>JAJVSH010000021.1:1786667-1848235 GCA_021460005.1 Tetramorium alpestre | reverse complement strand
TATATACATTATATATATATATATATATATGACGTTGTAACGCGATGCGTGCGATGTAAATTTATTATAAATAAATTATTATAAAGCAGTGAAGAGAACGTTTCTCGATAATATCTGTATATGTTATTAAAAAAAGTTCTATTTCAATTATTACATTGTATTAATCAGAATTATTGCTGACGTCTTTATGCGAAAATTTATTCAACACATATACGTATATGTATAAAGACTAACATTTTGAAACGTAAAATATTGACATTTAGAAATTGGAACTATGAGAAAACGCAACTTACTAGAAGAAACTGACTAGTCTTGTTTAAGCTTCATTAATTAATAATGACTGAATTTTTAATAATTAATTATTTTTATTATAGATTGAGTGAAGTTTAATATTATATAATGCATAAAATATTTATTTGATTTTTTCTTCTCTACCATTTTTATTCCTTTTACAAAATATCCCCTCCCTTTTATTCCTTTTATCAAATTATAAAATTGTATTAAGAATTCTATCAAAACAATACTTTTATGTCGGAAGTTCAAAATAATTATTTTAATTTTTGATAGATTATCCAATATTTAAGAACTAAAGACTGTATTATATTTTCAAAGGGAGACACATAGAGGTGTATTTCCAATTACTTACCATGTATATTAAGATTATTAGATTGAATTCAATTTTTTGTAACTGTTATTTATGAATAATGAATGGTGCCATAACGAGATCTTAATGCTAGAAATATACGATCACGATTCTCGAAAAATGAATGAGAACTGAAAAAGATATTTGAAATCAAAATAAATATCGCTGACTCAAAACAATAACTGGTAAAGTCATTATCGTCTATCCAATGTTTATCGAACAAAATACATTTATACACAAAATTTTCTTTAGATTTGTAGGCCTATATTAAAGGTCCATGAAAAATAAAATTAAAGTAGACTAATTAAGCAATTTAAAATGAATGTTCAGGGATATATGTATAAACCGACGAATGCTAAGATCACTATCAGTGGAAATAGCTGGCAACCTTACTCAACCAAACAACATTATTAAGAATAATAAAGCCAAAAATTATAAATATGTGTACGTGGAATGTTTATTATACATTATGTGTATGCACAAATGTGTCGTAAGTATATACATTACATATATTACGCATGACGTCATTCTTTTACACGATACATAAATACAGTTTAAATACATTATCAATAGAAATGAGTCCAGCTAACAAACGCTCTTCATAGGCTTCAATACATTCTCAGTGAACTGTCCTACTATGTTGCCTCTCGGATGATAACATGCTACTACGACACATGTACCATCCCGTTTGGCCATAGCAATACCCATTTCGCTCGTGTTTTTCCAGACAATTTGCGTAAAGTGGCCTGTAAGAGAAATAAAAATATTGCAAGTATATTTTATTTAAAATTTTGTCAAGATTTTTAATACTCTTTTCTTCTTATAACAAAAATTATTGAATAAGTTAATATATAATTACAAAAAAATATTATAAATTTTATTATAGCAAGATATAAAGCTAAAATGAAATTAGTTTTAGGAATTTATTTTTAATTGGTTTGGCACAATTTCTGTAATATATTTCTCTTCTATTAATTTTCCTTGGTTAATGTACTTGAGATGATATTAAAATATGTGGAAATACGATGTATACATACATGTGTTAAGAACTTTCGGCTCAATGCCATATTTATGTTCTTTCTTCTCGGAATACCACTTTGATATGACTTCACGTGCAGAAACGATCAGTTTAGGATCGGAACACTGCATCGAATAAATGTTTTCGCCGTACGGAGACGACGATTGAGATATCAGTTTATTTGTATTTAGCAATGTGTTTGCCCAGGCCTACGGATAAATGAACATAAAACATCTGATTTTTATGCTATTTTTTTTACAATTTTTAGTCAGTTGTATTTTAAAATATATTGCAATAAAATATGCAGATAAAATTATAATTATAACAATGTTATATATTTTGAAATTACCTTAGCAGCGGCTGTTAATTCGGGACTTAATCGTAAATCTGGTACACGATGTTTTCTTCGATATTCATTATGAACCAGTAATGCTTCCTGCTGCCATGTTTGCTCATCTATATAGCGTTGCTTTAGGTCGGTAAAATTAATCCGTTTCGCAGGACCAGCATCCACAGGTGGAAGAACATTCTCTGTGAAACTGCCTAAGAAATTCCCAGCGGGATTGTAATTACATACAACATAGACTTCGCCATTTCGATTCCTAGCCATTCCTACTCCTAATTCAGTACTGTCTCTCCAGATCACTTGCGTGAAGTGACCAGTCTTCAATGTTGTAGGCTCCTTTCTGTACTGATGCTGAGCCTCTTCAGCATACCTACAATAGGTAAAAATTTCAATAATTTACATTTAAATATAAATAATATAATATGATATTAATAAAAAAATGTTCTGTAATGCAGATATTTGTGCATTAAATATATTTTACATAAAAATTTTTATTTGTTAAATACAAAAAGTAATTGTCTACATCAAGCAATTCAACATAAATAAAAAGTAATTAAATGCCTGTAATAATAATTTTAAAATTAATAAATTTTTATCTTTCAATTTAATGTTAATTCAAATGTAAATATATTTATAAATAAAATAATATTTAATATTATAATGTGGCAATTGTAACATATAATATATAATTATATGTATATGAACATTAACAATGAATATATAAATATGTATAAAGATCTCACCATTCATTCACCGGTTCTTCACCACCGACAATAGTCTTTGGATTCGAGCTCCACATGCAATAGAGATTCTCTCCATAGTCAATGTTCGCCCTATGTTCTAATCTACCTTTAGCCGCCAGTATATTAGCCCAGTCTTGACTTGTCTTGCACAGCTGAAAATAAGCCCACACCGTTATTTATCGTTTCCAGTTAAAGAGTTGTCAGCAGAGATCCCTCCGCGCTTCCGAGAACGAAGCAAACATAAAAAATCGGGTTTCTTCAATTCTCAGAAGTTGCTCAGTGAGGGCTGCGATTTTATTACGATTTTATTGCAAAAGAAAGATCGACAATAACCTGCTTGCTAAGTCGTAACGGCAGTACTCCATGCCGCGATCGGTAGAAATTATGCGTGTCGAGGCAGACGTTAATAAATTCCTTCGGGGGCCCCGATCTGCGCATAGACGGTTTACGTGTGTCAATCTTTGTTATCTACAACATATAGAGAGAGAGAGAGTCGTATAACGGATTAAAATCAAACAAGAAAGCCGCAGATTTGTTAATAAAATCTATAAGTATATTCAAAGATCCTATAGTTGGATATAAATTACAAATTCATTGCAGTAAAACTGCGTTTTTTCTTTGCATTTTCCAAAAATCGCTTTAAATTTATTATATCATTGGTTTAAAATCTAAAAATTTGTAAATGTCAAATCGATTTATTTTAAGATTATAGAACATTTACTGATACGCAGGGTATTATCATGTATTATAAATTTTCTCCCGCGAGATTTGGAGAACTTGAACTTGAAGAAATCAGAAAAGAAATATGCAAATGATATCATTTAATTGCGAATTGGGTACAATGCCAATGAAGCATATACGTGGCAAGCAATATATAAATGGTAAAAGCCAGACAGTGTCCTTAATAACTTAAACGCGGAACCATCTATAGGAAGAAACTGACCGGCAGGAACTATTTCCCATCCCGTCCTATAGGAACACGATCATCTGCTATACGATTAGGATGCTATACGATTAGATAAACTCCCACTTCCATTTGCGTGACCGCTCGTTAAATTTCTCTTACTTGTTGAGAAAATTTACCGAGTATAGTAAATGACTAAGATATAAGTAATGAAGAAATAACGTACTTTTTAAAATATAATTCCGATAATTAAATTAGAGAAAACGACGATGATTATCGTGCGACTCGGACTGATGATAGCTTCAGAGTTTTTCGACAATCATCTGTTTAATTGCTTATAATTTACACGATGTAGGCGGTGACGTATTAAATTGGATTTTAAAAAAATAACATTGGACGGTTAAATGTTTGTCAATCTTCCAAAATTAAAAAAAAATAGAGCATTTTTAGAAGAAACGAAAAAAGAAGAAACTGCTAGATTAAAAAAAATTCAAACAAATTCCTTCAATTACTAATTTTTAGTGCTAGTTGGCTGAAAACTTAATGGTTATTGAGCTCGCTGTTTGATAAATATACGTCAGTCCGCGCTACAAATCGTCTAGTCGTTTTGTGAGCAAGGCCATTAGTGTAAGTGTAAAAACATCCCGCGCGTATGAAGAACAAGTCCGGCGAATGAGAACGCGACGACACGCGCGCGTGGAAAATGGAGCGGAAAAATCGGTTCCGCAAACGCGCGCGAGGTGCAATTTGAACTTTTGACAGATTAGTCATCGCGTGAGCCAGACGATAGTATCCCAATGAGCGACCGGTCATCCAAGCGGTGTAAACGGTGACTCTCGAAAAAGGTGCGATCCTGAGTCATCGCAAGGTGGCAATGCACCTTTCCGCAAGGCGAATCATATGATGTTTAGGCTCCTTTCACACTGCACGCAAAGTCACGTGTAGCGCAGCCAGTCATCAAAGAGTTACGCTTTCCAACCGGCTAATTTACCAAGTAGATTGAAACCAAGAGAACTCTTCCTAACATTTAGAGATGGGCGGTAAATCGATTTATGAAAAATAAGCTACCGAAGAAATCATTACTAAAATATAAAAATATCAAAGAACATTTCTGCTTCTAATTCATAGATGAACATATTTATTTCTCACTTGCAATATATAAATATTTCGATTTCTTTTTATATTCATCCAACATTGCTAATCTAATATGTATCAAAAGACATCAAGAAGTAAATAGACAATTATTTTATTACAAGACAGATGCTTGTAGGAACGCAATTT
Organism: Tetramorium alpestre; assembly: GCA_021460005.1. NCBI lineage: Eukaryota > Metazoa > Arthropoda > Insecta > Hymenoptera > Formicidae > Tetramorium > Tetramorium alpestre. The sequence goes on along the minus strand of JAJVSH010000021.1, from coordinate 1,843,300 downwards.
ATCTTCACGAGACAGAAAATTTGCATTTACGATGCAAATCTAGGCTCTTACAAAGTATAACATTTAAATATAGTTAGATACAATTTATCATGCAATACAAGTAGCATGATCTAATTGCTTATTATGTTGCCTTGCAATTTGCATCGTGATACTATCTTTCCTTTATTTAAATGCACAACAAAAATATTTATGCGTCATGCATTTATGTCAAGATATGTCAGCTGAAACAATTTCTATCATCTTAACGTTTAGAATATCTATAATATCATTTTTCAGTTTTTCACATTTTAACTTTTTAATTTTTCGGTTTTTACGATAGTTTGAATAACAACCTTGGAAGTTTAGATAATAAAATTTTGTACAAAAAAAGAATTTTTAAGACTTAAAAATTTCAAAATTGTAAATTGTCGATCTTCATCCTTTGAAATTATTCGATTTCAAAAATGTGCTTATTCCAAGCGTTTTTTATCCTATAATTAGTTTTTCTCGAATTCTCGTAAGTTTAGATTTTTATCTGCATTTTTGACTGTTCAGAATCTCAGTGGTCAATATTGCAATAGATGTCGATACCTGTGAGGACGAATATCTCGCGGAATCGGGAGATGCCGAGGAGGATCTAGCGCTGCTACAAGACATGCCATCGCTTCCTAGACTCCCGTGGAAACTACCGTGCAAGGAATTCGACAACGGGCCCGGTGATGCTGGCGATGCCGTCAACGGAGACTTCGATCTTACCGAGTCTGTCCTCGACCTGAAAGTAGATCAATTACATGGTACGAAGAAACACAGCGCTCCTTTTTGTTCTAGAGAGCATAGTGACGCATAAAGCAGATCAAATTTATTGAAATTCTTTGCACTAGAAGCTTCATGAGCGAATGTAAATCAAATTTTATTCAAATGTGCCTTAAGAATTTCTTTACAACTTTAATGTTGTACAAAAATTACAAAAAAATAATTAAAAATTGTTTTGACAATAGTTATTAATAAATGATTTGTTTTATAGAAGTAAAAATTGTATAATACATGTAAAATATATAAAACAACATTTAAAGTACATGAAATAGTTATATATACATTGTAACCACTTTGATTAATAGTATAGTAAATAAATGCATAAGATATTCTTAAAATCAATTAAAAATAATATAAATAAAAAAAATTAATACACATAAGAAGAAATATTATTATAACTTTATTAATTTAATAAACAAAAGAAAAATTAATGAATAAGGCATTATTGAAAAATTGCTTTTAAAAGAAATTAACATGATGATATTTAAGAATTAATGAAATTAAAGAAAGTAATAATAGTATTAGAAATGTTTATATATTATAGAAGTATGTAAGTTTTTTGCAATATGCCTAATAAGCCGAGTCAAAGATTTAAATTAAGTAATAAAATAAATCATTATATATAAGAAATCTAAAAATTTCTAAAAAAAAATTTAATTAAATTTTCTGCTAATTTACTTTTAAAATTTTATCATAAATCGATGTAATTTGCATCTTCTGATCCCATGAGCTAAACGGTGACATTAACATTGTGATATTAAGCTTTGTGATTCGAAATGTATCAAAAGTATTGTGTAAATAATCCGAGTATTATATTTTTATGATAAAAGTATAATAAATCATAATTTTAAGCTATATATCTTATTTTAAACCGTGTAGTTTTATTTTATTATATTAAATCTCGTACGAAATGCTATTACTTCTTTGATAATTTCCAAAAACGCGATACAAATATTATTCTATTTTAAAACAGCGTAATTTAATACCATGATTAATATTTCGTTTTTAGGTTGGCATGAATTGCGTTAATTATGAAGCATAATTAATACTTGTATGAGATATAAATTTCTAAACACTGTCCTTTGTATCACGATGAAATGAGAGCAAGCGGAAAAGCCAATAAAATTACGATGTGCAATGATCTTGATTGTAGAGATCATATAGACGATTATTATGGTATGTGCAATGAATCGAAGCAATCGAATATGAAGGTATCTAACAGCACTGTGTAATTACAACGGTGTCTTTAATCTAGTTCTCTAAAATGTTTCACGACAGGCTGAATACTGTTTGCCCATGTAAACAACCCACGACGTAGATATCCAGTCATTATACACTTATAATGCAGATCCATGGATCGTTCCGTGCAAAATTGCACATTGACTAATGAATAGCAATTTTGCCGGCCACTGTGTAGTTAACTTTGCATTAAGATTCAAACGGATGCACCGCGGAAAAAGATCGTTGAATTATGTTGCACAATTTTGTCGTGGATAGATCTCCTTTTGAGGATAGATAAATTTAAAAAGAAACTTAATATTATTCAACGAATTAAAGACCCATTTATTTATTATTGTGTTCATAAGACAAGTTCTGAGTTCTACAAGAAGTTCTGAGAATATTTAATGCGCGTTTAACGAGTTTCAAGTAATTCGCAATCTGACATCTGTTTATTGACGAACGAGGATATACTACATGAACAGAGCACCAAATGGCGCAAGAACATATTTAGAACAGAAACTGCTTAAAATATGAATCTTAAAAAAACTTTTAGAAAAGTCTGACATACACGAAAAAAATTTAATTTTAATTTAAGTATAAATTTTAATTGAATAACTAGCGCTTTTATGTAAAACAATGTATAATGAAAAAGAATATCTACTTGTATTTATATATTATAAGCAATTACCAAACATTAATTAACTTTTTTCTTTTATTTACGTGAGTCAAATCAAATGTAAAGAAGCCGCTTTGATTCAAGCGGATAAACAATGAATTTTATTAAAAATTTGGTAACGATTTTGGTATTCAGCCGAAAGATGTTACATCAGAAAGCCAAGGGAGAGCTGAAAATTCTAGGATCTTTACTGGACCCCGTTAAAGGTCACGCGATACAACAATTTCATCGTGCTCATCTACGTATATCCGTCACATACGCCTTTACGAGCACGGCTCGTACTTCCTTCTTCCTACGAGCCTCCGCGACGCGTCCACGGCCACGGTCGCCGCAAAAGAAAGGTTGCTTCCTTTGTTATGTCGCGTCCGGAGGAAGATTGATCGTGAGTCTCTCCAAAATATTATAAGAGCCGACTACAATAAAATACAGCACATTTTATAAGAAACTTTCAATGAAATATTCTTTTAAAATTTTGAGTGGATTTTTATTTAACAAAATGATCTTGCTTTTGTATTTTTCGAGATTAAACAATGTTCATAAATAATTCTCGAAATAAAATATTGATGAGAAAATTTAAATTAGATGAGACTGCGATAACAATGAGATTCTATTATATGATAATGCCTTTGATATACAATTCACAAAAATTTATAACATTTAATTACTTATTGAACTTAAGGCATGCAGTATTTTATTGCATATTTCTTCCATTTTTATACCGTATAGCATATTGTCTTCTTACTCACTCAAACGAGTTGCATCGAAAGTTTTTTCCGACCACGCCACTTGCGTGGGCGGAATCGCATATTGGTACGTCGAGCAACGATTCCTCTTCGATAAGGATTTAATACCGACAATACAAACCTCGCGGCGATTAATCTTTTAAATTATCCAAGTAAGTTTTTTCTCTTCAACTTGACAGCACACCAAACAGCGCTATATAATCTTAACCATGTTTAAGTCAAACTATTAAAAATAATTTATAAATTCTAATTAAAATTATATTCTCTCTTCTCTAAAAAATTGTATTGTATAATAAATGATATATATTTTTCTTGCGCAACTTTGTGATTAGCATTTTCATATTTTCAATTTTCCTTATAATAGAAAAGTATTTATCTATTTAGAATAATTGTTTATATCAAGTTATTACCAAATATTATATCAAACTTACAAATGACAAAGTATTATCGTTTCAAAAACTATCATTATCAAATAAGAGGAATATATCAATGATGATAATAATTCAAAGAGAAACGCATGTACCTTTATATTTTACTGCCTCCAAGAGATTCTCACACTTTCAATTTAACTCGGCATAAATTTCATTCCTGGCTTGCGAACGTTATCATCCTGTTACGCTATCGTGAAAGCCGGTAATTTACAGTATCCTTACAGAATTGCCATCTTCTTGCGACTCGTTTGAATGTAAGCACGCGAACTTTCAGCTGTCGCTCTGCTTTCTACGTGCCACCTACGCTAGTGAACTAGGACCACTTACCGATCCTAGTGAAGCTTCAGAAAAACATGTAAACATGCTATCAGTGCCGGGTGCGGCAAAGCCTGTCTTTTATATGCTTACGCTCGCTTCACTGGAATCGGAATTTGGTTAAACTTCAAGTTTGTGCCGCGTAGGCAATTATACCTGTCGGGCGACACTTGATCGACAAAACCGACCACCTTCTTTTTCGTTCCGTGCACGCTGAGCGATGGCATACTACAAGAGCAACGACTCACACTAGAGAAATGTTAAATTGTATTCACTTCTCATGATTAACGTTAGAAATGAGACCATTCCGAAATTTCACTAGACAGAATTTCATAAACTTCGTGGAGAGCTCAATGCTTCATTTAAATTAAATTTAAAGCGCAATAATAGAATTATTTATTAAATATTACATTACATTGTTAACTATTCGTTGAATGATGAATTCTGGCACTGCAGTAGTATTGTTGAAAACGTAAAAATTTCAAAATTAAAGAAATTTAACAAACTTAAACAATAAATAATTTTTTATCCTTCTTTCTCATTTAATTTTACATATAATTATTTCATTACACTCTATTTTTAGATACACTCAGTAGAATACTAAAAAATAATATAATATTAAAAAATAAAGCATAGTTTTTATTAAATTTTCATCAATAAAATATCGATGTCAAATTGATCAAAGAATAAAAATATAGATGATAATTTAGACATTGGTACACTTTGAATATTAATGATACAATCGTACAGTTATAATTAATAAGTCATAGCGATTCTTCTATATATAAGCAATGTATAAAAATTGTATTCTTAAAAGCATAGATTTCTCCAGTGATGTACCGGATTACGTAATATCCTACATTCTATTGAAAATCAAAGTTGTCTCGATTCCCAACATTACTCGCGAGAGAGTGCTGAGGGAAATTAATTGCTCCGCAAGAATATAGAAAACCTGCTAAACGTCGTACGACATTTCACAGATTCTTCACACGTAGGCTTCAAGATTAACTGAAACGAAAGAACAAGTATCGCTCTTCCGCCTTTAGCATACGAGATAATTGAAAACTTGCGGTCTGCGGTTTCTCTCGGAATTTCTTTTCATAGAATTCAAATATACAGTCGCGAGTTTACTGTCCTATATTACTATTTAATGTTTTTTAAGATTCGAAAAAAATCTATCGTTCATTATAAGTTCAAGTTTTAATATTAAAATCTTTACCTGTTTACTGCAAATCGAATTTCTAGAGGTAGAATAAGAAAAAACAGCAAACTTGGAACATCCTGTACATATATATATATGTATCAACTAAGAGAAAGGGACTGAAACGCGAGACAGCTGATTTTACGACAGGTAAAGTTTTGTCTACTTTGAAGCATGTAACAAGTTTCCGGTACACGTTTGTGCAAGAAGGAAGCGCACTTCCAATCGCGTACAACAAAGAAACATTTCGCTAACACGTAGGAGATAATAGTATAATAGATTGTAGTACCAATTTGTTATAAACTACAACATGCATCTATTTTAAATCGTAAAATTGGTTTATAAAATTGTCTATTCCTTTCTAATAAAATTTAAAATCCAATTAACACCCAATTTTAATATAAAATTATGTAATAAAATAAAATTTTAAGTTTACTGCTTATAAGATATTATAACGTATTGCAATTTTATATTGCATATTTTATAATTGTAAATTCTATTTATAAATATAATGCACTAAAAATGATATTAATATATTTTGCGTGTACAATATAGTTTGAAAAACATAAATTTGTTCCAACTACACCACATAACTAACAGTAACATACAGTACGTAATAATTGCATTAATTCATTCTCTCTCTGTTTTTAATTTAAAAAAAAGCAATCATATAACAATCAGAATATAATTATATAAATTGAAAAACAACCTATATAATTTCAAATTTTATCATAAAATACACCTTATTAATACTTGTTACGTATTTTGAATGTTGTTTATTATGTAATTAAACTGTATATATCAGAAAAACAATTTTAAAATCTTGTTCTTGTTTCAAATGTATTATTTATAATTTTATGCTAACATTTAAACCAATGCAAATAAAGTGCTGAACAATACATGTAAAATAATTAATATTCTTTAAAAATTGAAAACAATAATTTATATTTCAATAATAAAAGTTGTATTAAGTAAAATATTAAAATATAATGTTTCAAAATTTCTCCAATAAAGCATTATTCTATATATTATCGTATTGTGTAATTAATTTAAATTTAAGGTGTCTTGTTAATTTATATCGTTCATAAAAATAGTATCTGCATATAATTAATGTTAATGTAACAGAAGAAACGTACTATTTTAGTATATGTATATTATACTTAACGTTAATAATTGGAAAATCGTCAAACCTGCTAGACTTCGGTGTAACGATGTCCCTCGTTTCGGAAGTATACTTTCTTTCTGCTCGGCCGCCGTTAAAAAGTTCGACGGTTTCCCTGGTAACAGTTTCCAGAAGAGGCTCACCACCTCGTCTTCCTTTGCTGAATGTCCTTTGATCCGTTTTACGGACCATAACCACCCTCGACAAGGGTTGATTAAACTCATGGCCATGCATGGTTGGAGGAATCATAGCCAGTGACCGCGAAAGAGGACCTCCGATCCGCGGAGACCTGTAACATAAATAATTTTAATAATTAATGGTGATCGATATACACATGTAATATACTTGAAAATATAGATGATAATTTAGATATTGCTGTGAATATTAATGATACAATCGTACAGTTATAATTTTTATTAATTAAAATTGTTTGCAAAAAATATCTAGATTGAAATATTAGATATGTGTTATTAGATTTATATTATCGCATTTATTTTATTATTATTATAATTTTTACACATAATTAATTTCTATTAATTTATTGTAATCAATCTTTAATATATCAGTAAATAAAAATATATAAACGGCGTATATAATAACTGATTATATATATTACAATATCATGATATTTAATTAAATTAAAATATATGTATAAGATTTGTATGTATCTTTATTTTTGATTATTCAAGTTGCTATTATTTTTATTTTTTTCGCTATTGTTTTATTCGAGTGTCAGGATAGTTATTTCAACGTATGATTGCATACTATATATTTTTCAATCTACATGTGCATCAATGGCTGTAAAATAGTATGCATTAAATAAGTTACTTAAGCAGAAGAACCGATAAATTGTCACTACACTATTTCCTCTTCATGATCAACGATCACAACAGAACCGTTGCAAACCGGTTCTTAGCGATACACGCAGTTAATGTCAATTGCAGGTGATTTTAATTATTAATCGCCTTCTCTTCGAGCGCTTCTGGACTTTCTTATGCATGTAAATTAGTATCTTGTTTCCTCGCTCATTGACGCGTGTCGCAAACGAATGACACTTTTATCCCGGAGGCGTTAGCAGTATTGAAGAATTTAAATCACCTACAAAAACCGGCTGCGACACTATTACTTATTGTTTCAAGTAAAAATGTTGTTTACATTTTCTCTCTTTACATAAAAGTTATTAAACATGTTTAAATTCCGTTATTTCCACTGCTAATGTTGCTCAATGCTTGTAGAAGTCATAAACAAAGTGCAAATTTTTTGAGTAAAGAATATTTCTATGCAAAATTTTTAAAGTTTAATTTAGAGTTATTAAAAATTAAAATGTTTCTATATTGAACCAAATCTCTAAAATTTATTTCAACTCAACAATTATACTTTAATGTGATTAAAATTTCAAAGCTGCTTATTAAATTTAGTATCAAAAATTTAATAATTACTGTAAAAAGTGGCACTCAAATTTTTACTTGACATAAAATAAAATAATAAAAATTACCAGAAACACTTCTACTAAAGCTTTAATTTTCGAAATATAGACAATCCTATTTCACATTAATTTCACAAAAATATAATTTAATACCATTGTCACACTTAAAATGCTACAAAAACGGATTTTATAAGATACGACCTGGTCGAAGTTAACACTCGTTGCAACTAGAACGGAATAACTAGAACGAAATTCCCTTTCGACGTAAATCGTCGTTCGCGTGCGAAACTATCGGACGATTAAGCTGCAGTATGCACGCTAAGAGTAACGCCTAAGGAAGATCTTCCTCATTACGTTTAAAGCACGTCCCCTCGTTAACCCATCTTAACCCTTTGTAACGTCGCGAATAATTTTCCTTGTAAAAGATAATTGAACCATTACTTTAATAATAACGCAGCTTCATTTTTTCTTTTTCGAATGTCTAAGTATGTAGATTTTTCTTCAATATATTACACCAATATTTTTATTATTCTCTTTCAACTTTGAAAATGTATATTTCAAAGTTTAAAAAAAATTGGATAGTAAAGCTGTGCACTTTCCATTAAACTTGTATTTCTTCGTAGCTATTTTCTACAGGGAGCACTTTGTTTCCAGACAGCATTGCTCCGGACGAAGGAAGAAAATACGTCTGTAAAAGGAGTTATTTGCAAATTTTAACAAGAATTCGCGGAATTGGACGGAGAAGTTGGAAAACGCGAGAGGCGAATGTATAGTATAGACGATACAGTTATACTAAAAAGATATATGCATTTTATAGACATCGCGATGTAACTTGAAATCAAAATTAAAAATTTTTCTCTTTATTATTGTATGTTTACACCAGCGACAGGCACAGCTATTAATCTACTATTTATATCTTTATTTCTTGTTAAAAGAATATACCTTTGCACCTCTCAATGCAGTTCCGTTTCGATTGAAATAAAGAAAACAACATTGATTCTTCTAAAGCTGAAGAAAATGTCTTCAAAAGACAGATTGCTAAACAATTCACTAAGGAACCATTTCTTCTACCATTTTTTTTGTAAATGCTCGACTTCTCTAATATCACTAAAGAATACAAAATGTCAATTAACGATAAAATATTCCAAACTAATTTATGCCCGAGATGTTTATAGAACGCAATATTCGAATTTATGGACCATTATTAAGCTTTTTCCTGCGAAGAAAGTCCACGACTTCCGACGAATAACGGCTCGGTGAATTACATTAATAAAAGCCCGGCGCGCACAATTAGACTTCTTGTTCGATGCACTTTCACGGCGATCACTCGCGCGGTCAATTCGGAGCGAGGCACTTTTCGCAGTTGCGAATCCACGCACGAATTCAGGACTGATCGTCTTAGAAGCAAGGGTTTAATTTCTTCAAAAACTTATGTTTACGATTACAAGAATTACTCCTTGTAAGTCCTTATTACCTCTCTTCCCGCACAGAAGTAAAATAACATATAACGCTCTCTCAAAAACTATAATAGACGCACGCTTTTACCATTTTATGAATGCCTATTTTATTCTTATTACGTTGTAAATTGCAAAAAATATCACAGAATTATCTTGCTTCAATTTCCCATTAAAGAAGAAAAAGAAGAGGAAGAGGAAGACTACGATGACGACGACTTACGGTGCAAATAGCTCGACTCGCAGAAATATCGTTTTTAACAAAATCTCCGGTAAGACACCATGGTGTTCTCCAACAGCGGGCACCGGGACTCCAACTACACGCGGTATAAGCCGCACGACAGAACGAACAAAACTGGCACGCTGTCGGCCACGACAGCGAAACAGAGAGAGAGACGGTTCCTCTCCCGGAGAGGAAAGGTGGCCAATTAGCCGTTACTCGGCGCACATGCCTCGACCAACTATCCGACGCAGCTGCGGCGGTATCGCGTCGCTGCACCGCGCTGCACTGCTCGCGCGCATCGACGGAATCACGTTCATAAACGCGCACGACGGGTCTCCCGCGGGTCTCCCTCGACTGGGAGCTGCGAACTGCCGTTCATTCGGCTACTCCGCGAAGAAAATTATCGACGATAATGTGTAAACAATCTTTGTTTGATATCGCGAACAAAACAAATTTAATCATTTGTATCAGTTGTTACGAAGAAAAAGCAAAATGTTATTTTCGAAAACAAGCCGTACTTCTTTGTGAAATTTGGGAAGAAAACATTTGTTTGTCGATTAAATGCATTCTACGGTATATAAAAGCGTTGTGCAATTTAATTTACAAAATAGGACTTTACAAATAAAATTTTATTTCCGTAATTTGCCATCTGTAAAATATAGAACGTAATTTATTTATGTATGATGCTGATGTATGACGGAGAAGAAAGGTACGCGAAAATGGCACTAAAAAATGGCTCCGTGCATGATGCGTGTAAGTTTCTTCCGCTTTCGCGACAAAGCGTGCTACTGTGCACCTCGCAGAAAGCAGCAACATAATAATTCGAGAACGAAGACGTACGGCCAAGCGTGTACCGCTATTCCGGCTGACCGGAATCACTGCTCTGGAACAACACGGTATCGTCCTCTTGCTCGGTTCGAGAGTAGAAGCGCATTGATCTCGAGCGTGTAACACTATCGAGTAATATATAATAATATGGAATTTACAATTCCGTAATTACTGTCAAACATCTAAATATTAATAAATAGCTGCTGTTGAAAGTCACGATCTTATATTCACTGTAAATATATTTATCTAATTAGATTTAATTTAAGTTTAAATAAATTGTATTTAATTATAAATATCGCAGAAACGTATAAATGTAATAATTACTCATATTATAGGGTAATGTAATATATATTGTTTATCTAGTTCTTAAATTCATGAATAAATCTGTTAATAACACTTATATAAAAAATTACTTAATAGATATTTTGACTGAATAGATTTTTGAGATAGATATGTTGAAATAATTTGCGTAGCACTTGTGTTATAACTTTTCCACAGCTTTCTATTATTATGATTTCTAATTGAATTCAATATTGCATCATATTAGATTGAAAAGATTTTGAATACCAATTGTACTGAAGTTTTAATATTAAATAATTTATATAAGACTTTATTATGTGATATAAGAGACTCACTTATCATTTTAATTTATTTAATTAAATTCTAATTATCTAAGAGAATTCAATACTTCAATTAATTTATGCTTAAGCTCATATGGTAAATAATTTATATTTGTTAGTAAATCTTATAATTAGTTTGAAAGAATAAATTTTTAATTGCAAAACTGCCTTCTATTTTTCAAATACTCGTTAATTATTGATTAATTTGTTAAATTTCTTTATAGCACACTACTTTTTAATATTCTTTTGCTGTCTAATTTAAAATTTCTTTTACCGTGATCTTATTCTGCCTTACGGTCTCTTTAAGCCAGTACATGACTTTCACGTACAAAAACTGCAGCAGTGAAACAGACGCTATATTGTATTCTTTCCCGTGACTCTCGTTATCTGAACGATTTATCGACGAATTTAATTTATAACTACGGCACGTGCCGGTGCGCGGCCACGCTCGCATAACAAGCGGAACACTCGAGTGTGCAGATTATCGGAGCGACCAACTAACAAGAGGATAACAGGAAGCCTTACAAAACGTGTAAAAAGGACGAGCCATTTCTGGCCTAGGGGAGAGACTCTGGACTCGCTACTTTCATTAGCACCTGAAGAATAGTCAATTTTTTTTCTTTACATATCGAGGAAGAAACTATTGCGCCGATCTCAATAATAGCCTCTGTCGATCGATCCGTCGCAATCATACGATCATCGTCGTCCAGGCTTATCTTCATTACATCATCGCGACCTTCAGATCAACTGTTACTCGATGTACATACATAGTTAATTTTCCGCCAACCTTCGGAGCGTCCGATATTATCTTCGAATATTTTACAATTTTACAACTCACAATAAGAAAGAGCTAAAGCTTTTAGAACTTTATAGTAGTCTTCCAGTCTGTCAGTGTCTTCCATTAAAAAAAATTTAGTAGTAATTTACTTAAACGGAAAGAACAATCGTTTGAGGTTTTACGGAAAAACATTATAGCGCACGTAATGTTAAAATATGTCTAGGATGCATGTTAAGTTCGATAAAACTTGATTTTCTACGTAATTTGACAAAAGAGAAATGTATGTTTGTGCCATGATGTTTAACTGAAATTATGGAATAAATTGCTATGCAAACGTGCTTCGTGTCCTCAATCCTCGTTCGCATTCAAGGGTTGATAAAGCCAAGCGTTGCATAATTCACCGGCAGTGCACACGAAACGGAGTATCGGCGTTCGTTCAAGGTCGCGTCAGGTTGGCCGGCAACCGTACACTGCACTGTAATCTGCATCACAATGTCGTTGGTTGTCGATAGAAACCCGGAACACGAGCGAAATTGTATAATAACCGGCTGATTTTTAGTGCCAGTGGCGGGTGATAAAACGCGCGATTACGTAAAACAGCGTCGCGAAACACAAGGAAAAACCTGTCTGAGCTCTTGCAGCATGACTTTTATCAAGCCGCCGCCGCCGCGCGTAAAAGCAGCGGAACAATTTGCGAAGCCGCACCGCGATTTCGCAAATCACCCGACGAATCTCCCTTAATTGCTTGGAAAGTAGATCGTTGTATCGATTTAGAAAAGTTTTTAATGACGCCACGTAATTTCGGCATTCATTACAGCCCGAAATTCGCATGCATGGAAGTTCTATACTCGAAATTAAAGTCCTTTTCAATTACGGACTCTTGAACTCGAGTCAATTTCGTATACATTTAACAAATGAAAATATTTATTATAGTGAATGAGATAGTCGAGCTGGATCTTTTATACCTAATATTATTTCCCACATGAATTTATATATTATATACATTTATATACATTTTCTGCGTATACGCGCCAATTATTGTCTTGAAACATAATTTTAAACCAAAGCTAGAATAATACAATCATATAATTAGAATAATAATCTATATTTAATAATTGATACTAATATATTATTTAGAACCAATGCAAAGGATATGTTATGAAAAAATATTTTCATTTTTAGCATTCATTTAAATACATGTCAGATTTTAAATTTGTTGACAATTGTCATTTAAATTAATTTAATTAATGTATGTAAAACAAAATTCGTTTTAAAAATAAAACTTTAAATTTAATTTGCGTTTTCATCTGTTAATTGTTATATAAAATAATTTAATAACTCTCAGATTATAAATGCTCCTAAGAAAAGAATATTGTATACATTCTATCAACGCATTATAAGTATAATGACTTAAAGAAAAATGTTTTATATACGAGAGAATCCAATGCACTTTGTTCATATTTTTACACATTAACTGATGCATTGCGTGCACAAGGATGATCAACGGCACCACAATCAGTTTCCGGTGCGATTATTACAGATATGTAGTAATTCGATCCACGAGGTCATTATGGTTCGAAAAATGCGGCTCTCGCACTTGAAAAATTCGTGAGATATCATCATTGTCGCCGTAACATGACGAAAATTGCTCGTCCAAGACATCATGACGTAATCGTCAATACACGGAGCGACCTCGATGAAAGAAACAGAGTAATTATCTTTATAGTTGCTCTCACTACAGCGGAAATGCGATGCGAATTAATTTGTTATGAGTTGCTACCTTGGAAAGTTAATTAAATCCACTGCGAAAGTTAATTAAATTTTCAGCGTAAGGGCAAAGTAATTCCAAAGTCTTTAATTGAAACACTGAAGATACGGAGAATGATATAGAAAAATTTTGTTAGTATATAACAACTACAACATTAGTCAGACATAACGCTCATTACTGTTATATTTTCTCATTTTTGTTATTAAGATATTTTCAATTTAGCTTTCATTTATAGTAATTTTATACGTAAATTTTTAACTTTTTTTTCTACACAATAGGTATATATAACATTTAACAATATATCGAAAATGAATATTATAAATAATTACAAGTTACTAATCTCTTTACTAATAAGTAATAGATAAATATAAATTTTTTTAAAAACTGTAACTTTATTATACCAAATCAAAGATAAGAAATCAAAGATAACTCATGTTTACAAATATTAGTACTACTTATAAGGATTTCACATGACAGAAATTCATCCTTGAAGCATATAACGAAAAGATTCCGGGTCAATATCCTTGCTTTACTTGTAATCTATATTAAAATTTAAATTACATTTACAAAATATCTATCTTTCAGATGTATCACATGTATTATAAATCATAAAAGGCAATGCTTTTAGCACTTCTCCCTGATACGCAATTACTCTGCGACAAGAGTTAAGAATAATCACGGCGAGATAGAAGTCTTCGTTGTTATGAATGTTTTATAATAGCACATTTAGATAACATTAGCAAAGCATTTAGCACGAACTCGCGAATGCGAATGTTTTATGAAGGATCTTCTGAGTGATCTCGAATCTAAAGCTACATCGAGTCTATATTAAAATTTCGCTTTGATTCGGCATTAAAAGAGACCATACAAATAGGCTTCTGACGCAACCAGGATCGCGCCATCAGTCAGACGTAATAGCCGATAATTAGTCAGTGGTTTACACAACTACCATTGTCGACTAATATATTTCGACGAACAGTTTAGAAAAGTATTCTGCGAACTTTCGATGCAAAAGACTGTTTTGGAACTATCAATATATAAAAATATAGAACTAAAGGTTACAACATATCATTCAATGTCTTTACATAAGAGCTCTATCACGTATATGACATAATAATATAAATTATACGTATAAATTAAAAAATTTTATCAATTAATAAACAAATTTGTAAAATAAATTCAAATAACGATATAGATAAGAAGATGTACAGACAAGAAGAAGTACAGAAGTATTAAACTTGAATCAATAACATTTATTTATAGCAGATGTCAAAAATATGTTATCATTTATTATTAATGCTAAAAGTTAAAGTTGCTAACAATAAAATTTGCTAAGGGATTTTACTACGAATAGACTGCATTGCATCTAATATTGGATGAATTGTTTGAGAGACAGAACATCTTTCTTCGATCAAAAATGCGAGAAAATGTAAAACACTATTTAGTTAATGCTAAACATTTTTCTGAATTTTGTAGTAAAAAAATTTACATATGTAATATTTAAATTTCAATTCGCTTCAAGATGATTTAATGAAATATAATTTCATGCAAAGACTAGAAGTATTTTCTATTACAGGAAACATTAATAAGCTTAATAAACTTTAAACAAATATAATTCAAAAAAGATTATATTTATTATGTCATTCTTCGGAATTGTCTAAAGATTGTACTATTTCTGACTCACTGTCAGTACATGTATACATAACGTCACCAGCGGCGAGGACATTCTAACGTTAATTAACACCTTATCGTCTTGACATGTTATATGATCAAAGCACACCTGATCAAAGTTTGAGTAAGATAAGACTTTTTAAATTTTACGCAGACTTGCAAAAATATGTATTTTATTCAATAATTATATTTTTATTGCATTTTTCATAAATTTTAATGCATAAATGCAATGCAAATTAGAACTTTTTTAATAAGTAAATGTCAAGCAATTTATTTACATTTTAATTTGTAAAACATGATTTATGATTGCAATAATATGATTTCTATTTGCTCAAAGTACGAGTAAAGTTAGCATTTAATTTTCAACCGAATTAATATCCACAGTAAAATACCATTTAATTACTTCTGAAAGTTAATATAATATAATCTTTATAAATTGCATAATGTTCTATTCAATTGCGACAAGAGAAGGGCCAATCAAAATCTAATATTCTATTCATTCAAGCAATAAATTACATTAGCACATTAAAATTTTGTTATAGCTAACACTTTTACAATTTATTGAATTAATATTGAATTAATTTTATTGAATTAATATCGCTGCAAAATATTATTGAAAATAACGCTTTAAAAAGATAAATCGTTTTAAAGCTGTTTAAATTATTATCGGAAATTGTTTTAAATAAAGAGAGGGAAGATACACATAGATTTTTATTTATATCTTAAACTTTAAAGTATGATATTTTAAAAATAAACATTAATTTTACTACCTCTGATTTTTATACAAAAAATACAAATGACCACTAAGAATAAAAAAAATGATTGCATCAGTGCAAAATTGGTAAAAATTACCCACAAAATAATATTCAAATTTCTTATCACACACTATCTAATTACACACGTCCTTCCCCTACTCTTTTGTAGCAGCTGGGATTTATCGACGATTCAGTTTACTTTGGTGATTGTTCCTTTTTCCCTACTATAACTCACAAGAAATTTATCACGATAATGCAAGGTGTGGTACATATTATGATACGTCAATTCAGCGGATAACATATCGTGCACAAGCATGCACACTAAAGTTCGTTAGAAACTATAACGTTCTTATCTATTTTTAACAGATAGTAATGAGAGCGATAGAGACAATAGAGAAAGCGTTCTCAACTTCTTCCTTTCTTAATTTTCAGAAAATAAAATTATATTTTGAGAACGTTCCTACATTTATTCTTTCAATAAAATATAGTAAGCATAATATTTGCCAATCGCAAAATCGAAGCTCTACAAAATTCCAATAGTACGTGTTATTATCATAATGCATCTATGTATATGAAATAATATTGGCGCATATTAATAACTGTAAAAGTTTGTGTAAACTGTAAACGATTGAATCGATTTTCCATCCACGTGCATTCTCTTCGAAAGCTACGTCATGCGTATCTATTAGTCCGAGTATTCCTATCAGCGAATCGAAAGATTACAGGCAATAAGGGTAACGCACCGGTGATGAGCCACGATAATGCGATACGCGCAGTAATAGACGAGGCGAGTAAAAGACACGCAAGACGAATACATAAGACTAGTTAGCTTAAGTTTCCCACGCCACTCCTTTCGCTACACCGGAGCTATTTCGAAATCTGATGTAATAATGCTCAATGATAATAAAACTACACAACGGTCGATAAAATCCATATCCATCCATTGACTTCTCAAGCTACATTCGATCCTTTCCACATAATAACTTCTTCATCACGAGATTTCCATAGTGAATAAGCTTTTATATTCCACTTCATCACTCACGCGAAATAAGAAAATAGATTTTAATTTAAACTATTATAGCTCTCGATAAGCGGCCTTAATTTTAATGATAGATTCTTTAACAAATTAGTCGATTTTTTCTTAGAGAAAGTTTTAAGGAAGAACGCTGTAATGTTTTAATATGCAACGCATTAATATACAATTATATTATACTTTAATATTTAATTAAATATTAAATTAAAATTTTATGCCTAAAAATGTAAACAAGCAATTAGATTTTGTTATTTAAAATATTTCTTTAATCTTTCGTTTTCAATTGTGTCTCGAAAACTCTTGGCAAAACTGTTTAACATTTGGCAAATTAATTTCAGATTAATAAAAAAGTCTATTGATTAATGAAACTTCCTGGGATATTTCGTATATAGAGATCAAACTAAAAGCGTCTTGTAAAACGTGATATTCTGAATACACTAATGCGGCAATCATGAGGCAATTATTCACAGTCCGCGACACATCCTTTCCTTTTTACGTAATTGCAGCATGTACCTTTTAAAGTACGAGATATAACGCACTCATTGCGTGATTAATGGCACGTTGCTTCGGATGTTAAATTGATGCGCGTACATGTCTCTCAGGAGATTGCGACGCAATTTGTGAAAATTAAATTTCGTGGTAATTTATTAAAATCTGCTTATACATATTTCCACTGATTAATCATCATGAAAGAAAAATAGAAATACTTCATTGGCGTTGACAAGTGTAATTGTATAACAATCTAGCATGTTTCGTTTTATTTTAAATAACTAAATCCTCGTAACTTCTCTTATTTAAATATTTTTATTCTTGTCATGAAATGTCTATTTTCAAAACTAATCACATTATCCTGCAATAATTTATTATTGTCGTGAAATACCGCGATCCAATTTGGTATTCTATTCACTCTTAAATTTCCATTTCCATTCCTCTTGCCTTCATGCTTATTTTTATCACGTCTTCGAATTCAATTGCATTATATAACATTTCGTTAAAAAAATATTCACATCATCGCGCGCGCGATGAACAAACGGCGGAAACCCGCCGTTACCGGTTACAATGAAATCCTCTTAAATCACTCCGAAGGTCTCGAAAGTAGGTGATCTAGCACTCCGGAGCAAACTGCTCCAATCCGAAACAACGGGTGAGCTCGATGAAATCTTCAATCAAGATTTAATCAAACCAGGTACACAAACACTGACGCTGAAAATCGTGCAACGTTCAATTAATGAGGACCGATCTTTCTTGCGGCTTCCAGATGTCATTGACTCATATGCAATCATCGAACGGCTTCGATCAGTAGGTGGTAAGATAAATTATTATTGCCTTTATTCAAGTCATCTTTATGCAGCGTCTCATCAATCAGACATCCGACCATCTCGCTGAAGTCTTCCGCAAACGTGTGAAAAATTTGACATAATAAATTGGCTATAATTTTTGTTTTAAAAAAATGATCTTTCATTAGAAAGCTTCTATGTGTGTATTAATGTAGAAAATTATGAATAAATATTTATGACAAAATAAATAATTTAATACACACACATTTCAAAGTTAAAACAATAGTAGAAAGGCAAAAAATTTTGGTAGAGGCTGCTCTGATTTTTTATTCATAATTGTAATATCGTTTCAATTTAATATTAAGGTCAAGCTCAATGTAGAGAGTGAAAAATTGCAAAGTCACATTGCAACCACCAAGTATGAAAAAATAATCAATCATCAGACATGAAAAAATCAATACTCCGCACGAAAGAGCAAGCTGCAGTATTAATCCATTAAGCCACAATAATTTCTTTATTAAAGTTATTATTTAATTATTATACATTAATTCGTTTATTAAATAGTATTATAATTAATTCCGCAGGCCAATTTATTATCTGCAAATATTTTTGACACCGAGCACGATGATTATTTAATCCGCGAGTAAAGGGCAAACGTTATCCTTCACAACGATCACAGTTTCAATGCAATGCTACAAGCTGTTTGCATGCAATTTACAAATGCACGAAGTCTTTTTACATTGCATTTATGGAGAGAGAGAGAGAGAGAGAGAGAGAGAGATCTGGCAGAGGTCGACGATCTTAATTCCTAAGAGAATTCAAAGATTGAAGTGCATTCGTGCACAAGAAGTTTCTGACTTTGGAATAATAACTATGCCCGTCAGTTATCTCGCAACTCGTCCGCCGGCGAATTCTTCTGGAAGGATGAGCGAAATCAGAAAGAGCACTTTAGTTCTACGAACCCGTTCCTTTGTACTCCGACTGCAGACGCAGCATTTAAAGTACATGTCCCTTATCTCTTGTGTTGACATTAAACGTGATATTTCTGAACTAAGGGAATTTAAAACCCCAGACAGCTACATTCAGCGTTAAATTTACGATGAGTGTGCGTGATTTTGGCTCGCGTCATTCGTTTAACACTAAATGCGATCGTAATAATTAATGCGATAATTTTTAGCTTCATCTGACATTGTGAATATTCAAAATATATTTAGGTATATACACGTCATTTCGGATGTTTACCACGATCTAAAATCAGACAGCTGCATTTAGTATCAAATGTACAGTAAGAATAGTCTCTTTATACGCAATCTAAATGCAGAATCAATGTTTTATGACAGTCGTGCTTACGCACACGCGAATTATGGGGAGAACTGCATTTGAGAAGCTGCATTTTTGTTGCATCGTGCTTGCGTCGTGCTGCGAAGAGATGACCTTGCTTTCCGCTTTAGAATGCCCAGCTTTAAACCCCGACCTCGAAAAGACGCGAAGAAAAGTGAAATGAAGAATCGCAGAAATTTCTTTATTTTTAATTGATAAGATGCGAATTCTTTCAATTATTTCTTTTTTTTTACAAGATTAGCAATCAAATTCAGCTTATTTTTTTCGATGTTCGTTATTGTTAAAAACATGAATTAAACAACATGTGATACAAATGAAAAAATACTTCAATTTAATACAATCATTTTTCCAAATAGCGATTAAAACACTCACATATACATACGATTTGTTCCAAATTTTTTATTATCAAGAAGATAAATAAAATAAAATTCATAGATGAAAATCAAATCTTTAAAATTAAAGTTATAATCTTCTTGAACAAGTTTTTTTAAATATAAAATTTTAAATATCAATTTTCTTTTATTTTAAAAATCTAACAAATAAATTTAATATTACAAAACATTCATATAATTATTGTAATATATCAATATTGTATTTGAATAATTAATATCACGGTAAAACAAAATGTCAACGCAAACACTGCATTCTCTCATTTAGCCTAACAAGTTTCACCGCGTGTGAAGCATCAGCTTCACAAGAGAAGCTTCAAAAAAAAAAGAAGAAGAAAAAGCCGTAAGTTTAAAAACGTTTCTCAGAAAGCCGAGGCCGGAAGTAAAATAGAGAAAAACGTTGCGAAAGTCGTAGACGTCGGGACACAGCGTGAAGCTGCGGCTATTTTCTACGAGGGGGCCAGGGCTCTTTCTTCAGTCAACTCATCGCTTTCCCGCCCTCTCTTCCGCCATCACCCTTCGATTCTCGCTACGAAGCTGCTTACCTCACGCTATAGGATCTTCCCGGTTTGGAGGTCATTGCACTGCGACGGGTGGTTGTAGCGGGGTGGTGGTCGGCGGCGAATCGATTTTCCATAGCGACGACGTGGAGTCGCCTGTTGGAAAACGGTCTCTCCTCCTTTCCTCGTCCACCCACTGTGTCTCTCCTTCCTCGTTTTTCTCTTCCCCTCGCGTTCCACGCGACACGTGACTACAACGAGAATTCCACTCCTACGGAACCGAAGGGAGTATCCTCTTCAAGATGCAGGTCGATCGATACCTTGCAGGCGTCTCTACGTCCACGCGCTGTCTCCGAACTTCCACTCTTTAAGTTGCACTCTGTACTCCCACGCACGTAATCCCTTCAAGTTGACTCGAAGATATCTTCGCGATAGCTGATGGAATAGGAGCCCGCAAGTTTCGACGTAGCTGACATTATCCTGGACCAGAAGATATGCTCGGCGAATTAACCATTGATCTCTCGATGAGAATCACAATGGATTTGTCATTCGATGATCCGGAGTGAAAAGTATGAGAGGAACGTCTCTTCCAAGATGGTCGTGATGTGAATTCACGAGGTATCAATGTTGATCTGGCACGTAAATAATTTTCACAGTAATACCCAATGTCACGGTAACGGTGACGCTTCTGTTTGCACGAGACCTTATTGCTGGCTGATGTGCGTTCAAGCGTGTTTGTTTGTACACCTTCTTGCTTGTTTTTTTTTTCGACGGCTCTCTCACCTTCTTTCTGCTCCAGGTTCGCAGCTGTGTCACGGTTCCACGCCAGGAAATTCCGAGACGATCGATCTATGTAAATCCTCTCATCCGTAGTGTCGCAATTGTCAACTTGCAGGTGTAAAAGGATTTACGTGACTGTGGTGAATCGGTCGTTTCCGATTTCTCCGACGATCGTTTGCGGTCTCATTAAAGATTCTTTACACCCTGGTGAGGCCTTTGATTTTTAAGATCGCAGATAATGAGCCTTAGAATAAATGCGTAAAATCTCCATATGACTACTGTGTCTTCGAGGTCGACAGCAAATAAGATTCAATGGAAAAAAACCTGAATTATCTTGAATTTTTGCAAAAGCAGAGTAACGAAAGGCTTCCACAAAAATTTCCGGTCAATAGTTACTGACACGCCTGTTTATGTCGAACAGTTAATACAATTGTATAAATTATACACTTGTAAACAATTGTAAGAATAATTTTTTCACGCAAAAATTATTCTTTGCACCACACAGTAAAGTTTTACTGTAACATTGACAAACACTTCACGATGAATATTCCGAAATCGACTCTAACGTTTCGTTCACGTGACTTCTTCAGCATCCACGAGCAGAATGAGCGTTCCGATCGTCGTGAGCGGGAGAACCGCGTAAAGTGATCCACGGGATCTGGGGGTGACCCTCGTAATGCCATGCGGTAGCGTCGCATTTGTTACCGCAATTCAATGCAACCACCGTGGCTACACTACGTGGCTTACTCCTATCGACCGTATCGCACTGCGACGAGGACTCGGACTGGTCGTCGAGCCGCGTGCCGCGCAGGTTTCATAAGTACTTGCGCGCGCGCACGCTCAAGCACAGGTGGGGCCGAATTAGATACTCGTAACCAATGTTATTCTTCATTTAGCATTCTCCTTCGAGGTTTTTTTTCGTATTTCGTAATTCATGAAAATAGTGAAAATTAAATTTTCTTTCCTTAGCAGAATAGAATACGAAAGATTTTTCATTGAAGATTTTTCAGTCATTGGTCAAAACAAGAAATATTTTACAGATGCTTTTCATAAATGCTCTATACTTCTATAAGTTTAAGAGAGACTTAAGAATATCAATCAATTTTAAAAAATATTTTTTATTGTTTTTTTAATTGCGCAAATATCTAAATTACAATCTAAATTTATGAAAGTTGGTTATAATAAAAATTGGAGCAGAAGAATTTGATTATTTCGATAACACCATTTCTAATTTATTTAAACTTATTGTAACAATTTTATCTTTAGCCTTTCCAATAAAATCAACAAATCAAGTATATTTTGAGATTTTACGAAAAATGCTTTATTTGAAATGTTTTCAATATATTAACAGTATCTCATAAGTATTTCTTTCAAATAATAAAACATAACGAACAAATTAAATTTAGATGATCTTAACAACGAATTATTTATTAAAAGAATTTAAAATTTTAACGGAAGACGCGTATTATCTCGTGTATAATTCGCAAAATCATCATTTACACCGTGCATTCCTTGAGTCTGCACATGCAGCCTTATCGTCGGATCCGCAATATCAGGCTCGTTGAGGGCTGACCAATTAAGTAAGGGCCGCACGCAACGGATCATTGCCCGGATTAAGATCCCCGACGATCAGGCAGATATTTCACTATCTCAATCGATTTCCGCTCCGATCCACTCTCACGAGACTACGAGTCGTGTGCAGCTCGTTCTAACGGCTGCTAATTACGAACAGAGGAACAGCTCTGAGTGAGCTTCAATTAATACGCGCAATAACAATTAACGTCGTCGTATTCCCGGTTCCATTAAGCTGCGCGGCATTAGCAGGGCATAGAGCGGGCGATATTTAACGGTTCGCGATGACGGCGATTCATGAGCGCTTATTACTATTAGGTGACGAGAGAGGCCACGCTAAACGAATACGTTTATAACCGCACCAGAAGTCTGGAATCTGGCTATCCGCCACATAACTTGTGCTCAAAACGTGAGACCCTCTCAAAGATCAATCGCAGTTGAGAATAATTATTGATTGATCTTCATTCTTTCGCGATGGAAATATTTATACTTTTCTCTTCTTAAAGTAAATCCTCCAATTCATTCAAAACAATTGTGATTATTTTTTTACTTGAAGCAAAATTGTCTTAATAAATTCTTTTTCTCACTTTCCATAACAGAGAAAAATATAACGAATTTTAACGATAGTTGTTTCTATATTTAATACTTATTGTCGTCTAAATTTTCCTTTCATACATACAGATCCTTAAATCTCAAGCAATATTATAAACAAAAATAAAAAAAACGGCCGTATGTAGAAGTACGATCTTATATACTTGACTTATAACTCGCATAAATTTCCCTTTTAAATAGTTGCGAGCCTGAAGTTTATGGAAAAGCGCGAAACATGTTTGCGCTCTGACGGCAGGAC
Organism: Tetramorium alpestre; assembly: GCA_021460005.1. Taxonomy (NCBI): domain Eukaryota; kingdom Metazoa; phylum Arthropoda; class Insecta; order Hymenoptera; family Formicidae; genus Tetramorium; species Tetramorium alpestre. The sequence continues at coordinate 1,819,494 of JAJVSH010000021.1, read as the reverse complement.
CCTATCGCGGATAATCCTGACAATACCGGCGATTTCGCGGGCCGAGTATTCTAAATCGCGTGTAACGCTCGACGCGACTGTCATGCCATGCCGAAAACAGCGTTGCCGACACGAAATTATGTGGAATGTTTCACGAATGAATTTCCGAGGCCCGAGGGGGTCTCTCCCTCTAAGTAGCGGCTTGCGGCGTCAAGCTATTCCAGCTCAGGGGAACAGGGCACGCCGCATAGAGAACGATTCGCGACATGTGCAAGTTGTCGAGGAAGGTTAAATAACGGTACGTATAAATTGCTTCGAAAGGTAACACTTATACAGTGGGTTGTCAATTTTATTTAACTCGTGAAAATGTTTGCATTACAAATAATGGAAAAGTAAATGAGAAAACAAGTGAGAGAGTGACACAGAGAGAACTTGTAGAAAATTTAAGATTTTTACATAGTTTCATGTTACAATATTTTATCCATTGTATTTAAAAGCCAAGAAGATTTCCTATTCTAATTTATATAGTCTTATAAAAATAAAATGTATGCTTGTAAAATTGAAATTTTATTAAATAATGGTGACATGTGCAATTAACATGTATAACTTCACTTAAATAAAATATTGCCTTTTTTATTTAAATAGTCTTCAATTATTTATTTTACTAGTTTCCAACGTTACAATCATTTTATTACTTTGTGTTGCAATATTTTATTTTGTAAAGAGAAATAACAAAACTAAAATTTTAAAAAGCTTGATAAATTTAATAGTTAATAAAGGATTATTATGTTATTTTAGATCAATAAATTATACTTATTTACCACTTTATCTTAATATCTAAATAAATAATTAATAAGAGTATAAACTCTTTAGAAAAATAAACTTAATTACCATTTGTTTTTTATCACCCTTAAGATAGCATTGCATTTAACTCAAATCAATTATACAATAAAGATTATGCTTATCATAGCAAAACACACAATAGAAAGGGTTGAACTGTCGCGAAGAATAAATCTGAGACACCGATGACACGCAGTTCTATGTTGAGAATTGAAACTATGTTGAGAGTGGAATATCTGGACATCAGTTCTCTTCAAGTACAATGATGATAAGTTTCCTGTATTGACCGCAAAGCGAGTGCCTGCTGTGTGATCATTATAAATTATACGTAATGACGCTAAACTGAAAACGGCACACCCGAGCTGAAACTATGCGGAATGTCGTCATAGATTGCCAAGGCGGATGCTTCCTTGAATTATGGCTGCAGTATCCCCTTTGGCTATTTCTCGTACTCGCGAAGCTAACTGAATTTGAACATATATTCTTTAGAGTTTACTTCTTACGCTCTACGCGTAAATAAGCTTAGATAAAATCTTAATAAATTATGTTACAGTCTCACAAACAGTATCTCTTTTCTAATAGAGAAATTATTATAAAATTGTGAGCACTGTAAACTGACAATGTAACTGCGCTCGCTGCTACTCTTTGCTATCCATTTATTGATCGACTTCCATACGACACGCATGAGCGAAGTATGTTCTTATCGACTTTTCGTATTTTTCTTCCTGTTTACTTCCTGTTCACTTCTTGTTTTAACTTTAATTGTTTCTTTTGGATTGCTTTTTAGAATCTCTCTTTCTCTCTGATTTATATTTCATGAAAATTATTATTAACTTAAATTATATGTTCTGTTAACTCTAAATGTGCTTTCTCTTTTATTAATTCTAAAACTATTCTTGTTGAAAATGTCTAATTTTGTTGAAATTTTGTTGCTTTACCTCCCTAAAACTCTTCCAAAAAATAATATTCGTGCAAGATTCTTTTCAAGTACGATATCCTTTTACAAGCGCTATTGCAAATAGACAGCTTAATGCTGGTAAGCGATACGTTTCTGGAATGAGCGGTCAGCGGTGCCAGTAATTCATATTAAGTGACAACGACGTAATTTAGGCGCCACATAAATCCACAAATGTTGCCGGTCGGTGGTCAAAGATGAAGTCGCGAGACTAAGTTTCGCACTGCATTCCGTAAGCGGGATTCCAGAGTGCGGCGTGTGGTGCGCGAGCACGCACGCACGCACGCACGCACGCACGCACATACATTCCCCAGGGAACCACAAAGAAAGTCGCGCGGAATGTCGAGAGAGTCGCAGACGCGTAAATCGCTCGGCGTTCACTCGTACACATAGGTGCGTACACCCGCGTGTAAATATAGATCGCGTCCCGAAATATGTCTTTCAGTCCGCACTTAAAATCGTCGCTTCCGCCGACGATCCGTCGGAGTTCCCGCTACCTTAAGGGCCGCCGTTGGATTGCCGCCACCATGGTTTTTAAGAGTGTTGCGGCAGCATAGATCAATCACTACGTAAACAGTCGAAAAGCGGGGAGCTTTTGAAGAAAAATATTTTAAGAAACATGTTTCGAGAATGTAATGATTTGTAGGCACATTTTCAATTTCCTCAGATTGACTCTAATTACAGCACAAATTAGAGGAATACGAATGCTTTCGATCTTAGAATTTCATTCTATTAATATTTGAATATAATATAAAAAGATAGTTTCTGATAGTCTAAAATAATTTAAGAAAATAATTTTGAAAAATTAATTTAAATAAGTTAATGAATACATATATATAACAGAATATCGTACATAAAATTATGCTTTAATTTTTTGTTTTTATGAAAGAGAGAGTATATTATTCTAAATTATGTATGATGTAAAAGATCTTTCAGATATGCAGAAATTAAAGATTGTGTGCACTGAGCTTAAAAATATGAAAGCGAAAGTAATCCTTTTTTTAATTTATTATTATCAATCTACTTTCGATGAAGGAAGGCAGTTTTCTTTTCTTTTTTTCAGAAGGAAGATAATTTTATAATGTTAAATTAACACTTTTTAAAATAAAATTTTAACAAATCTTGATTTTTTTAATCGTTTTTACTGTAAAATTATTAGATGACTGCATTCGTCGAATCAAAAGATTTTCTCAAGGAAGCAACAGAGCAAGAAGAGGAGCTGTCAATCCATGCAATCGTTCGGGCGTAAAGTTAGCGATGTCGTCGGATGATAGGTAGATCAGATCCTCGATCGAGCGGAGCCACGTAAGAAGGCCACAAGATTAACGGTGCACGAGCCATTGATCTCGGATTTTCTTTTTCTTTTTTATTCAGTTTGTGTCGTGTGATAGAACTGCCTATCTTAATATACAGGTCATTCACTGTCACTAAAGTATGTACATAATAATTTAATAACAGTTCCGTAATGTGCTTCTTTTATTATTTTTTAATAGTGACGAGTATTTCTTATTTAAAAGAAAAAGCAATATATTTATATTGCCTTAATGTTTCAAAGATTTTTGTCTCTTTTGTGGGAGAAACAGAATATTCGAAATAAGCTTGAGACGATAAAGTAGTAATATAAATTTTCCTCGTATTCTCTTCGAAGACAACTTGAGCACAGGAATGCGTAAGTGTGACCTATCGCACTCTGTTTAGAGGTTGACCTTCAATTATTTATGACCATTTGTATGGCGTGATGCATGCGACGACTACGAAAGGTTTTGATCGCGGATCTTGAAAAGGTGAACAGGCTTTAGCATTCATATTGTTACTCGAAAGAATCGAGAGAACACAACGCGAAAGTTCCTCATTTCTTCATCAATTCGTTCCAATCTGGAAGGTGTGGTCAGTTAAATAAATGGGCTGTTTAATTTGTATTAAGGTTAATCGAACGAGAATTGCCTTTCGCTTTTACCAAAGAACATTTATATACAAAAGACTACTTTTCTGATTATATTATGTTAACAGCGCGCAAGATCATGATTTTAGATATTAAAAGAAACTTAAATCATGTATAGAATTACGTATTCAAATAAAAATTATTAAGGATTTTCAAAGTTTTACAATTATTTAATTGGATAATTGAATAATTGTTTGAACATCATACATTATATATTATTTTATAAAATTAGTGTAAAAATCTATCAACCATTCGATTAAAATCAGTAATTCCATTACGTAACGTTATTATAATTTCGGAAACTTGATATGACGTAGTCAATCACAAGTTACGTCACCGTTCAAGCATTATAAATTTGATGTGCAAAGAAACGAGAAAATTGATCTTTAATTATGATAATTGCCAGTTTCTTCCTTCGTATGTGCCATTAGATCACCGGCGCAATTGACGAAAGCGCAAGTTCAGCTGGCGGTCGTCACGCACGGCGGACCCAATAACAATCGGAAGAATATACAGCTCGTGCATCGGAGGTCAATTGAATGCGACCTGGCACTACAACACGTTGGCGGTCAATAATTGTAATCCGCGGGATTAGCCGCAGCTGCCGTGTCCAACACGCAGTTATCTCGTTTCCGGGAACGTATATCGTCGATACGCGCTTGAACGTTGTAAGAATAAATGATTTTGGTTTTCCATTAAAGACGGGGAATTTTTCCCATCTGATCATCTATCTTATACTATTTGCCATATGGCGGAAATGAATCTTTGTTCGGATTATTGATCGACTGTAGAAGCTGCCATCGTTCGGAATCTAGATTGTGTTTAAGAATATAAGTCGCAATGAATATACCTTGCCTTCTTCTAGGAAATAATTTGATATTTCTTAACATATGCGCCATTAAAAAAAAACAGATAAATATACAGCAAAAAAGTTAAAATAAATAATATTAATTAAAATTGTGTAGAAACGTGCAATTATATATTTATTCAACACTAGACTCGACGTCCCTGCTTCTCGATCGGCTCGCGTATCATTACAATCAGGTTTGATTTTTTCGTCGGACCATTGCGACATCTTGCTATAGGTTGAAACATAGTTATTATTCAGTGACGTTACGAACACCTCCGGTAACAGTCGGTCATCGAGATAAAGCGGCTCGCATTACCACGGAACGGATTCTAAGCCTGTCTATAAGGTACGTTGCGCCACGAAGGAGGGCTTACGATGCCAATAGTGTAACTTTCTAACCCAGAAAGCGAGAGTGAACCTGTACCTACAAAGGTCTCACTCATCAATTTTTGTAAAAATGGACTAATTTAATCAAACACTCATGCTCATTATAATAATATTAATAATATATATATTATATAATGCTGGATATTTGAAATTTTATCTTTATTTTGAAAATTAATATATTTAAAATCGAATAAAGAAAACAGCACAATCGAAATATTGGATAATATAAGAGTTTTGAAATATTTATATAATCGCTCGGTAAATATAAATTATGCATTAATTTTTTTATAAATGTATTGGAATAAATATTTCCTTGAGATAATCTTAAAAAATATTGAGCTTATAAGAAATACTAAACTTTCTAAAAAAGAAATCTTATAAAATATATATAAATGCTATAAAATACAAAATCGGATATCCAAATAAATCTCGATTTCTTATTTTCTAATTTAAATATCAATATTATTATTAATTCATAAAAGCAAATATTATCATTCTTAAGAAAAAGTTCACAAAAAAGATATGATTAGACAATGTAAATTATGTAAAAATTTATAAAATATATATATATATACAGGGTGTCCCAGAATTGTCGCGCCAATTTTCGTGAGCAGGTAGAGTGGACCAAACTGAGTCGAAAACTCCTCTACCATTTTGCAATTTTCGCAATAGTTAACGAGATATTAATTGTTAAAAATGGTCGTATTAGACCGGCCCTCCGCTGAATACAAGCGCGCGGCGAGATACGACCGCCCAGCGTCATTGTTACCAAGATCGCGAGGAGTTGTTTTCTACAAATGGCAAAAAACAGGGGGACAATCGTAGCTCAGAACCGCCGCTTTTAGGCATTGCCGCGTTTAGTAAACAACTCCTCGCGATCTTGGTAACAATGACGCTGGGCGGTCGTATCTCGCCGCGCGCTTGTATTCGGCGGAGGGCTGGTCTAATACGGAGGTTTTTAACAATTAATATCTCGTTAACTATTGCGAAAATTGCAAAATGGTAGAGGAGTTTTCGACTCAGTTTGATTCGCTCTACCTGGTCACGAAAATTGGCGCGACAATTCTGGGACACCCTGTATATATAATGAAAAACATATAATCTTCATATTTTACATTAAAAAATATTTGTTTCTTAAGCATATTCTTAATATAAAATTATTTGAAAGTGATTTATGTATCACATTTTTTATTAATGAAATACTACAGAGTATATGTATCCGCGGTAAGAAAAATAAATTTCACACACATTTATGATTATAATCGTAAGTGCAATGTACGATAATGAAAGAGATAATTAAGAGATGAAAGCGAATTTTACGGATATGAATAGGTCATTCTCGAATTAAATGGACATTCAGAGAAATATCCTCCGTGAACTGAACATTAGTATCGCTTTGTTGTCTACCAAGTTGGATTCGACACGAAAATTAAATATACAGGATAAAATTAATTGTACAATTAATCACAATTTTAGAAAATTTTTAAATATATTATTAGTTCTTAATATAAATTTTATGCAATAAACAGATTATTATAATTATACAATATATACGATTTTTTAATAATATCTTATATTTTACATTCCTAGTTCATCTATTATTTGTTTTAAAAATTATTAAAATTATATTTTACATTATATAAGTTTTATTTTAATATTTTTGAAATATATATTCATAAAACTTAGAAAATTTTGCTCATTTGTTGCAATAATAACATAATTTTTAAAAATTTTTTAGGAAAAAAACAAGTTAAATCGTTAAAATTTTATACTACTTTTATATGCGATATTGATAGGAACTAATTGTAGAGAAATCAAAATATCTTGCTATATATTAGCTCTTGATTTAGTATATTAAATCTCTCTCTCGGAAGTACCAATTTTTAAGTTATATTGTAACGAATGAGCGATTTGTTAATATTTGTTGTTCATAACATAAAATATTCGATAACTGTGATTTTCTTGCTTTCTGACTCTTCATTTTATTTATGAATCAACAAAGTTATTATATTCATAAATGCTGCATGAAAATATCCGATTACATAAAGCATGCTCAAAGGCATCTTAGGTCATTGGAAGGGGTTATATTATGTAACTTTCAAAGAGGTGCAGAACGAACATTCCTGAATAAGATCGTGAGAGGAAAGAAATGATGAAAGGTAAGCTACCTGTATACAAACTAATGTATAGATGCAATATTTTTAAAATAAATTATTATTTTCTTAATGTTTTCTGATTTGTTAATCTTCTAATATTCATTGATTGTTTGTCAAGCTGTTTTCAGAATATGTTTAATAATTATTAAATTTAGAATTATATTTATAGCACATTAGATATTTTCAAGTAAATATTTTAAATCATAATGACTATTCTTCTCGACGTTTGTGTAATATTAATATTAATTCATTTAACGCGGCTGTCGAAATTCAGATACTACGCTGGATAGCGCTTGGTGAGCGATGCGAAGAAGATTTATATCAGCATATTAATTAAGATAGTCGGGATTTCGTACTTACAAAGAAATACATATATGCTCAGCGAGCTCTCGTTTCCTACGAGCTCTTGCGAACTTAATAAGCAGACAAGCGGAAAGAAATGCGCTGGCGCCGGTTAAGTCAGCGTATGCGATCGCGGTAGTAATTTCTATTAATCCATGGCTGTTTCATAGATCTGCTAATGTCGATGCTCGATTGCTGATCGATAAGAGGAAATCTCTTTACTTTACTCCGTACAAAGCGAAGAAGAAAAGACCAAGAAGCGAACGGAAACTTCTATTTCGCTCGAGAAATCCTTGACAGTGAAATGGAGAAAGTTTCTTCAGCTGGCCGACGAGATTAACAGCGTATGTAGAAGGACACTTCACAAACGATTGATAGTTATTTCCTCGTACGAACGATACACTAACGCAGTCTGTTTTCAGCAAAGATTGCGAATTGTAAAGTACAGGATTGTGTAAATTATATTATTGTAAAAACGCGATATTATTAATAATTTTAAATTGTACCTCCATCATCCACTAAACGAATAATATCTACATAATCCAGACAATTGACAACGGATTATATGGAATGTCAATTCCGATTACAATCAATCTTATAATCAGAAAATAAAATCAAAATAAAAATAAAGCTGCTTAATATGCTTGGAGCGACGTATAAAGTATCCGATTTATTCGCATTTTTATGTTTCTCAACTATTTTAAACTGTTAACGAGTTTGAGAATCATCTTCTTGACGCTATCACGCAAAAACTATCGCGCTGAGGCAATCTACAATCCGATGATGCGTTACCGCACTACGTCGAGAGTCTGTCTTCTAATTGCATGCCGCCGCGCCGGTGCAGCCGCGACGGAAGATGTTTATCAAAATGCATAAATCGTTTTGCATTCTACACATTGAATTTCGATCACGGATAGGCAGCGACTGGAAGTGACTAGCTGAATCTCGCAACGGTCTCTCGCAGCTTCTGCAGAAACAATGCGGTACTAACAACACCTCACATAAATCCCGCAACAGTGCATTGTAATATGCAAAACCGAGCGATGTCGGTTTCTTTAGCTACGATTGCAACATCGGCCTACAAATCATTTTGCAGGCGACTGTAGAATGCAAATTTTATGATTTCGTATTGGAATTACATTTGTGATTTTTTTATAACTGTGATAATAGATTTAAAGAAACAACATGATCTATGCAATATTTTTAGACAAAAGTTATATATTTTAATATTTTATGACATACAATCTATTAATAATTTTTTTGTAACCAACAGATGTAATGTCTAAAAATTATTTCTTCAACTAAATATCGCAACTTTCAATGTTAAAAGAAATTATATAAATAACTCTCTTTCCACAAGAATATTAATTATAACATTAAGTGTGCTGTAAGTTTGAATAACACGCAATGTCTTTTCAATTTCCGGATTCTTTGACTTTTTTCTCACATTTTTATTTTGCAAGTGGCATGCAGGGGAAATGCAATTTAACGGGATTTTTATATCCGTTAGAGAATTCCACGCTCATTTCCTCTTTCCACGTCAAATCTTACCGCATGCCGCTCGAGCAAAAGGTACGGATGTTCGCTACGTTAAGTATTAATCTCAAGAGATTCCATGCTTGGGTGAAATATAATTAGCGGTCTTGTACATGAATGTCGTTAAATATGTCAACTACTTTGTGGTTTTACCCTCACGTGTTTAATTTCATGGCCGCTTCATCTCGACCTGTGTGGCACTCGAAGAGAGTGAGATTACGGAAAATTACATTAAACCGGCTTAGTCGCATTTGCATTGACAAGACGTAATTAAATATAGAAAAGCAGATATATCATATCTAAAGTATGTCATAGCCGAATTAAAAATACGCTATCTATAAATAATTCCAAAAAATATCATAGTTTCACTAGCTTTCAAAATTATAAGTGTAACGGAATATAATTTTCCTTTCAATGTTTTCAAAATATTAAGAAATAAATGTTTCCAACTTCGTGTTTCTTAATTCGAATACGAAATATCATGAGAAATCCATTTTTATATAATCTTGCATATTTTAATTTTGTTGAAAGAACTTTCAAAGAAACATGAAAATTGATTCGTCGTTAACTCTCTATATTATGCTAATATAAGAGTTGTTTTTATTTCTAATCTGTAAATATCCGGCAGATAAATCGTCGCGAGCATTAATATTCCGCAGTGGTAAAGACAATGACCTGTTTAACGGACGATAGCGGGATTGATGTCAATATCACTATGTCGCCATAGATGGAGGTCGGATGATAACTAAACTATTAACGCGATATCATGATCCGTTTTCTTTGCTACATAAAATATTTTAACCTAACCAATCTCTGATTTCAATATAGCTACATTAAACCCGATCATTTAAACAAGAATAATTTTAAAATAAATTTTACTTTACATTAAATGTGGTACTTACTTAATTAGCAGAGATTATAGATTAAATAAATTCCAATCATCTAATTATTAATAAAGTTGACAATTGGCTATACACATACATAAACTAAATAATATTATTTATATAATAATAATATTACAAGACTCAACAAATTTTTAATATAATTAAAATTTTAATTCATCTAATCCTGTTTCACTATTATCAATACAATTTATTCTTTTGAAATTGTTATAACTATCTCATTAAGACAATTCTAGAAAAATTCGTTCGTAATCCTTTTTTAAGGTATTAAAAAGGTATTAAAAATATATTATTTAAATATAGTTGTTGACTACATTCATTAAAAATAAAGGTATTTGAATCGTGAAAATAATAAAAATGATAAGTCGCCGATTCTCTCATTATTCATTTTACTACTATATATTTTCTTATATACGTATACAAAGAGAAGAGGGCGAATGAATAATCCCAGAAGAACGATAATATCTATAATTTGTATCTTCTTAATTATTCAATATTCGGTATTACTTCGCGATCAAAGTAATATTTGTCCATTCTTTTAATGCTTATATAACGTAGCTTTTTACTATACGTTCTTATCGTAATGACTTATATCGTGTGACTTTGCATATACATACAAGTGATTATGAAACAGGAAAATTACATTTATAAATATACGACATGCTCTAACGTAAACGCTTAAGATATCGTCGATATTAATGTTCTACAGAAAAATATTATTTGCGACTGATTGAAAATCTCATTATTAAGATTTCGTAATGAATACGATAATGTTTTCTAATTATAATTATTTTAATACTACAATATAAAAAAATAATTTTAGAAGAATCAATATCAATATTACAGTAATGGATAATAAATTTGATTATAATATTAAGTTTCTATGTGTATACATGAGAAATAAATAGGTAGATAGGTAAATAGAAAAAGAGAGAGAGAGAGAAAGAGGGAAATCATTAAAAGATTAATATATCAAAATACTTCCACAAAATCTAATAACAAATAAATTCTTTAGCTAATAAATTTATTTATCTTTAACCGCAAAAAATTATAACTGCAAATGCATTAAAATCGATTGACAGTCTAATCATATTTCACTTAAATTTATAAAAAATTTGAAAGATTAATACACATTTTTCTATATATAAATTTTATGTTTATTTTTTAATATTTTTTAAGATAATAAATTTACTTCCTCAAGTAACAAATCTTTGTCAAATTCCAGGATTAAAAACAATACTTCAGCGAGATTCAAATAATCATTGAAATCTTCAAAGGACTCGACGCCGACGTGGGAAATGAAACAATTACAATTGGAGAGAATGTGTCTCACAGGTGGAATTATGCCGGAATAAAAGTGAGTTCAAGTAACTGTATAGTACTTTCGAGCTAAAATGATATAGAGATATTCACCGGGAATTTAGGGAGAGCACGATAATGAACCACACCGGAACTGTCGAGCGTGCTGAGCATACACACGGCGGCCTAGTTGTTACCACGATGACACTGATGACACGCCAACCGGGTCAGCGAGTGAATAATGGACCGTTGCATTTTATTTGCTATCACATACATCTTGACCCGATACGTATCTAGATATACTTTATGCACTGTGATACATATTCATAAATTTGATAGTAGTTTGATTTAATCTTAAACGGCCATGTACATCATAATTACATTAAGAAAATGTAGATTTCTAATTTATTCTGCCATTACTTTAAGAATTTTTGTCTTTTCTATAATATTCCTCTTTTATTTTTGTATTCTAAATTTTTATTGGATATATGTATAAATGTATATGTGTGAGAATATATTGATTTATTTCTTTCGTTTTACCAAGCAAAATTAAAATACATGTTTAAATTTAAAAATATAAAATTGCATTAATAAGTGACAACGTAAGTCATATTTTTCAATTTTAATATAATCTTGATTTGTAATCTTACAATTTAGTAGCTTTTTATATATTATAAAAATTTTCTATCTTTTTATTTCATAATTTTATAATTAAACATATTTCTTTTTAAATCTTTTTCTAAAATTTATTTGACTTGCAGCAATACATTTCAAATTATTCACGAAATACGGACTGTCATATTGTTCAAATAATGTTTCTACTGCTACTAATATGATGCCATCACTCACCTTCGTTTTGTTACGCAACATTGATTGTCTATCTTAAGACCATTTTTATAAAAGCTGCAAAAAAAACGAATAACTTGATCACAACGTTTGTTGAGCAATCACGCGAGGGAACTGACGATATATCGCGGGTCAGCCGCTCATCTAAAAGTTCGGAAGCACAAACACTTCCGGCAGCGCGTTCTCGTTATCAGTGAAAGTCGTCCGGTACAAACGTGCATATAAATGGTGTCAGCATGAATCCTTTCGATGTCGAAGAAGCAACTCGACGGCTTTCCATTTCTGTCGGTCGTAATTTTACTTTCGGGAATTCACTTACATATCTTACAAAGAGTTAATTTTACAACAATATTTTAAAAGTTGATGGGTCTCTTTTATAGAAATTGCAAAGCGCTTTTCTCTTTGCTATAAAATGCCACAAGATCTGAGTATAAAACCTAACTTTTCGATATTAATATATATTTATCTAATTTGTGTTCTTATCATGTTATCAGTACGAATTCTTACAAGCTATTATGTAGTCATAAAACGAATGCCTACGAAATTCTGATAACAGTTCAAGCTATTTCTTGATGGCATTTAATCCATATAAAACGTTGCTAATATCTTCAAGATATACAAGTTCGATGGAGAAACACTATCTTATCATAATTATCGCGTAGTCGTTATCAATTTACGAGAATGTAGCTTAAATTAATGCGGAAAAATAAAATTATTATCAATTACATACAGATAATAAGATCAGTTATTACTTACTCGATTGTCAATTCCTTTAGTTCCCCAGATATGTCAGACAAACTATCAAATGTCAAATTGATAAAAGACGTAGGCGAATGCAATATTCGAACATCATTTCTGAAAATAAAAAAAATTAAATATTATTATTAATAATCTGAACTCGTCATTTAGTTAATTGTAATAGTTGTTAAGTGCATAATATTTAGTGATTAAATATTATAATGGTCGTTTTATTAATAATATTTGTGATTTCAACATAAGTTACAACATAAAAAGTTTAACTTTATAAAGTTATTACATGCAATAATTATTATGCTTTTTTTAGTAGTCTTAATAAAATACGCCAACATTCATTAGCCCCGAACAATTCATAAGTGCCATAACCGCTTACCCTTCACTAAATTTAGCTCTTACATAACACGCGTCCAGTGCTGAAATGAATTTAATTGATTCTGGTATTATTCCTCAAGTGAGTGAATAAACTCATGAAAGAGCATTAAATGAACGATATATCTTGTATTTGCGTTAATTATTAATTATAAATAATATTGATAATAAGAAAAGATTCTAGAAAAACGTAACTTACTTTTTGCTTAACAAAAAGTGAGTCACATATATGATATATTTCTGATATCCAAAATGAAATTTAAAGAAAATTAATTTTGCCATTTAGTAAACATCAATGAGTATACATATATGTAAAACAGCAAAAATTAAAAAAAATTTCATTCATTCATTTATTTCTATTATCAACAAAATTTTCATGAAAATTGTTATTTAATTTAATTTAACATTCTAGCCACACACATAATTTTCCTTATATATTTTATATTATTTTATATTATTTTCTAACTGCTAGTTTTTAATAAAGTGCGTTATTTAATTAAAGATATAAATAAGTGTGATAATTCATGTAAACAGCATAATATTATCGATGAATATGCAATATAGGTCACATGTATGAAAAAACTGCTTCTTAAAACAACGATACTATTGACTGTCGGTGTTCTTGATACAACACAACTCTAAGTTTTCTGGAACAGATACGAGCCACTCCCATCTTTTGCAATTAAGTAAAGTGCCCTATAATTTGCTATGGCTTTCATGAATCCGTCATATCAGTACACACTGCCTGTAAGTGACACTTTAATAATATGTCTGATAGTGATAATCATAGCAATGTATTGATGTTTCTCTTCGACCGGTTGATATAAAACAATGAACACATAGAATACATAATTAAAAAAACAACAATGTTAAATAATAAATAAATTTCTTAACAATTCTATTTCTAAATTTATTAAACATTGCAATATTCACAGTTCTAGCATTAAAAATATCCAATAATGAAAATATTTCTTTCAGAAACAAGAGAAAAGATGCATGAATTCTTAAAATATAGGTATAAATTAATATTTTAATAACTAAAATAAATCAGAAATAATAAATTTGTTAATAACGTAATCTAAAATATACTTATAATTCTTATTAATTGCTTTTAATGTTATAACATTAACTAATTATTGTTATTAATACAATTTTATTTAATTTATCAATTTATTTCTTTTTGAGATTATTAATATTTATTAATCTAATTATATTTATATTAAATTTTTAATAAAGTTTTTATATTTTATAATAGTTTAATTTATTACTTTTTAATATTATAAAAATCATTTTATTAATTTATTTTATTAATTAAATTTTTCTGCATTTTTTAAATTTTATTGATAAATTCTTATTTTAATTAACTTACACAATACAAAAACTTAATAAATTCACAAATTATCATAAATTATTACACATTTAACTATATATGATTACAAACTTAAATTTACAAACAAACTTGTCATACTTATCATATCACTTTGATTTAAAAAATGTAATATCCATTTTATCAAAGTCACTATTTCACACACACAGAAATTGATTATAACAGACATTTTTGCCAAATTACAACGTAATATTTACTTACTTCTCGTTATCTTCAGAGAATGACATCGTCGATGTTCGTTAGCACAAACGATTTCGCTGACAATGAATAAAAGGCAAGTTGACTCATGCATTAAAGCACCACACTGTCACACTGTCGTTACTACATGAACGGAATACTGTTCAAACATTTATATAGTACTAACACAAGCTGATAAGACATTTTAACGCGTTTGATACTAACCTATAGTATTATGTTTGCATACAATTTCTCGTAACTGCACTAGAATTTCAGAATGTCAATTTAATTGAAAATCTGAGATTCAAAAATCGTCAAACAAATCTATTATTTTTATTAACTTACGTGTCAATTAATTTTTAATAAATAATAATTCACTTAATAATGTAATAAATCAGACACACACACACACACAAACACAAACACATATTTAGATAATATATAAAATAAAATATCTAAAAATTAATTAAACTGTTTTTAACTTTAATTTAAAAATTAATTTAATTTTAAGCGTAATTTATTTTAGCGAAAATTAAAATATATTATAATTAAAATTTATACAACATTCACTTCTTGTTTCTCAAATAATACAAAGCAAAACATTGAAAACACAATTTTACTCGAAAAATCACGTTTTATTATGTATTATGTAATAATTAAAAAAAAAAAAAATTTACTTTTTTGCACATTTAAAAAGTAAGTTCTGTATGTTGCAATTTTGTTGAGAATTTAAGCAACTTAAAATTTTACTTTCTAATATCGCATTTGAAAGCTCACTTAAGTTTGACACTATTTAAATATTCATCTTCTAATTTTGGAGCACCATGAATATCATTGCTTTGTAAAAAATATTGGATGTCTTCTTTATAAAGCATATATCTACAGTAACTTGCACTCAATATCGAACGATCGAAGCGAATGAATTAAGAGTAAGCATGCGGAATTATGCATGCGTAGCGAACTAGGTGCACTTTAAATATGTTACAAAGGAAGTGAAATGTAGAACGCGGCGTTTAAATGACCGACACTGCTTCTGCGATAACTTCTAAAGTATTAATTGAGAAACAGATAAATATTTTCTTTTGCGGTTTGAATTTATCAACCAGCTTGTTAGAAATATTTATATCAGTTCCCGTAGATCACAAATATGCATTCCTCTTATCGTCGACAGATATCTCCCGATTCCAAACAAACTCTGATAACGATAATAAAAAAAATGACAAGTTTAATCTGAATTGAATTTTAAATCATATAAAAGAAAGATGTAACACACATATTAATTTATTCAATACTAACTAAAATGGAGAAAAATTTAGAAACTATTTTAATTATGAATTATTTTTCTAGTAAAATTGGAAGAACTTGTGCTTTTCAATGTGATGATCGTTGACAATAGTAACTTCTTCATGAAAAGATGATATATGTCCGAGACGATAATTAACGTTTAAAAATAAACTTAAAATAATCGACATATGATCTTGGCCTTGGTCTTTGTTGTGAAAGACGCGAACACAAAAAGTTTCTTTAAGACAGCAATGTTCGAGCAGCTAGTGCCGCGAAATATTCCACGTACTACGACACGTTACATATTTAATCGACGATTTCTTCTTACTAATAATTCGCGAATATTGATTCGTTCGATTTTTATGATTAACGTTCAAAAATTAAACATTCCTATTCTGATCGTAATATTGCTGAGAGGGCGTTAGTTCGCAGCAGGTTTCTCGAATCACGCCAACTCCTGTAAAATATTATATCGGTCTTGAACAATACCTCGTCGGTATCTTCGGTTTTCATTTCTTATCGGTTCATTTCTTATCCTAGAAGTAATTTCTTAATTCCGTTAGATTTCCGGGAAACAAAGAAATCATAGAATTTACAGAATGTAGCTTTAAAATTTACTAAAAGAATTTAACAAATATATTTTGTACCATTTGTGTTTTTTAAAATTTAAAGAGGAAACTTCAATTGTGTATACAATTCAAATAAACCTATCTCATATATTAAATTCTCGAATATTTTTTTCGTTTTTGTAATAAACTTATTATATAAAGTTTTATAAATGTTACATAGAGTCCACTAATGAACGGATTTCACTTAAAACATTGGCATATTCATTTTCAGACTTTTCTACTGCAGGTAACAGGTCTCAAATAATAGCGTATGTTAGAGAAACATAACCTGACATAACCTCTTTCAATTCCAACGTGCATGTACACGACGCACGTGTGAAGATGGCAAAATCTTTACGAAGTAAATGGAAAAGAAAATGCAGAGCAGTCAAGAGAGAACGTTATGCGACGAAAGAATTAGAAAGATTGAAGAAAACCCTCGGTGTTGATGGTAATACATCTAAAGACGTTGAAATGACAGACATCAGTGAAATCGCTACTGGTAAGANTCACACGCATTAATAATTATTTATCTAAATTCTTATGAGTNTTTTAACNCTTTGAGGNCTAATATAAAAAAATATTTTNAGANACATGAACATTTATTATATTTGCAAATACTTATAAATAANTATCAATTNTACAATTTCAAAAAATATATTCTAATTTTGTTTCAATATCAGGGAATTACCAGTAAAAATAATGAAAGAGTCATTTTACAACAAAATCACTGTGATACAAAAAGATTAATGTTATATATATTATTATGTGATATATATAATAATGTCTTGTATTATTTCTAACATTGATAGTTGTCAAACCTGAAAAAGTAAAAGAAGATGTGAAGACCTCTAAGCGAATCAAAGATGCGGAGACAAATGAAGAACAAATGGAAGTAGAAGGTGCTAGAGTGTATAATAAGAAAACATTACAAGATCAGTATGGCAATTATCCTGTGTGGATGAGCCATAGGAAGATAATGAAGCTCAAGCACAAAAAAGGCAGAGCAAAAACGCACAATGCAACCAAGAAGCCAGGCAAAAGGCTTACTAGACGACAGAAGAAAGCAAAAGAAGAAAAATAAAAGTATTCATCTTTATGTTACTTATTAATTTTTAAGTATTCTGAATATTGCTTTCTTTTTTTTTGTAAAAATAAAAATTTTTTGAAAAGAAAGAAACAATATCTTATTTTTAGAAAATTCTAATTGTATCTGTAAAAAAAATCTTTATATCATAATAACCATAATAAAAATTAAAATAAATAATCATACATTATTTTAATATTATATAAAGCATTATATTCATCTTTGTTAAAACTTAGATTAATATGAAAGAATGTAAAACGATGCAGAATTCACTTCATTTTATTATAAAGCTGAATACAAATAGTCATAATATTTAAATTATACTATTACTATTATTAGTTTGAGAAATATAACAAATACTAAATAATGGCAGTGATATTTCACGACAGAAACAATTCCGCGTAAATCTTACAGCTATTATTACATCAGTACTTTGAAACTAAAACAACCAATATCGCTTTATAGTTTGAAATACAAAATAAATATTCTGTTTTTGAATATACAGTTTCTTCTGTATAAACAACTCTGATTTTAAGGTATTATTAATCATCTTTATATATTTCAAGGGCGCAAAATGTAAAAATCTATCGCTATCTACTGTTAAATAAAATAGTAGTAACTGTCTACTACTAATATAAAGTATAGTAGATAGTATTACTATTCGTTAGTATCAAATTAATAATAATTTCTGTATGACGTTTTAGCAATACAAAAAGTTCAACGATCCATAAATTATTGGTATCTGCATCGTATTCTCAAACGATTTTCTAATTCCGCGACGCGATTCATCAGATGATGTATCTTTCTCATTTCTGCCTCATATTGCCTCATCTTGCTTCTCATATCGTATACTTCTTGTTGCATCAATTGCTAGAACAAATAATTGCACAATAAGTAATATTCACGTTTTATAATACTCTGATCTCAATATAGAGCAATTCAAGATAAAAGGTAAAGAAGATAAATTAAGATTAAAAAATTATTGTTTATTACAACATTTGTTAACTTATTTGTTCCTTCTAAAACAAAAAAAATTTTTTAAAGTCTATCAATACTAAATTGATAGATTTAAGTCAATCGGATACAAAAATTGTAATAAAATATTAAATTATACATTTTTTTGTTTGTTGCAAATCTATCGCTCTTTTAATACTATAAGAATAAGAATATGTATAAGAAAAATACAAATAACTCTTTCAATAATAGCAACATTTTCTAGATTAGTGACAAAACAAGATTCAAAATGAAAAAAAGTTTTTATGTGAATTTATTTATGAGTTATTATTTATATATCTTTGCATATAAATTTAGACATACGCGAATAATTTTTAATGGGCAAAATTTTTGTCACACTATATTGAGATTTAAGTATATAATATTTTAATATTCCTTGAATACCACATTTTCGACGGTTCTCTTCATCTCGTTGATACTTTCGACCGCCAATGTAACTTTGGTGTTCATCTCGAAAGCCTCTGTATCTCTCTTTCTATTTCTGGCTACTTGCTGAAGAATTAATATATTTCCTTATCAACTATACATACCGTATTAATAATTATTGTTTTAACCTACCTTTTCCAGTTTAATTAGTCTCTTTAAAATAACTTCGTAGTCTTGATCATCATCGCTAACTTCATTTTCTGTATCTGCAATTCATTGATACTGTACCTATATTATTTCATATATTTATTTTTTTTATTTTTTTATAAATTTCATTTTATTATCATCAGTTGTACATTATGTTTGCTAATATGCTATTATAAACAATAATTTTATTTCCAGCATTATTTTTAATTGCAAAAAATATTGCAACAATTCCAAATTCTTGATAAGTCTAAAATAATAATTTTAATTTTATAATCAATTCTGAAAAAAAATTACTTTGAATTCCATGTATGTACAATTTTTAAATCACTAGCTCTTATTATATAGAATTAAATCTTTTCATAAACAATAGAATTTATATTTATATTTCTTTAATGAAAAATATTATAGAATTTTAAGATTGAATCATACATACCATGAAAGATCGTTGGATTCTTTGTTGTAGATACGTCATGAAAATCGGTCTCTAAATCGCGTGCTTCAAAAGCATTTTCATCTGTGTCTGTAAAAAAATAAATCTATTTTTAAAACTATTCTTTGAAAAATTCCATCTCACATTTCTAATTTGCAAACCATTTTTTCGACAAGATTGGCCATCTTGTTGAAGTTGAAATCCGGGTCTACAATGACATTGGTATCTACCAGGTAGGTTTGTGCAAAGTTGTCCGCATGGTTTCTCTATCACGCATTCATCCACATCTACGCGACAAGAAAATAAATAATATTTAGTTCATTTTCACATAGTACCTTTGACATAATACATTATCTTATGGAAAAAAAGGATACTGATTTTTAAATGATTTTTAATTTAAGAAAATAGAAAGTTATTAAATAAAAGAAAATTAAAAGTAAAGGCCCCAATAAATTAAATTTAAGAAGAAATATAATTAAATTATGCTGTTTGATTAATTTTTATGCATAAATAAATTATATATTGATTGGACTCTCATTGTATAGTATGTACACATATGTTGCGATTCTCAACATATATTGAGATTCTCAAAAATATTTAATATAAGAAATGGCATTGCTTATATGTTCTTTTAATAAAACTTAGATATTTTTTACACATCTTTTCTTTTTGCTGCATTAAAATCGTAGTTTTATTAAATTACCAAATGATAATAATATAATTAGAGACGATCGATTCAAAGTAACTACTACATATAAGTGTCGTCTCGTTAAAAGGCATGAAGAATATGCAATCGATTGCTCGGTTAACAGTGCCTTCTCGTGCTTGGTATCGTCCGACGTAATTAAATCGACGTGGAACGATATACTTCTCGATAGCATTACGCGAACGCCAAGCTAACTGCAGCATAATATGTATTGCAGTGTCCTGCATATCCTGATGTATCAGTCGGTTGCAATCACGCTCTCGATAGATTTACGAGCGATTACATTACACTACAAGCATGTTCTGATCCCCTCTCTCTGGTATATATTGTAAGCTATTTACTATAAAAATTGTGTCATGACTACAATAAAAAGATCAATTTATTTAAAATGTGGATGTCAAACTTTTCTTGTCTTTATTTAGCAAGATTACTTGCTATACATATGTATATAAATGCTTTATCGTATTTTGTTTGAAATAATTGATAAATTAGTTATTTAAATTAAATTCATTAAAATTTCATAAATCTTTTAAGTCTGTTTTATTTTGTAAGATAATCTGTAAGTAAAATTAAAATTACCTGTTTGGCATTGGTTGCCGGTATATCCTTTAGGACATGTACATTTACCAGGCGATGTGCAAATTCCACCATTTAAACATGAAGCTGAACATACGGCTGAAAAAGATAATAAAGTAAGATTGGAATTAATAAATTCGTTGTGAAAAACTTGATTAACTTGATTAAAAAAAAGTATAAGTCTAGAAGAGATAGTAATAGTACGATAGATTTCTTTATTTCTGTAATAAATTGAAACTAATTACAAATAATAACCAAATCAACATCAATGTTCTCCATTTCTGCATTTAGTTTTTGGCTTGCAAAGTATCATATTTTTTTAATTCAGCAAGTAAAATAATTTTTTTTCTAAAAATTCAAAATTAGAATTATTAAGAAATAATTAGAAAATTATTAAGAAAAAAACAAACTGATTTCTTATCTTGTAAAAGTTTTATAATGGGCGAAAAAACAATCACATCCGATCTTTTTACAATCTTATTTTATCTAACCGACCGGGGAATACCAGGATAGGTAGATAGAATATTGTTAAATATTTGCGGTGAGTTACCGCTACATGGATCTCATATATCGAATTCTGCCGTCATTCCTATATTACAACCTTCTCCTATATTACTACCACTTTTAATATTAAATATATATTAGTTATATATATTCCCCACATTTATTAATAACACAATATTTTTTAAATTATTTAAAATTCAAAATATTATAATATTATAATAGTATTGCATTAATAAAATATTATACTTTATTTCTGTAATATTTGTTACAATTATAATTGTTCTATAATTATATTCAGATTTATTGTAAAAATTCAAATGACGAAAATCAATTTTATCAAATTTACTTACGTTTATTACAACCAAAACTCAAATGAGTCACTTGTGACCATCCCGGACAGCAAAAGAAACTGGAAGCCATCTCAGTATATACTAACCTACGACAATTTATAAATTTCTTTAATTTCTTTAACGTCTAATTTATAAAATACGAAATATATGTTGTTCTAAAAAATCTTTTATTCCTTATAAACATACAAATATTCATATTATATTTATCTTTAAATAGTATTTACTTCAAGATACCATAAATTAATTTACTGTATCTGATATCATATATGTATTTTAATTTATTTTGTATTTTATAGACTATAGACAATGTATAATCATGATATAAAATAATTTGACCGTTGACCGTTGACAAGTATAGAGACATGATTGGCACCTGATATATCCAGCAATTTATGTATTTAAACGTTATTACAATTTCAACGTTATTACATTGTTTAATTTATTTGATTTAGCTACATGGATCATATATAAATAATCAATAGCTCTTAAATATGCGAGATATGCAATATACCTAATTTGTCTTCCTCGATGATGATGAGAAACAGTAGGAGCTTGCCTAGTACATACTCGCCTCCTGAAATACAAATTAAATTTAGTTTAATTTAACTTAATGTAATACAATGAAAATTTAATCTAAATCAAATTTTAATTTAAAAAAAAATAAGTTTTTGCAGATTAATTTTTTTATGCATTTTGTTAATTAAAATTAGAATTGATCTTATATGCTGATATATATAGTTTAGAAAATAAGTTAATATATAAATAAAAATACAAATTTAGAATATTAATTGTAAATTACGTGAAAATTTTAAGAAACTTAGAATCCATAATTATTGTCCAGAGAAAGTAAATTATTTAATAGATTAAGTAAATATTACATATATTATGCTGTGCATATTATGTAAATAATTTTTTCAAGAAAAGATTTTTAAAAATATCTATTTTTGACAGGACTGTTTATTTGATTTATATAAAATTATTCTTATTTTACAATACATTCGTTTCTATAATATTTTTAATAATAAAACTTAAACAATATATTATTTCAATCAATAATAATAAATATCGCTTTGTTAGAAAGTAAGCCGGATATATAAATAAAAGAAATTATCATGGAGATGTTATCGGTAAAAATCCTTCATGAATTCTTAAATAATCCTCTCTTTGGATCCCGTATCTCGATTTCAGCTTTGCATTTTGTTATTGCGACTTATGCGATGGAGAAATTAAATCGGCAAGTCGATATTATTTCGATAGCCATCGTAAACGATATCGCATGTCGTGTCCCTCCCAGCCAAACTGTTCGCTAAAGCGCAGTCATTTAAATCGTAAAGTACACAGAAGACCGGTTAAATCGTAAAATACGAAGGCCGATTGAATACACGTTCGAAATAAGCATTTGCGTTGGCGACGATATTAAGGCTTGTCGTTGCTCGAACTGACTCCGGAATTAAGCTTACGCGACGGTACTCAATATGAAAGATTGCATTTGTGATTAAGGACCAGTATTTTGGGAGCAAAAAGAATAATGCCATTCCGCGACCTTTTCGGAGACAAGATTAAACTTTGATAACATCGCCATATCATTTAACAGAAGTATCACGATGGCGTGTGCAGATAGCGGGTGACTCTCAACGATTCATAAAAGAAACATATGGCGACCATACATATAATTGGGCGTCGAAACGAATGCTCGCCCGACAGAACCACTTCGTCATCATCAGGCCATAGAGAACTGCATTTCGCCATGTCGATGTCGTGTTTGCTGAAACGCGACAGAACACTTACTGTCGCAACAACGGATACCGAGGACACGGTGGTCCCTGTCCACGTTCGTTTCATGCTCAAGAGGCAACAGGCACGAGGAACGGCGATCTATCGCCGAGTAAGCCTGCTGACTGCATAAAGGACTTGTGCTCGCAAATTCGCCGTCATTAAATATTAATACGTAATTCGCATAGTTTCTCGACTCGTTTTCTCAATCGCACATGCAACATTAATTACGCTCCACTGACTTGAAGTCTTTGTTCATATCGCATTTATGCACAACATGTTACTTTGTATATATATATATATATATACACATGAGTGTAGTAGTATTTATAATCTCTTACGCTAATCATTTGCATCAAATATATAACAAGAAGTTTGTTTTCAACCAATAAAATTTCAATAGAATTTAATTTTATTGATTAATTTGCAATTATTTAAGAAGATATTAAAGATTTTATATTGTATCTGTAAAATACGATAATATACGCTACAGAAATAAATCTAACTCTGAATAGAATCGCAAAGTCAAAGAAAAAAATTAACCAAGAGAGATACAAGATTAAAAAGTACTTTTACTTACAATTAGGATTGTTTCATTTTTAATATAATGTAAATTAAATACAAATGCGGAAGTAGCATTCAACCTTGTGATTCTGAGAAACTAAATGCAGAACCTCGGGTTCATCAAACATTCTCCATTAATGGCAGGTGGTCTGGGGAAAGCCAAGGCTAGATGCTGAGAATCCGCAAGAGTGTGCCAGTAAGGACGAACGTTTATAATCATATAGGAGAGAAAGGATTAGAAGGATTAGCGCAGCAGGTGACCGCTTATCGCGAATGTTCTGACCATTTGAACGTCTTGCGTGATGCCATCACTTTCACCGTCATAGCTCGTTCAATAACCATTTTTATTGACCTATCGTTGGCATAATTCCATGAAGCGTTCATTATTTCCGAATTAACTGAAATGACAAAAGTAGCTCGTTTGCAGCATTGTCAGTTTGATATTATTTGTATTGTGTTACTAATTGCTTTTCTTTCTAACATCTAACATCAAGAGATTTAAAGGAAATCTTAATCTAAAATTCAACTTGTTCAAGTATAAATTAAAATATTAAAGTACTAAGTTATTAATAAAAAACAAAGAAGAAATATTAAAATTTTGATATAAATTTTAATAAAATATCATTTTTGCGAAAAAACGTCTTCAAACTTCAAAACTGTTAAAGAACCTATAATCAAAATATAAAATTTTTTGAAATATTTTGTTAATCGATTCTACTTATCATAAAATCGTAATGTAAAATACATAGATAACAATTTAATGAAATCTATAATATATGTATACAAGAAATGTCTTTTAATATGCAATGTCATGTTACGAGATGTAATTTCATAATTACACCTAGTGCGCTGTGGAAGCCGAGAAATCGTCTTTTATCACTTATTGTTAACATCTTATCACTTGTCTATAATAGGCGGAATACTTCTATCTGATGCATAATAACTTTCTCAGGTTTTCTCTAGTGTAAATCGCTTGTCGTGTTCTTGACTCGCAAAAAAATCTCGTGACGGGGGTTCTGATACGGTTCGGGGGACATTTGTGTGGGAATACTGGTTCGACTGTTGCTCTGACAAGTTCGTTTCGCGCGTCGGTAAACGCGGATAAGATTCCTTCTCCTTCTCTCTTTCTTTCCTTCGTGATTGGACGACATTGGACGGATGCTTTGACAAACGTAAAAATGAAATTGTCACTTGAGAGAGGTAAGAGCGTATCTCGCGATGATAAGAATTGTCGGAAATTTATGGCGCGCAAATGATTTATGACAAGAAATCCTCGTTTTTCACGTACAAACTTCTCATCTCATCGACCAAGGCATTTATGCGCCAACCAGTTATCGGACCAGTTTTGTGCAGCGTGGGTTAAGGGTCAGTATGACTGGAAACTATATTGTAATATCTCCATTGATTTCAAAAATTTTCCTAATGAAAAACATTTCTTAAAGCTATGTACTATTTAAATATCAGTCATATTTAATTCAAGTTGCGGACGAATATTTCATTTCGTGGCGATAATAAATTTTTAAAAATGAAATATACGTAATAAGATCTTAGTAACATCTCGCATTGTGTATGTACATAACAACCAAAGGCGCCATCGCGTGATGCGTTCACAATATTCTGACCAAAGGGTAATAAATCCAGAATGAATTACTGCATTGGACGGTCGCATGTCTACGGCTCTCTTAAGCGCTTCCGAAATCTTCGCGACGATCTCGGAATGACTCCCATTCCTAACAGCGCCACGTAGCCCTTAACGTAACGTCGTGTTATCGCGGTCGTTTGTTATGTTCCTACGTCCATCTGTTGCACATGTAGATTTTCGCCGACGATGACGACGACGGTTTTCTCTACTGTCCCCTGCAAGCCTAACGAGCTGCATGCCTTCACCCGCGACAATGTTGCCGCTGCGTTTTGTGTCTATGCGTCAACCGAGGGCAAGTTGCACAAACGTTTCTTCGTCGAACTGACAGCTATCGGCTCTGTAAACTTTATGAATCTCATAATTCACGTCAGATTTATCAGGCCAATAAAGCTATGACACTCGGGTTCAATACTTGTGAATTTGATTACATGTACATACGATTCAATATTCTCTTTGCTGAAGATAAAACATTTTATAAAATTAGACATTTACAAATAATGTTATGTATTTCGTATAGCTTACGTATATTGTTTATTTATATTTAGAAAGCTTACAGATATTGTTTCTGTAAACTAGTTATCTAATCAGTAAATAAAATTCAACAGAAAATTCTTAAGTAATAACTTAATTCAATTTCACAAAACGAAAGTATAAACAAAATTATTTAACGTAAGTAAATTTTGTAAAATATTAACTTATAATTAATATTCTGTTTTGTACATTCCGAAAAAGTTATTAACAAATTGAGATAGCAAAGTTAATCAAGTAATAAGTTAAATGCGAAATATGATTTACGCATTTATTTGTAAAATCCATTAATTTTTATCGTCTCATAATTCTTCTAGTTATACAATATATTAATTAAATCCGTTTCGAATAATTACATTCCCACGAAATGTATCACCATTATTCAATGAATAATAACAATACCTTCTAATTGTAAGTGAAAGATCACGATGTCGAGGGAGATGTAGTTTCTCGCCGGAAGCTATCCAATAAATTAAGAATAAATCTTAACTGTACTGAGTAAAGTATAGATTTTCGTAGAAATACATGACACATCTTGTACGTCTGCTGGTTAGTGGCAATAAACACCGGTTTTTTATTGCCCGATCTCATAAACGTTAGTCCCACCGTTTCCTTTTCTCCTGTGCACCACCCATCGCGATGTCATCCAGAAGCGCGTCTCGCAGTTTCCAACTTTGTGCGGTCTGTCGTAAATCAAGCAATTTAACGAGATCAATTTAACAAGATCAAAGGTGTGATCGTTCTTTTCCCGAATTATAGCCAGTACTCATAAAAATCGGATTAAGATCACGGCTGTATTCTGTCATATAATGTGTGATATCATTCCATTATTGTTAATATCTCTTGCACCCATTAAGTGCAATACGACGAACTATATCCTGTTACTTATATCTTCTCATCATGTATTTACCATTACCATTTAAATAATTTTTTTTTACCAAATAACTAAGAGAATATAAAAATAATTTTCACTTGCGATATTCATATTAAAAATTAATGCAAATTAGTATATTTTATACATATTTTAATAAATATAAATTAAATACTATATTATTACATTCGTGAATGAGAAATATTAAAATAAAGACAATGTCTTGAAGCAACATTTTGAAAAATTATCATTGTTTATTACTCATTTATATATAAGTATACTTATATATATTTACGTCATGATGTATATAATTATATATGTCGTGTTTATCAGAAGAATAAGTATACTTTTATTATTTCATCAAATATCTACATGTAATAATTTATATTAATAATTTATATTGATAGAAATGATTAATTTTTTGTTTATTTCTTGGGTTTTACTTCATTAATTCTTAAATTAAATTGAAACCTTTAATTTAATTGAAGTTTCGTGATTACATCAAAGGCAATTTTGCCTCAATTTGCAACTAACAGCAACATTCATCACGCGAACGATAAGGCCATAAATCAGGAATTACAAATAACTTAAGGTTTCGAGGCGGACCAGGACATCGATTCAATCGGGCCAATGAAAGGGCAGACAAAGCTATCGATTGTAATTGCCAGCAGTATAACGACCATTTGTTTTACGAGCAGTTCGCATGCAAAACACGTGGAATCTCGGCACTGGCTTTTGCGAGGCGGAACAAAGAAACTGGAGAGCTGAAGTGCCACTTGTGTGTCCGGACGGCAATTTGTTTTTAAGATTTTCCAATGACTACCTCGGCCATCGACCACTGTTTTACAAGTGGAACTTAATTGATCATGCACAATCCTGGGGGACACTTGTCTTATTTTATTTTTTCAAGTCGCTCCAAATTGCCAATTAATGAAGAATTAAAGAAGATGCAAATTCTGTAGCTCAGGGGATAAAGTATTATAAAAATATCTAAGAAATATAATAAAATAATAAAATAACATAAATAATCATAAAAATTAACGAGTAAAGGAGAATTATACGTATTAATTGCGCGTATAAATAAATTAAATCTGGACTAGAAATGAAAATAAAAATCTTTTGTCTTCATTATTTAATCATTTATTTAAATATTCATTATATTAAATCATATTAATAATTGTCTTTAAGTTCATATTAATTTCTCTTTAAATTTCTATTTATATTAAAAAATCTTTCTGAATTATATATTTTAATGTGTTATAATAACATTTATTATATCTTACAATTATTATAAAGTTCTCTCAACTTTATAATAATAATATATAATTTTAATTATTATATATATAATTCTGTATTAACATATTCCTATTAAATATATGTATAAATTGAAAATTATCTTTAAAAGTTATTATCATTTTTGCTTTTTGTATGGTAATTTAGAATACCGTTCTAATGAAATTTAATAAACGCGCAATACGTATAACCACTTCTCGAAACTTTCCACTAAGAGATTGTACGAGCCACTTGAAAATTACGATGTATCTTATTTCAGATTTCGAGGCTTGAGCGCTATAATACACCTATGTATTGCGCGTTTCAATTACGAGAGTCGATAACACCTCTTGGCGGAAACTTCATCTTCGCACAGCTGCATCCATATAACTTATCACAAAAGTACCGATGTTATTTTTAAGGCGATCAGATGGGTTCTGTGTACTCCTAAAATATTTTCCTCCTGAAATATTGCACGATATCTTTACATAATATGTATAAAAATGCGAACCCTCTGCATTAGATAAAAGAGCTCCTTCCGTAAATATTTTTGGAGCTATTATTCTTCATGTAGTATTATCGCGGCGCCATCCGGCACGAAAAGCAAGGGCTTTATTTTATCATAAAGAAATTCTTTTCTAGAACACACCCTGGATTATCTTACCTTTCTGTCATGTTTCCCAAATCCTTATATAATGCAAAAGCAAATAAAAAAATTACATTCTGAAATATATTTTAAGAAGTCAAAGAGAGAATATTAATTATTTGAAATAAATTATTTCAAACTTGACAGTAATGCACCATTATATTTATAGTCTCTGTATCTTATACAAAGTATGAATTCTTTTGTGGAAGAATTTACGAAAAAACTTTTTCTTACGGAGATCCTGTAGCCGTTCGCGGTATTAAATTTTTGTAAAAGGATTTCTTTGTATTGCTTTCATAAATTTGGAAATCCTTTTACAAAATGAAAGTATAGACAAAAAAATTGAAAACTGAAAACAAAAAAAAATTTAATTTAAAAATTCAGCATAAATATTACCAAGCAGACATATATTAATTATTATCTATACTTTCATTTTGTAAAAAAAAAATTCCAAAATCTATGAAAGTAATACAAAGAAATCTTTTTACAAAAATTTAGTGCCGCAACGGCTACAGGATCCCCTTAAAATATTTTCTTGTACAGTTTTAATACAAAGGGAAAAAATGTTCAAACATTGTTTCTATTCCAAAAAATATTTTTCAAAATAATAGTCTAAAAAATTTTCATGTGCATTCTTCGTCAGAAAAAAGGGCTAATTTTTCAACTGTAAAGCTTTCAGAACATTGGCATTTTCACATAGTGACTATATGTAACCATACTCTACTGTATCCATGAAGGAGTGTGAACGAATGATGTCTAAACAATCCGGCACCGCAAATCAATATATGTATACGCTAACGAGAGTCGGTCGTCGATCCTTGGATCTCGCCAAGGCGGCTTCGCAGTGATTCATACCCGCTAATTTCAGACCTACGCTTTGAAGTATTGCTTACATGAATCTTTTTTTAGGACCGCCCCTTTCTGCGTCGTTCATTGCATTATAATCGGTTCGCCAATAGTCCGGTAATATTTACGTAATTTACTTGAGCTTTATACACACAATACTTATTATAATAGAACCCTGTAATTTATTACGTTTATATAATAGAAAAAAAAAGAAGAAAAAGGATTATTTATTTATTATAAAAAAATAATTTAAATGAAGGAAGGAGAAAAAAAACATGAAAAATTATGAAATAAAATTTTAATCTGTTACTTTACTAATTTGCACTAATCTTTAAAAAAATAAAAACGAAATAATAAAATTAGTAATAGAAGATAAATTTTTAACTATTTCTTGCCTAACATATTACAGAGGATATTTCGAAATTCAAGAAAGATATTATAATACGCGGTCTTCGAGCAAACTTATTAAAGCTTTAGATTTCAATAACATGACTTGAAAAAATTTTTGCTGTTCGGCTGTTGGGAAAACTTTGATAGCGCTCATGGACTCATTTGACGACGCGTCGGTGCCTTCAGTATTTCCATAAACAAAGAAATTGCCGGTCTGCGCCATCCAAGAATGCACAGTCCATATTTGCGAAAGAAGCGAATCGCCGCTCGTTCATTTAGAGATTGCATCTTGCGCGTCGAAAGCCGTTCCCTCGGCGGAATGCGCAACGATGCAACGGGAGCCGCGGGCAGGCAGTGCAAAACTTCCAAATTACAAAATTGCTTGATGACGGGTTAGCCAGGTTACCGCTCAGGTGAAGTAATTATGCGCCTACGCGGTGCCAATAAGATGCACAACGTCTCTCATTACTGCCTCCTGTGNTTCGTTTTCTTCTTCTTCCTCGCTGATGTGGCGTACGACGTGTCATGCCATTTAAATTTTTAAAGCCGTGCATAGATATAAGATATAAGATATTTCTCATTAACTTTTAAAATGTCATTCTGATTAAATTATGCATAGATTGCGGGTGTACCATGTCGTATAATCTTCACGAAAATGAAGTGAAAGTTCTATCGACATCTGTGATGTTTAATAATCAAGAGTTTTTCTAAGCGCTATGATAACTTTATTATATAACATCTAACTTTATCAGAAATAATAATTATGTTCTTGCGAAAAGTTTGACAAATTTTTTAAACATTTTGAATTTATGTTTTGTGTGTACAGTTATTAATAGCGAAATAAAAATAAAATGTTTAAATATTGCCATTTAATAAATATTGCAGAAAGGAATAAAAAATGCAGAAGGAATAAAAAGAAAAAAAAAACCACAATTTAATTTGATTAAATAACAGCACAATCGTCCGAATCGTTCACAATAAACCAGAAGTATTCAATTTTACCGAACGCGTATTGATTTTTAGGATTTTGACCTGGAATCTCGCTGGCATCCCAATCATTGTTTTCAATGAATCGAGAACCAGTTCCCGTTCGGCCGTACGTTTCGACCATTCCAAGAACAAACGTTGGCCATTTCTCAGCAGAAAAAAAAGCAACCTCGACTTTCTTGCATCTCCATATGCGGAATCGCCAGCTCGCTCATTTTCTTCGGTGGAGCTGCAGTTTACGTTCCCGGACGCCATTTGCCTCCTGCCGTACGTTCGTCCATAAACTTCATAGTTGTCTATTAATTCTGTTGCAGCTCGATTTCACTCGTTGGGCTAGGGTTGAGCAACGAGCGAAGCGTTACAAAGCGCGTGAACTTTCAAGCAAAGTCAACCGCGAACAATATTACACAATTACAGTGCAAGATATCGTTGTGATTGACATCACTTGTAAACTACGATATCTTCAATCTTATCTTGATTCTGATGCTTAAAGATTTCATGCCGCTATTTCTATCTAATCACGCAAAGTGAATGTATATAAATTGATTATCGTAAAACTTCAATATCTCCGCGTGTCCTTTCTTCAAGTTAATGTTAATTACCGTCTCTCTTTTATATCTGACATTAAATTTATTGATTACTGGCATAAGTTTAAAATTAGTTACGATGACAAAAACATCTTTTTACAAGAAGCGTGAGTCGAGTCACAAAATCCTTCCTCCATCGTTATTTTCCTTTCTCTCTGTACTTTTTAATTTTTACCGCGGTATTTTCAAGCACCAGATATATAGATTGAATATCCAAACAAAACAAAAAGAGCCGGCACCGACCGCAAAATACTCCTGCATTTGTCCGCGCAAATTCATAGCGCGTGCGTCAGCGCACGTGTACGTACGTACTACCTGCGTCTCGCGCCTTATCCGCCTATTCTCTTCTCTCGCTTTTGACCTTTTCACCCCTCGCGTCCGCAGCCCGCAGATAAAAGTTCACGTTAATGGATTTACATGAAGCCGCTATCATCGAACGTGGCGGAATCAAGCTGCAAATATTCACTTCGATCGTTCATCCCTCAGTTTCTTCATACTGCGACGCAAAGAAGTACATGGCGCAGTACATTCTATTGCGTTTTCATTCAAGAAACGTAAATAAAATTACGTAATCCTTGTAATTATTATGTAATCCTTGTTAAATTTGTGCTGTACTAAATTAAATCTACTTACTAAATCCATTAAAAATATTATTTATCGAAAATTGCACTTGTAATTTTAATTATAAAATAAAACATTATTTGATAACGTTTTAAGATACAATCGTAAATAAAATAATCGATACACAGTTGCAAATAAAATATATAAATGAAAATAAAAATTAATAATATTTTAATATTTTTTATAATTTTTTTTCATCAATTCTTGCAACATGTATACCATATATATATATATATATATATATA
>JAJVSH010000021.1:1769022-1785257 GCA_021460005.1 Tetramorium alpestre | reverse complement strand
GCGTGTTTAATATTCTCTTGATATACACAAGATTCATATATAATTAGATGTAGAACTATTGAAACTATTGCAAGTTATTATTAAAAGCATAATATTGTATAAAGTCATTATTGATCATACATAGCAAAGTCAATAGTTTTAATAAACATAATGTCGGATAAAAAAATAGTATTTAAAAATATTAAACATACACTTGGAAAAAGTAAAAAATTACGGGAATCTATAAATTCGTAACGATATTAACACAATAATAGTATAATAACATTTAAAAAGAGCAGTACATGTACTTGTATCCAATGGGTGAGATTTTGAAGGAATATTTGCAGTATGCAGTATATGTGTTCCGTCGAGATTCAATATTATTTTATCAGAATATAAATGTTGTTTGAGCAATGTTTACGCACGCACTGATACTGCAATGCTTGTGCAGCATTAAAATGAATCATTTTCGTGAATGTACATTTCCACCCGCGCATTTTGCTTCTCCTCTTTTCTCGGATATAAAACAGAGTCCGCGTTTCAAAGAAAGAAACCAACCGGTGGAAGAGAAGCAAATAACTGCATCGTTTAGATGTAAACGGATTCGCTAATTAATAGTTCCTATTTTGGGTGATTGATGAGATGCAGCGTGTGCGCGATGAGAAGTGAAGCATCGTCTGCACGGGTTACGAAATTTGCTTCGCGTATTCATCTAACGAGCTCTTTACCTTAGAACAACAAAAAAAGGGATAGAGTTTTTATACCGTTTATAAATTTGTTTTTGAAAATTTACATCTATAAATATTTTAACTTTTGAATGTTTTTCTGAAGCAAATGAAACAGAAAGTTCTTTATAATAAAGTTTTTTACGTTTTGTTTAAATCTTAAATCCAGCTGACGTGCTTTTTAATTCGAGAAAAGTTGACAATGCATTTTTCTAATAAAAATATTCTTTTGCAAAAAAAGTGATTTTTACTTAATAAATAATACATAATAAATTTATGTTATCACTATTTTTAATACAATATTATGCAACGATATTGATATTTATTATTGAAAAATTATTGATAGTTACACATTAATAAAAATAAAATAAACATTTTGTAACTTATAGATTAAATGTGATAAATTAAAAAATTAAATAAACCGAAATTAGTTGAAGAAATTAAAATAACAAAGACATAAAAGCTTTGTATTTATCGTTGCTTTCATAATTGCTCCAGTCAAAGAAAGTATCTACAATGTTAAATGTATATATATTATAATAATTTCTATTTTATAAACAGGTCCCCTCTGGTTGAAGATAAAAAAATCTGCTATACCTATTTGGTTTAGTTAAGCCGCGATATGATAAGTTCACATATGGTATCGAGAAACGACCGCTAACGTTTCCGACGGGGATGATGGGACGCGCGTTTATAGTTCTCGAGAACACATTACATCGACGAATGACACCTGTCTCTTTATGACCTCGTCGCTCATCGATCAGCCATCGAATGTTGAATCCTACGGCGATAAGCAATAGCAATGCTGGGCAATGAAACGTGCCTAAGAGTGACATTGCAGGATGGTTATCTGGAGTACTCGGAACGACTTGAATATTCATTATTCGCATTTCTTTCGTTCGAGGCTCATCGATCACTCGAACGGTGTCGCAAACGAAGCAACATAAATGATCGAGACAGAAGGTGGCCGGCGGTAAGGAATACCGTAGCCCATTGCCTCCTTGCATATCTCGAACAATACGTATGTGCAACAATGGCCATTAATTACGAAGAGAAACGCGGTGCAGACTTAATAATCGTATCGTGTCTGTTTCATAAATGCGTTAAATAGTTTTAAATTCTGAATTATCGTCTTATGTACAGTTCAAAGGAAAATTAATCTGTATTACTGGACGCTTTGAAATGCATTAATAACGCCATTCGATTTTTTTTTTCCTATAAAAGTTTGTGTCGTTCGCAAAATCCTGTATATCGAAAATCGCGAGGTAATGAGCCGTATGTATTAATATCGCATCGCCCCGAAATTTCTCCGACGGCATTAAATCGGTAGATCGCATTTTAAGTGTTATGATCGTCGCGTCAATGGATTTAAATCGATGACACGCATTCGGCGCATCGCATCAGCCGCATCGCTCGAGAAATCCTCCGCGCGAGGTGCACGCGAGTTCGACCGCGTGTGTGCACGATGATACGGGGAGAAAGAGAGAGGGAAAGAGAGAAGTGCACGCACACTAGTATCCTTGGACAGGTTTATAAGATTTTTTAGCCTGAGGCACACATCTGGGCAACCCGATCGCACGACTCGCAAGGTAGACGAACATCGACGAATTATTGCATTCAGACTAAATAGTAACTAAATATTCCACACGTGTATTTGCATATATGCTTTGCGAATATAAACTCATTTAATACGGACGAAATATGTTTTCCAACGTGAAAATGTTAAGTGCACTAAAAGGATCTCGTTTACAAACTATTATCAAAGAGATAATGTAAAATAATAAATATTAGAGCGGATAATTATTTTTATAATTATTAACATATTTTTTATGTAATATATGTCAGTCTTATATTAATCTTTTATTAATCTGCTGTTATATTATATTGCTGTTTAGCGTATAGAATTGAAGTTAAAGCGGTTTAATCGCGTCGTAAATATAGCGTTTAAAGCTCGCTGGCACGATATTTATTCTACTTACTCTCATGTACCAAAGTATGAGAGAGAGAGAGTATGTGTGTGTGTGTGTAATTGCGACAATAAACAGTTCGTGACAAAAGACGAAGAGAGGCGAAATATGGGTGATGAAATCACTGTGCAATAATATTGACTGATACAGACGCCGGCTTGTTCTTTCCCCGGTGTTTATATTGCCACGAGCGGTTTTGCTACGCCCGGCGTGAACGCCCGCAAGGCTTTCTGACGGGCAATCATCGATTCATGCTGAGAAGCGGAATGATCTCGTGGCTGTCAGGAGGTGATAAAAGTTACGCGGTATGGTGATCTCCCCCTAATGACTACTCCGAGATACTGAGGACGGGATTGTAAGGTGAGAATGAGAATATCTGCTCGTTCCAAGAAAATGCTACATCTATCTTTCATTGATAAATTTCGCTCGACAGTCTCTCGATACTAGAATAACCGTTACATTATGAAATATTAGCGTACAGAGCTGCACGTGTTCATAAAATTATATTTTTACTTTTTGTTTTAAAAAATAATGTTAATTACTGTAAATAATGTTATAAAAGAAAAGTTTTTCAATCTTTGAAAATCGCGGATAGTATTATAAAATTGTTAACTTCGTAATGTCATGATAAATAATTTAGTATTAATTAGTTGCTTTTTTCATAGAAATGGATTTGAATTATTCATGTCAACACAGATAGTTAATGTGTTAAGTTTCCTTAAAACCATTTTTACTAGTCATTTTACATTTTGTTAATACCAAAAAATTTGCATTACTTTTACCAATTGAATACTAAAGAAATTATTTACAATAGCAGTAAGTGTGATAGATTAAATACAAATCAAAACTTATTAAATTTACCAAAATCATTAATAATTATGTATAAATATTAAATCGTAAAAATCATAAAAATTCTGAATATCTTTATTAAACTTGAATATTACATTGTATCTATTTATTTCAATTAGCTAGAACATAAACCTTTATAATCGCGAAAACTATTTCATGCAAATATTTAAAGTTACACATTCTTGCGCCAAAAGACTTTCTAAGAACGAAGGCGCACGTCCGCGTCAGACTAATCAGATTAATTCGTTCGAGCCCGGCTTACAGAGAGAGCATCATTTATCTAGATACTCTTTTAATCCACGTGCGCACGCATGTGTCGAAAGGCGTTGCATGGGCGCAAAGAGGTCCGCCGCCGTGCACTGACAATCCCAATAATTGTAGGCGACAGAGGAACGCGGTACGTGCGAGATAATTAATCGGTCGATTAATTAAACGGCTCGCGGCTCGTCTTTGAATCGACGACGCGTCCACGCCGGCCTTATTCAGCCGACCATCGCGCTCGATCGTACATCATCGCGCGAACGCGGTGCGTCGCTCATTGCTCGTAAATATAGTAATCCAGCGACACACGTTAGCGGCACCCGTATATTTACGCGTCGCGGTTCATTCACTTCCATTTACATGCCTCCCGTGATGCGACGAGTAATCGCGCCTGGACGTACTCCGCGAGCCTGAATTATTCGATCCTCGCGGATATGCGAGTATCAAATCATCTATTTCTCTATAGATGAATCTCTTGCCTCCGCATATCAGTGCTTTCGTTAATCTTGGATAAAGAAACTAGCAGAATAGCATTCTTGATTGTAGCAATCTACATCGCTTTGATTAAAAATTAAATTCAATATTTTTAAACACACGTTTATCATAAATTTATATAAAGATACTTTATTTTAGTTCTTTAGTCCAATTATAAAATATAAATGCAAATTACCTACAGTATATATAAACACATGATTATTTCACGTAAAGAGTATCTTTTGTCTGCTCGATCTCTTCGTCGGTTTAATTTTGGCATATAAATACTTTTTATACGTCTCGTATTTTTAGATTGTTACTATTTTCTGTATTTGCTTTACAAACTCCTTTTTACAGTAGAAATTCTCAGTCTACAATGGTGCATTTGTTATAAATTTCATTTCTTAAAAATGCAATTTAAATGATATTTAAATTAAAAAACTGTTAAAATGAACTTTTATGTAATGTCTATCACATAATATCCAACTTAAATTCAGTCTGGCTGTAATAGTTTAACTCTGAACGAAACTCGAACTTTGAAGCTTGAATATTTGAGAAGTTTTGAATCCCGTATTACAAAAGGATTGATCATGTTATATCACGTTTTCATAAAGTTTCTATCTTATATTTTAAATCAAAAGTTAAACTCATACTCACCCCGAATGATGTCTCGTGTACGTGGGGACGGTCGTGGTAATCGGTTGAAAGCCTTGCGTGCCCATCTCCCTTGGCTGATGCTGATGATGATTGCCGTGATAACCCGCGTACGCTATCGCCCTGGTACCACCGTTCTCCACCATCGCCACGGCAGCAGAACTTTTGAACTTTTGCTCCAGCATCCGCTGCTCCATATGCCTCGACGCCGAATTTATCTGCTGCGGTGATCCCATCGCGGTGGAAACCTGCGACCGTGGCGTCCACGGATCTCTCGTAGTCGTCTCTCGGCTGATGCGTTTGTCGTCGAGGCGATCGTGCCTGGCATGCCTGTCTCGGTACCAAGCTGGCCAAAGAGGTCCGTGGCTGCGCGAGGATACCCCATGATGATCCTCCAACGACGCTAGAACGGTGCTCGCCGTGGCCGCGATAAGCAAGCTCGCCAGCAGTATCTTCAGGGTCATCGTTCGGCTGTCGAAGAACTTATGATGACTGCGCGATGTCCTGGCAACAACTGTACGAGCCGTCACATCTTCAGCGGCCGCGGCGGACGCGTTCGTTAAGTTCGAGCGACAGTAGGCTCGACGGATATCCGGTGTGTGTGCGAGATCCTCGACGGGCAGCTGAGAGCACTACTGAGTGTACTACCGAACGAGACACACGGAGCAGGGCCCACGTGCTTCAGCTGCACCAACCCCACCATGAATCTCTTTTTCTCCGTCTCGTTCCTTCTCCCCGTTGCCGCATTCGCCTGTGGCCCGGTCTGCCCGGATTCTCTTTTCTCCCTTTCTCCTTTCCATTCTCATGCTGCTAGCGACCGTCTGTTCTCCTGGTACCCCACCAGGTCCTTCGGTAACCACCTACGTATCCTTCCGCGACGGTCCGACCGCGCACGGGGAGAGCCGCGTTCCTCTCTCGTAGTTGCTATCTTTACGAGCGATAACGCTACTCCGGACAAAGCTCTCGCGCCGGCTGCGAAGATATCGCGGTTCAAAAACGGATATGGGTCGTATATGACTCACGCGGTTTGCAAATTTCACCATTGCCGGAACAAAGTCTCGGGTGATTAACGGGGGTGAAGTAAACGCATGAATACAAGTCTTTCAGTTGCACGACGCATTCTTTGGAAAAGAAGGAAAGATGTCGGTTATATCGTTCCACGTTATTTAAGAATCTCGTATTTAAATCGATAATTCTAAAATTCTTCAATAAAAACAGAAAGGAGATAATAAATATTAGTCAAAAGTAAATACAATGTTAATATCATTAACTAAAATATTAATATTATAATAATTACTTTTTTATGTAAATAATTTTTTAATAAGTAAAGTTTTTATTTAATATAATTCAAAGAGAGACCACAGAGTGATATTATAAAATTCAAAGTGCAAAATAAAAAATCAGGCTAAATTAAAAATAAAATATTTATCAAGATAACATATGAAATGATAAACATCATAATAGTATAATTAAAAACACTCTTTAAATTAAATATTTAGTGGTATAGCTAGAGCAATAACAGTATGAATAGTTCGCAGATAATTAAATGTAATATGATATATAATAATTAGTCATAATCAGAAACCGCAACACTTGATATATAATGATCAATGCTATGCATAATTTCCATGTTACTAACCTTTACGTTAACCTTTGTTACAGTCTCATTAATATAAAAGAAAACCGCAAAATCATAAAATGAGATTAAAGAATAAATATTAATTGACATTAATATCTGACATATGCATAGAGACAATATAAATATTAATATAGATATGAGAAGGTATTCCTTAGGTAAACATTTCTACCTTCTCATATAATTAAATAACTAAATAACACATCTCTCACAATCTTCAATTGCTGAATTTTTTATTTTTACATTCCGATCGAAGCTAATTTATCCACAGAAATAAAGAAACAGAATCTCAAATAAACAGCGTTCCTTTTTCTTCTAACAATTATCATCTATATCGAAGAATAGATTTACGAAGATTATGTTGAAATACTGGATTCTTTTGAATCAAACCAGCAGCATCGAGGGAATTGCAGCAGAACGGCGATCGATTTTGCAATGCTGTGAAGCTGGAAGTTACGCGCATTAGAAGTCCCTGTGCCACTCTTGAATCACTTCGGCCACGATGTTACTTGAGACCAAGGTCATTAGTGGCTGCAGTGGCTGGAAACGCAAGGTCTTTGTTACCTTTTTGCTCGTTCCTCGCGGAGGATAAACCAAAAGGATTGGAATAATTGCACGGATCATCATCACATTATTGCCCGTTAGAAGAGCATGAAGCACAAAACTTGAAAGCACATTGGGACCGGCAAGAGATAAATCAATGTAGCAGAATAACATACCGTAACGCTCACGTTCTCACGGACATAATTTACCCTTTTTATCCCCTTGTGATTTCTCCAATAACTCGATATAACTACAATAAAAAAATATTGCTTTCTCAACATACTGAGTGTTAAGCGAGAAATATCTCGGCATAAAAACGTAAATTTTAGAAGAAAGCGAGAAAGAAATTTCGAATCTTCCACAAATATTATAAATCATGATTATGCATTCTTTGATTTTTTTATGTTGTTATACTTTCTATTTAAGAGTCAGATGAATGTACTGATTTAAATGCGAAGGACACGAGAAAGCCAAAGCAATGTTTCATTCAGACAGTGCCGGTGAACTCGAATGAAATGTTTATGATTAATGCTGCCGACACTGCGTAGGAATGTTAATCGAGCTCGCGCGCGATCGCAAAAATATTCTTTCTTTTCATCCGTACGTTGTTCTTTTCTCGATGCGTCGATAAGCCTCGTTATCGAGATAGACGTCCTCTCATTAATTATCATTCGCCCGCTTTATTCTGCCGATAATTTGTCGGCAATCCGACCGGTTCGTCCTTACAATCAATTATTGCAGGCTCATCGAAATGCGCGTAAGTAATCGCGACGTTGGTAAACGATTAGTTATTTCCATAATTTGCTCTAGGCTGCGCTCCAAGTTACAACTGAATCTCCACATGACCGTTATCTAAAAATTGGTCGGAGTCACAACTGCCAATTTCACAATTTAATTTTTTTAATTTAGTTAATTAAAATTTTCCATTGTTATCCATTCCATTGTAGATCTCGACGAGATCTGCATCATTGAAATTTGTTATTCAGCCATCTGTTTTCATCTTTACGACTGGATTATTAGATATGTTTCTAAGAAAAACACTCAGCTGTAATAAGCGCGCGCATCTCAGCAATATTTTTCATAAACTAAGGAAAATTCCACTCTGTAGAAAGAAATAATATTGTGATAAATTGCTAAAATCACAACAACATCATAAATCTTGATTCTGTCTTGAAAGAAAACTTCAAAACATACGCGAGAGTTAACCATATGATAGTTGCGATAATATAATACAATAACTTGAAGTTTATATGATAATAGGTTGATATAACAATAAATTGATTGATTATATGATAATAAGAGATTTAATCATGTAACAATAAACTTTTATTCGTGCCTGTGTGCATTGTGTCATAGAAGATGAATGGGGAAACTCTATTTACAATATATTTCCATTTCAATCTAATAGTTACTCTAGCAATAATAAGAATATGAGCTTAAAATAATTGTTATAAAGTTGTATACACAACGATGACTTAAACTTAATAACAAGAATTCAAGTAATTTTTCTTTTTTCTCTTCTGTCTTGAAAGATTAAATTATAATTTGTTTTCTGTAGTTGCTATGGGATCAATTTTCTATATATCTCTTTTCATCATATTTCTATAACGTTCTGTAATTAATTTACGTTATCAATTACATTGATACAATCTTCAAAATGTAAATTCCACAAGGAACAATTTCGCGAATCATAATCTTTATACGTCGAGGCACACATGTCAATAATAGATGATATCGTTATAAACAGTAACAAAGCGCAGCTTCCATCGCGTAAGCAATCTATCGAAGGAGTTAATCGAAGATACCAACCATTTATTGACCGTGAAATGCAATGAATTGCTTCACTTTCATATACAAATAAAATGTAATTAGTTTTCAATATACATCACGTTGGCACTTTATTTATCTCAGTGCTCAAAGATACTTGCAATATATTGCATTCTATGCGTTCCATAATTGTAAACGGGGGAAACGAAGTTAGTTAATCATGTTCTGAGGCGCAGAAATACCGCTCAGTACTGCGCATTTCAATATTATTCGCTATTTATCAAAGCGATATCGATCATTTTCCTGATATTCATATAATATTGCGACACAGTGAGTTGTTCCAATATGCAGTACCTCTTACTCTTTAATTTCTGTACACCCGCTACATAACGCAAACACAGACACACACACACACACACACACACACACACACACACACACACACACACATACCAGACTCAGGTCACGTATCCAGGTTTTGACCTACTGACACGATCCAGTGACGTCACGGGAGAGCAGGAGGACGGCAAAAGGGTGGCAAGGCTGGAGTAGGTGGAGCTTCAGCTTGAAGGAAATTTCCTCGGTGAAGTGATATAATAGGGATAATGCAGAAACAAAGGACACAAATGTTCTCTGTAAAGTGTGTAAGGCAAGAAAATTTTTATGTATGCATTTACTTAATATATTTAAATTTAATTTAGTTGTAAAATAAACTCCGTAAATCCTGTAGTGCCATTTTTTTAAGTTTTTAAGTAATATAATCTATTCAATTTATTAAGCTTGTATCTTAAAATGCATATTTACATATTTAAGGCAGAAAAAAATTTCTGAGAAAGAAAAGAAATATAAATTTGAGAAAACTAATATTTTCGTAAAGGAATCTCGTAAATTACTATATACATATTATGGTTTTTATTTATGCATTTTACAAAAGGATATATTAAACCGAATAGTATTAATAAAAAATATCTATTAAATTATTTTGATAAAACTTTCGTAAAATATCTAGAATTTATTTCTTCTATGATAAAATTACTCTGGAAATCATACATCATTAGAATTCTGTTTTTAGAAAGTTCCTCTAGAAAGTAATAAGATATGTTGTTTACATTACACTGTTGGTACATACAAGTTACATATAAATTGTTTAATCTTCAAACGAAATTCACTATATTCCGCCCGTGTCACTGTCGATTAATTGCCACGCTTGCTGGCCAACGTCAGACAACCATCCAAGAGCGGCGCCATCCTTTGTCTAAATTCTCGCGCTCTCCCTCTTTGCTTCGTATGTTATTTTACAACTTTTTGTAGTCTGTTTACTTGTGTTTTTGATAGAATTTTTCCGCGTAAGCAAAACCACCGAATTCGCCGCGATCTCTTCCCCAAGGAGACCGACGAGAAGCTGAAAACCGAAAGATGTGATAGATAATCGCGACGGAAAGTCTCCATCGTCAAGAACCGTCAGAGTCGGTGACAGCTTCCTGGTTAGCCTCATCGTCGTTCAGGCATTCTCATTCATTCTGATAACTCGCAACAACCCTCTCCGCGTCGTCAGACTGTCATCACGACACGACGGACGCATGTGAGAATCACTGCGTCAGCAGTAAATGCTAATCTTTGGGGTGGAAATCGAAGAGATACATCAGGTGGAAGATTTAAGCTTGTCATCAACAGATATCAAAGTACATATTAAATATATTAATAATTAGGATATAATTGAATATTTAATTTCATTATATAATTAAGAATTTTTCAATATTTACACATATGTATTTATTACTGTGTGTGTGTGTGTGTGTGTGTGTGTGTGTGTGTGTGTGTGTGTGTGTGTGTGTGTGTGTGTGTGTGTGNTGTGTATGTGTGTGTGTGTGTGTGTGTGTGTGTGTGTGTGTGTGTGTGTGTGTGTGTCTATCATTTTTAAAATTTTATAAATAGAGAAAAGAAATATTACATAAAATATTACATGAGATTTGATATTATAATTATTTTCTTTCAGAATGTCTAGTTTGTTTCTATTATTTAAAATAATTTTATTTTTCACAAAAATATCGAAATATCTCGTTATTCTCCAGATTGTAAATGCAATTAAAATTCTGGAAATAAAGTTTAAAAATAGATACGTACAAAATCTTAATTTTTAATTTGTAAGCTAATAGAAATATTTAAAAATATAAGTCGATAAATTTTCTTTTTCAAATTACTGTTTGAAGGAAAATTTATAATTAAAATTAGAGAGAAAACTTGAAACACGCTGTATTTCCGATTAAAATTGCATATAATATCAGAAATATTTAACAGTAAATTCTACTACTACGTGCGCGACGTAAACGCGGATCACATGTCCTTCCGATTCAGTAAGCGCTTCCTCGAAACGTCTCTTCAGAGAAACCACCTCCGCATATTTTAACGAACAATCTGTGAGATGTCGTTATATATTTGCACGCTTGCAGAATATCGTATTTCCTATCTGTCTTGCGGAAACGCATGGCTCACCTTGACATCTAAAATATATTTCTTGAAGACACTCGATGACTTCCCTTGCATTTTCTCATCAATTTTTCCGACGCATCGGACATTGTGAATTTTTCTGCTGTGTAGCTTAAATGTGTAACGAGTCAACATGCACGTCGATCTTCCGCTAATTCTGTGCTCTTCCGCTCCAGAACTGAAACGTGAAACGTTTCAGAGCTGTTTATTCTGTCGTCAAGAAATTGTTCCTTCGTGTGAGGCTCGTGTTTCATATTCAACAAGAACTCAATCTTTACTTTTGTATTTATTTAAACCGCTACAGTCGGCAATGTAACTGTGTTAAATTATAGATTTATATTGATTTACGTGTTCAATCGTTCATTCCACAATGTTTTATTTCTCTTTTTCTTTCCCTCTAGAATAAATATGT
Source organism: Tetramorium alpestre (assembly GCA_021460005.1). NCBI lineage: Eukaryota > Metazoa > Arthropoda > Insecta > Hymenoptera > Formicidae > Tetramorium > Tetramorium alpestre. Next base: position 1,773,503 of record JAJVSH010000021.1, on the reverse strand, counting down.
ATCTGTCGATACTTGGCTTTCTCGAGCGACATTAATTCTAATTTGTTTCTCTTGCGCTCTTTTGCTTTAACAGCTTAACTGAATCGCTGAAACATTGAAATAAAAAAGTGATCAGTGTTAAAGATAATTTGGGAACAATTTAATTTTGCAAATCATTATCTTTGTGATTCCAGATTCCATTGGCATCATTTGCGACTCAGCGTTCACAACAATTCTATGTTTCGGATAGTCGACCCACCCCCCAATTTCAGGCAGAACGCCAGCGAGTGGATCTATAAGGTCAGTCCTGACAGTAAAAACGTGCGGTCAATGCGAAATTTACCCCGGAGGTCTCTGCCAAATGGGTCACTCCGGTGGAAAGAAGAAAGAGCGAAGGTTACGACGACGACGACGGAGATGTCGCGGAGCCATAAAAGTTGAAATGCTGCCCGACACGAGTGAACATGTGAACGAGACGTAGTGGCTCTAAGCGAATTACCTGAGATCCACATGTGGATCTCAAGGTGCACAGCCTTGAAAAGCTACGATGGCCGTGAGATCGATCGTCTGGCCGCACGATGGTTTCTCGTGCGATCTTGAAACCAGCGTCAGTAAGAAGTCGCACAAATCACCTGTCGACTTCAAAATGACGCGACATTATTTTATCAACGATTTTCCGGGGCAATTTTCCTCTTTGTTACAAGATATTGTTAGTTGCTGTATAAAATTTATTTTTATTTATTATTATACCACATCGTAGCAATATTAATAACTTATTCAACCGTTCATGAATGTCGTTGTTTAAAATCATTTTTTACTTCAAGTGCTGTGACATCGCATGCTGATTGTCATTTCTGCTTTAGATTTACTCACACCGTGATTACTACCATTCAATAGATTTATCGGTTTGTTATTTTTCAAGCCGATATGTGCTGTAGAAAAGCTTCCTAGAGAAGCTTTATAGAAAATCAATATATTTTTATTTAATGTGTGATTATTATATTATATAATTATACAAAATATCATATCGCGAATAATGTAACATTAATTATTGAACAATTCTTTACCCTTTTATTAATAATAACTTGATAAAATCTGTTTTATGTATAAACAAATTATTCTGTGGTTAATTCTATTTGTTAAATAATTATTTTAATGTTTTTTTTTTAATAATTACCGTAAAATCATTAAAAGTGCATTTCTATCAATTTTGCATAACTTATTATGCAAAATTCGCTATGACGCATGGATTGCAGTTACGTAATTCAATCTTGTGGATTTATTCTAAGGAAATTAATTAGTCAGGTGTTATTTTAATGAGACACTCATTGCCCGTTAATTAATTTTCTGAAATATAATATCAACTAATTAATTTTATTTATTTTAATATAATAAAACAATGGGAAAGTTATTGATGCAATGTTATTGATGCCATCATACACTAATTAATTTTATTTTATTAGTGTATTTTAAAAAATCATATTGAATCATTCCGACTTCTTTGATTTTTCCAATGTTAAAAATTTTTGACATTCACTTATCTGTCACCAGATGTTATTTCTCTGGTCGAAGGAGCCAACCCCGGATCCCAGAGCCGGTCCATGGTTCGCCTGGTTTGCGACGGCTGTTTTGTTGTGGCGCTGTCGACGTCGCATCACCAAAGCGATTTTGGCAATCTCGCCGCTGAGATTGCTGAAAAGACGTGCTGCCGGTCTGGCAATCAATCAAAAGATGATTCTGAAGCAGCAGAAGAGACACAGCCTGGCGCAGCTACACAAACATAAGACCGTCGGCATACGGCGAACGAAGCGATTGTGTACCGGCGACGGTCCGCACGTGTCTGGCATGTCCATGATACAAGCCGGGCCACAGATCCACTACAGGGTCACCAGGAGCGGCAGAATCTACGGGAAATACCCAAATAAGACCGCTATTCTAAACGGCAGCATTCAAGAAAGCCACTGACATCACACTAAAGCTGTCAAACTCTCAGCTACTGTTTTCGTCCCTCTGTAAATCTCGTCATTATCATTGTCGTGTCGTCGATATAATTTCATACGCTTTGAAAAGAAATAATCGTTCAAATGTATGACATGCTTATATTCTTTTTTTTTGGCATAAATTCTTTTTGCAAAAAAAAATGTGTTGTTCTTTTAAATATTGTATTATATACAAGAGAATCCAAAAATGTGCATAATAAATTTTTCGTTTTAAAGAATTTAATAGTTTTGGCAGAATTTGCTAATTTATTTTGCACATATTCTACTGGATTTAAGAGCAATAGCAAAATATACTTAGTTTGATTATTCATTATTTTTATTATTGTACAGGAAATGAAACACAGGAATTATATGTCGCAAATGTATGTTTTGTGCGAAATTAAATAATTGCGATATCTTGTTCAATATGCTCAAGAAATATTTTTCTCAAAGAAATCTCCGTAAAGAAAGTTTATTTCATTCAGTCGTCCTTGACATAATTTGGAATACAAAGTGCAAGACCTTGCAAAGAGGTCGTCATGCCACTTAACGTTTTGGATTTCTAGCTGCGTTCATATCTTTGTCGACCAACCGCGAATCAATAAGAGCTGGCTGCGTTTAGGGCGCCTAGTGCGTTTATACAGAGTGTCCCAGTTTTTTCAGATAATTATTTTAATTATGGATATTTTAATTAATCTAAAAGTATTTTTTTACATCAAATCATTAGTTTGGAAATTCTAGTGATTAAAAATTTACAAATTTTAACAAATTAATATTTCATGCACAGATATTTATACATTTCTTCTTTACTCTTAGAAAAAAGAGTTACGCTTTTAACATAATCTAGTTTGCATATTAACAAAAATTTAAATAAACTAAATTTTCTTAAAGACACGTCTCTTCATTTAACTGAAGTTATTAAACTTAAATTTAAATTTTTAAATGAAAGGAAAACGGCTTTCGTCCAATTGGAATGATGAAACGTCTAAAAACGTCTTTCCCTAAGCTGTCGCGCGAGCGACGCTGTGTATCGCGGAAAAGCGCTCGTTGGCACAGCCCAAGTAACAATGAAATGCTGCAGAACTTTCGTATCAGAGATGTGCCAATTTGAGCGGCACAATGCCCGCGGTTTCAGAATGAGCAAACGTATGGAACGTGTGCGTCGTCGAGCAGAATGGTACGTAACTATGCCAAATTTAATCATTCAGTAGAAGGGCTACGTCACTGACATCGGGGCTATACTCGTTGCGTATTGCTGTTCTCGACGTTCAGCAGGATATCTGTAACACAGCTCAATTGTTCTAAATCTCTTCAGATACTTTTCAGATACTTCTCTATCTGTCTGTGAAAGATATCGTATTTTTTTCTTTAATTCTAGTTTCTTAAATTTTGGAAGAATACAGAAAAAGTCATTATATATCAATACATGTCATAAAACATATAAAAGTACATTGCATAAAAATNTACCATTTTTAAAATATATATATTTATATATATTAATATTCAGAAATTTATTAAAATAAAATTTTTAATATANTTAAATAAAATCGTATTATTTTCAATTATTTTAAAAACTTTTTATTACCATTAATTTCTTTCTTTTCGCTCCGCGATATTAAACCATGCTTTACAGCATTAAAACATAACCGTAACGATTATCTCGATACATCTCAGTACATATTCATGAAAGAAAAATTCTTATTGTGTATTCGAGTTTAATCAATAAGTGGGGAAAGCACATGAACAGCGATTTATTTTTACTCCATAAAAAGCTGATTTGCATTTCAGCAAATTAACAATTCAAATTGTATCAAAAGAAAACAAATAAGCTAAAATAATTGTAAAGATGACGACATTAACATGTAAAGTCCCAGCTTTCCTATTTTTAAGTAATTATAACGTGACTTCGTCAGCGACACAAATAATATTCTGATGAACTGCCTAAATACCTAATTTAAATTTCTATTTGATATAATTAACGGTGTACGTAGTCATCTCATGAGAACGATCAGCGATTTTCTGGCTTTAATCAAAAGAGTACGAATAAATTACGAAACTTCATTATCGTGTTTAATGATAGCCGAGGAAAGGTCAACTTGTTTAGACAAATATTCAAACTCGATTAACAGCAGCTTGTTTATTTACGACAGAATTATAATTTAATTAAAAATTTTAAAAAAGATCTTTGAAGATAATCTTATTAAATAATTATAGAAATTGTTTTAAATATTTTGTGATTTATTATTTTAGTAACTTTGCTCTTTGATGTAGATTTAAAACATATTTTTTTTAGACTGATTTTCCATTTTTTAATTATAAATGATAAACTAATAATTATATAACACGTAACTATATATATGTATAATTTTATTACATCATTAAATTTTTATTAAACTTTTGAAACTTGCAGTTTAGTATAATATCCGAAATTAATAGAATTGTTAATTATATGTTTTTTTTATCGTAGAAAATAAAGTTTTTATTATATTGGATTTCTAGGTTAACTAACCTCGATCTAACTTT
>JAJVSH010000021.1:1725137-1768837 GCA_021460005.1 Tetramorium alpestre | reverse complement strand
TTAAATTAAATCTATAAATAAAGAATGAGGATTTAGTCAACTACAGTCAGTATAAACTAACTATGGCTGAAGCGTGAGTCGTACCGATCGTCTAAGTTACCAACTCTATCGATTCCCTGTCCATTTCTACATCCATTCGGCTTAGACTAGACGTAGCTATGGAAAATTGACTTTAAAATTTTTTATTAACATCACATCAGTTCATACTACGAAGCAAAATGAAACAACTCGTTTGATGACATATTACATAATTTCGTATATGCAAGCCGATTACTAGTGAGATTCTTAGCGTAAGGAATGTGTCTTTGTAGATAAACGTACTACATAGTAGTTCTGAGATATTACATGCTATATAATTTAAATATTCCAGGAATCATCCATAAGTTCTACATTTTCAAAATGCAGCAGAGCGGAAATGTCAAGGCGAACGAAGTCACAGAACCGAGGATCGATAAGAAGGCATTACGAGATGTTTGTTGGAGAACATTTCGAGAAAATACCAATAATCACCAATCCCTGTCGCCTTGATAATTCGACGTTTGATAACCCCGAAATCGCCGCTCTCGCGACGACGCAAGAGAGTGCAAGCGGATTCTGCTGACAGCGACGAACGATGTTCGCGTGGGGCATTGCGACGGCAGGGTCGCAGCCTCGAATGCGCCACGAAAATGCCCGGGTGGGAAAGGGTGGAACGGGGCGGCGCGCAAGCGTCGTCGCCGTCGTATCGACGCTTCGACGCCCGGGCCGAGGGAGAGAAACGGATTTCTCTGCCAGTAGTGGTAGAAGTCCCGGTCGGGGTCGTGCGAGAGTGCGAATATGTGCGCGTGTGCCTAACGATGTGCTTTGCGCGAATGCATCTCGAGTACATGTCCGCGTAGGGCGAGATAAAGTATGTAAGACATTGGAGCCGACACTGCGATACGGACGAGCAACGACGAACTAAGACGACGAGGCGACGTAGAGGCGTAGAGGACAACGCGTTTATCAGCGTCCTACTGTCCTGACTGTCACCACCGATTTGGCGCAAGGGTTCGCGGAGAAAAGTGGCGCGAGAGGGTGGACGGTAGCGTAGGAGACTGCGAGGGGCACCGGCGAGGGCTGCTGGTGCACGCAATCAGGATGCGACCGAGGAGGTATGTGTGGCGTCAGTCGAATGCGGTCAATGGTAAACGGCGAGCTGCGAATGCGGCGTAGAGAATGCCCGAAATCCAGGATGCTGCCGCGGACCACGATGCCACGTTCGCTCCACTCGACTATTATACACCGGAATTTCGAGATATTCCGATACGTGATCCGTGTGTTGCTCCAATCCAATTGTTATTTATTTTTTTATTCGAATTTTCTTACCGTTGCGCGATAAGTTTCCAACTGATAATTCGGAAACTGCGCAGAGCCAAGCTGGGGAATATTTAAATTTGGTTTCTGTGTCGAGAATATCCTCCAGCAATCGAGTCCTTCGAGCCACGAAGGGAAACCTTGCGCAATCGTGTACGTAGTCGATTGGAACTGGCGTATTCCGTTAATGTTTCATGAAGATGATCATCTTGACACGTGTAAAACGTGTCAAGCTCTTCAAGTTTTTCATGTTTTTCAGTCGGGCTTCCCATTATACGCCAATTTTCATATGACTTTCTCTTTCGCTCTACAATCTCTAACTTTATCTAACTGTACAAATACCATTTCTATTTTCCACTAATAATATAATTAATTAGTATTACTTAACATTAAATTCAATTTTTAAAAAAATAATTCTATAACATATAATTTCAATTAGATGGTATTTTGTATTAGTCCAATGTATTAATTTATAATGTAGTAATTTATTAGTCTAAATATAATAATGACCCTTAATCAAAATAACTTAAATAAAATCTCTGACACTTTGAATTAACTATTGTAAAATCCAAAAACGTGAAATATGTATTATATAAAAATACTTATTATCAGTGTTGTTAAAATTATTTTTCCGTAAAAAGAGAATTTACGTTTTATATATTTTCTCTTTCCTTGTTGCAAAATTGCTAAAAAAGCTACTAATAAAATACACACAAAAAGGCCATTAAAATTTCATGTTGCGAGTGAAACACGCGGCTGAATCGCTCTGAAAATCTACGATGTGCATTGAGTCGCGGCGCGTGGATCACCTCTTATCATGACACATGCGCATGGTTGGGCAAATATTCGGTTAACTAAACAAAAAGGAGTAGCTGCTCGGACATGGCTTCGGTTGTTCGTCACCGTGCATTCTGATATGAGAGCGTTCTCGCTCCGGCGATAATTGAAGAGCTCCGCCGGGAAAAGCGTTGCTCCACGTTTTCTTTTTTGTCAGCCGCAATGAGACCACGCCGTTGATTGCCGTCGGATATGAGAATAGATAAAAATAGCAACGGTTCGAACTCGCGAAGCTGTGTTTGACTCAACCCTTTCATCCTTCCCATGTAATTTCTCGTAAGGGCTACTATACTGGAAATTTAATTAAATTAAAGAATTAAATTAAAGCTTAAGTTAGAGATTTAATTGAATTATGTTAACTGTATCAGATTCCAATTTTTCTTCTTCCAATGAAAGAGAAATCTAAAATGTCAATAAGTTATTGCTGGATAAAATTTAGAGATAATTTAGAAATTCTTTCAGAATTTTGGATTGACTGGATTGGAATTTTTATGTTAATCACAAACAAATTAAAAATAATGATTTTATTCCTTTACTCTGTTTATAAATTTCATTCTTAAAAATTATTGAAAAATGACAAAATTAAATAATAAACGTTATAGAAAAAAGAATAATTAAAATGCGACTTGATGTATTTGAACAGATAGAAAAGAAATCCTGAAAGAAAATGAAATTATTAAAACTTTTTTAACTTAAACTTTATTTAATATTATGATGTTTGATAAGAAAAATAATGGATAAATAATTATATACAGTGATTAAGTTTGATAAAATCTTGACGATTATATCGAAGAATACTCTAGATACAAAGATGAACTATGATTATTAACATAATAGGATATAAGTAATTTTGATGAAATAAATCAAAATTATGTTTGTAACTTAAAAATTAAATGGTATTAAAAATCTTATTAAATGATTTTTATAATATTTTATGCAATTAATATGGTAATTATAATCTTCCTAATCTTCTGCAGCCATAATAAACACGCTTCTTTTCAAAATAATTTCTTTAGCAAATTAGAAAAGTTACAAGAGGCCATCGTTTATTGTAAATTTTCTATTTTTATCATTACATTTAAAAACTTAATAAATAAATTAAAAATCAAATTATACTTGAAAAAGTCTTATTTAAAATTAACTAATAAATTGTTTTGTAATTTCTATTTCTTAAAATTTTGATTATTAAAAACTTTTATTCTCAATTATAATTAAATCAAATAACATTAATCTTTTAATAGCTCTATTAAGATGTCATTGTTAAAAAAATACATATTAACCAGGAAATCAGTGGTTAAAACAATATTTATTTATTTATTTAGGAATTCTATATATTGTTATAAAATTCAAGAAGCTTTTAGCGGTATTGTAAAATAATATAAAATCTTTGTAAAGTCAGTAATGTGTTAATTGGTCAATGACATATTGATTGATGCATTTTAGTTGATATATTCAAGCTTCCGTTATTTATGTTGTTAAACAGAAAGCATTTTTATAATAGTGATTATTTAATATAATAAAATTGTCTTTTTCTTATATAATAATTTTCACGTTACTAATAAAGGGTCTTGCAACTTTTTAATGTTTATTTTACATCTTAATATAAAAATAATTTCTATTTATTAGTGAAATTTATTATATGTATAAAATGTAAATTACATGTATAAAAATAAAGATACAATGTAAAAAACTGTATTTATATTATATATTAAATATTATTATTCCCTAATGTTTACAATAATTGACATTTTTGACAAATAATAATTAATATTTATAACAATAAGAAATTAATGAAACATGAATTTTGCCAAAAGCAGAGAGATGTCACAATTCATATCAAAGATATAACATTTCAACCATTTTTTTAATATAATAAAGTAAAATGTTGCAATGTCGCCGCTAATGAAAATTGCTAGCGATTATTTCGCATTCTGACAATCTCATCGGTCAACATTTTTATCATACCTATTTTATGTTTGACGAAAGACGGACAAAATGAGAAAATTGGAATCACACGCTATCGAAGATATCGACATCAGTGGTAACGAGGCGAAGGAATAGTGAACGCAATTACTCAAGTCGTAACATACTTGGGGCTTCATTAAGCTGCTTTTTATATAACACAAAGTCTCGATCGTCGCGTGTCAGCTTATGACGTTTTGCTTATAATTGTGCAACCATTATAAACGATAATTACAACATATATCGATTTTCGAGTTGATTACGTCGCTTTTACGTAGGCAAATGCCCATGCATCGGTTAGAGTTGCAGCTGATTTTAAATTGTTGCTGGTGGTTCGCTGAAAGGCCAATCCGATGGAAAGCACGATGTAATGCCCGAGAAACGTCCGATCGAAGGTTCAAACTCAATGTTAAGTTTATCTCTGAACGAAACACATTTTCGATATTTTTTATTTCATAGAAGCAATTGATCAACTTGAGAAACATTTTATACCATTATCTTGACTATAAAATATTTTCTTATTTAACGATTATGTATAATTTTATATATTTGTAAGCGACATAAAAACACTAAAGAAACTGAACCAAAGAATTTTGTGATTATTCAAAATTTTGCCAAAGAAATTCTTATAATTCAAACAAAATCCTAATCTGTTTAGTAGATTTGAGATAATCCAAATAATTATATAACTTCGAAATAGTTGTGCGCGAATATTACAAATGCTACAAAAAAAATTACGTAATTAATTATCACACATAATCGACACGAATTAAAAAAAAAGCCTCAAATAACTAAGCGCTTCTCCCAAATGAAAGTGAAATGTCAAGTGTCTCAATGTTTTATTATGCACGCCATTATTATATTACTTTTGCCTTGTGTCATCGATGATGCCGCGTGACAATGTATCATCCTGTCATGTAAAGAAAATGTGAAAGTTCCACTTTAATTCGGGAAACACGACAGACGGCACGATGCTACACGATACACTCCTCCATTCAGGATCGACTCGAGCTAAATTATGAATGGCGGTCGATACTTAGGGAGGGAAACTGTCATGCGGATAGTCTGCGGGGTGTTCCCACCAGGGAAGAATTACGTGGCTTTCGCGGGAAATAAAAGGGAAGAAAAGTCTCTGGCGGCGGCGTGTATTATCGACACGAACGATCCAGAAACTTGTCCAATATACCTGTTCTATACGTTATCTGACTGATCTACCCTTCGGAATGCAATTTTCCTATATAACTCTCTCTCTCTCCTACCCCACTCCCTACTTCTAAAATGGAACCGGACTGACACATTGACCTCAAACTTGAAGATAAACGGCACGCGTGACAGTCTTAATTTAGAAACTCTCATTATTCTTCGCAAACAGCGTTTGCCAGAAGATAAGTCAAAATGATTTTCTTCGAACAACTAATAAATTAGTACTGTTATAAAATCTTTTCTTCAAAAGTCAAAACTAATAATTTATTAATAATTATGACAAATATCTATATCAGAAAATTGGATTATATTAATCGAAAAGACTTTCAAATAAATAATATCAAGTAATTTTACATCTTTAAAATAAACTAATAAGTTTAATTAATTACATTTTTACAGTAGTAAATATTTATCCTCGTATAATTTTTATGATTTTTATGTGTTTTAAAATCTATGTATTTATCGATTATTCGATCAATATGTATTTTTAGATTATTGTACTGATTTTTTTCTGTTATGTCAATTTACATATGTGTAACAAATTAGGTGTTAAGTTATGATTTTATTTAGAAGCTGTTTCTATAAATTATTCAATTATTTTTGTCAATTATATGCAATAAATGATCAGTAAATAATAAATAAAATTAATAATCGCAATATGCGCATACAAATTATTTCTTTCGAATTTACAGTGATACGGTAACATCGATTGTATATCAAGATCCTCGAAGACATAACTTCAGTATCGAGGACTCATTTGCCTAAGGACTTGAAACGTTCCTTTCCAAAGGTGCGGGGGTAGCCTTAGGAACGTACGTAACGAAAATAAGTTCGTGCAGAAGCTGAAGGTATAAGCTTCTAGGAAGGTCCAGGACCTGGCAGCGGAAAGATCGCAAAAAGGGTGAAGGGTAAAAGCATCTAAGGGCGGGTGGGGGGATGCAGCTCGAAAAGGTGGCGGCATGGAGGAGCACTCGTTGGAGGCTCTCATGCAGGCGAGCCTTATCTTCGTGGTCGCCGTCGCCATCATCGTCTCGAATCTCCTCATCATCGTCACCTACCTCAACTTCCGCGGTAAGACAGAATTCTTTGCATTCGCAAACACACGTTGTACATTTCAGAATCATACATATAATTATTTATAATGTCACTTAGTTGCGCGATTTTAATTGTACTTATTAGATGTGAACATGCATTCAGCATATACTCCCATTTTTCTTTGCATGTACTGTTTTTTTTGTAATCAGTAAGCAGTATAACTTCATTATTAATTAAATAAACTATTTACCTAATATATTAATTAATAATATACATTTTCGCGATTTGAGAATTTTGCAATTTTTCCATTTCTGGATTTTGCATTTTTCTTCTCTTCTTGTTGAAGAATTTAATATGAATTTTAATATTTTCCTAACTTGTAAATATTTAAAAATATCAAATTTTCGATATACTTATATTTATATTTTTAACATATAAACATTTTTAATTTAAAAATATGTTGTTTTATTGATTCTAAATCATATCTATAAGAGTTATAGATTATAGATTTTTATACTTTATATATTAAATGTTCGAATCAAATTTCAGATTTTCAGAATTTTGAAAGTTGTTTTAAAACCTTTCTAAAGATCTTATTGATTAGTTACTAATAATACTGATCTAAACTAATAAAGGAAAAAATAAACATAACGAATTTATGCTAATGAACGAAAGGTAACAATGATTATTATATTAAAAATATTTTCTTTATAGGTCCCTCCGAGGTGATAAACTACTACTTGCTATCACTCGCCTCGGCAGATCTCCTGTGTGGTGTGTTAGTGGTTCCGCTGTCGGTGTATCCAGCATTGGTTCGAAGATGGGTATACGGAGACATCGTGTGCCGACTCGTCGGTTACTTGGAAGTCACACTTTGGGCGGTATCAGTATATACCTTCATGTGGATCTCCGTAGATCGCTATCTTGCTATCAGGTACATTACAATTATTACCTAAATATATTACAGTTATACCATATATAACAGTAACAATATCAATAGCTAAAAATTTTGTATCAACATGATACATATCAACACAAATGTTATTATATTATTTATTTTATTTTACTACATGAGTATGTTTTGCTATTATATTAGACACAAATCGTATATTATTACTTTTTGAGTAATTTTTTTCTTGCAAGACGTCACATCTGATACTTCTGCAAGAGACTTGATACTTCTTCCTAGAAACGATTGTCTAATTCTAGTTCTAACTTGTGACTTTTGTGCAGAAAACCATTGAGATACGAGACAGTGCAGACGAAAACTCGATGCCAATGTTGGATGGTCTTCACCTGGATCAGCGTGGCGATGATGTGCTGCCCGCCGCTGCTCGGTTTCAACAAACCGATCTTCGACCGCGAGGCCTTCATCTGTATGCTCGATTGGGGCAACATGGCCGCATATACCATCACGCTGTCTATCCTCGTGTTGGGGCCGTCAGTCATCACCATTGTCTACACGTACTTCTACATATTCTCCATGATGAGGCGACTAAAATCCGGCGTTCTAATCCACGACAAGGAGTACGCTACTGCGTTATCAGAAAATCTGAGTAATCCCAGTCACATTATGTCCTTCGTCCTAGTGATGACTTTCTGTATATCATGGGCGCCGTATGCCGGATTAAGGATATACGCAGTCGTTAACGGACCTCCTCAGGTAATTCTTGCGATCGGTTGAATTAATATTTAAAAAAAAACAATTTTATCTTATAAGACATTTATGAATCTTAATGTAACACTGTAAGATTATATACTAATTAAATGTATCTGAGACATAGTTAATTCGTGTAAACTTAATAGTATTAAGTAACATTTAAATAAATAAATACAATATAATGTCTTACAAAATATAATATAATGTCTTACTAAGCTCAGAATTAGTTATTAATTAGAAAATAATAATTATTTAATAGAATATTAAGCACAATTTAAATCAAGAAAGCAATATCTAAACTTACGTTTGATTGATTTCTTTTGACAATCAAGTATCTACAAATTAAGTGGTTAATATAACAATCACTTTTTAGTGCACAGAATATTACAATTTATAAATATTTTTCTTTAGCTGATAACACATTTCTGTTCTTATAAAAACTACTTTCCTGAAAACGCTGGTATTATGATGACTGTAATGACACTCGCTTGACATTGATATGATTTAAAAATAACTTTGAACTTTGGAAAGCAAGGCATTGAAAATGAGACGATTAAAAATGTAGGTCGGCACGTTTGTAAAGCAAAGTAGGTTAATAGAGAATGCTCGCTAGTAAGCGTAAGAAGTTCGCATGCAAGGGTATACTTCGTGTGACACTTCTATAGACAAGAAAAGATACAAAATATGAAATGTTTCTGTAATGTTTATTTATGCACGATATTCTTTAATTTATAATATAAACTTTATTTTTCCTCTTATTCCTGTTTATTAATATTTTTATTAATAGAAGCCAATTTATTTTATTGTAAAATATTTATTTCTCTTTACGCTTCATATACATTATTATAATCAGTGAGAATTGTGATTATATTTATTTCTATACTAGCACTATAATTAGCCGCAAAAACGCTTATAAATAATATCCAAAAAGTAACAATTAGGATTTTGGCTATAAATCGTCAGAAGAAATAATGGGAGAAATTAATAGAAAGATAAATCCTTATCGTAGATTAGAGTTAAATATCTCTTTTAAATATTTATATTAATATCTATCTAATATTACCTCACTCAATCGTAGGTGCCGTTTTTACACTTTGCCGTTGTGTGGCTGGGAGTCACAAACAGCTTTTGGAAAGCGGTTGTGCTTAGTACACTAAGCCCCCAGTTCCGGTTGGCCGTGCGAGTACTCTGTCTCACCATATGCTGTCGGCATAGGCGACTTCCGCCGGAACTCCTCGGCCTCGACGACGACGACTAACGTCATCGACTACGTCTACGAGCAGCAACGCTTCTGTTGCGTTCTGTTCTATTAGCGACGCATTCTTAAGTCGCTTTCATCTCTCTTCAAGGATCGTCCTAGCGTCTTGGCACCACTCGCAAGATGGTTCTTTAAAATTTCGCGCACGGAATGAACGGAATGAATAAAAGTCGCGAATAAAGAACTTATAAATATATCGGTACTGAGTTTTAATTTAATTAAAATAAATGATAAATAGAAGTAAAAGATATATTTAGTGACAAATTAATAAGATAAATATTATGTGGGATATTAAGAAAAAAAAATTTGAAATATGAAAGCAGTTTGGAAGCGTAAAAGTGAAATTCTTCTCAAGCGGATAAAGAAATATAGAGTTTTAACTTTTGTTTTAATATTTTTCCAAAAAGAAAAATCTATATTATGTTATTATCTGCATTTTAATTGTATTCATATAGTTGTATAAGCAAAAACTTATAAAATATATTATATATTTTCACGAAGAGAATGGCTTTCTATAAAAGAAATGTTATATTTTATTCACTTATGAAAGATTTATAAGACACTGAGGAAAATCTAAGGTACAAAAAGCAAATTTCCAACCAAATTTTGAAAAAAAAAATAAAAAGAAAATTTGAAAAATTCTATTAATAATTGCACTCTCTTGCTCATTGCAATGTCATAGAAATTTAAATAAACTTAACAAAAGTAGTTCTCTACTGAAATTATTATATTAAATTAAGTCTCGTATCTCAGATAATATGTATAGAAGACAGCTTAAATAATACTTACATTGAACTTTAAAAATAATCAAAATTACAATCAATATTTAGCTTGCCCAATTTTCGAAAATAAAAATCAACATTACGACGGTCCATTTACAAAAAAGAAAAAAACAAAAATAAAAATAACGCGAAGAAGTGAAAAAATGCGAGTGGTGCAACGAGCTTTGCGAAATCTTTTGCCGGCGGAATTCGGCGACTTCGCCGACGCGCGTCCATTTCTCTAAAATAATCTCGCTTCACTCAAACACGCTGAAGTCCGTTAATTAAAGTCTCGTTAATCGGGATGACTTTCTGCGCCGTATACAAAGGTGAAACGGAGAATCATTCTACGGTATTTAAAACTTAATCGTCGCCTAGTTTACGTCGTAAGATCACGCTCAATAAATGTCGTAGCAAATGAGAAAATCGCGAGTTACTAATGACTGTTGCGCGCAAGCAGACCCAATCATAAAAATTGATCCACACATTAAACGACGCTGGAACATATGCGGGGAGAGAAATTTAGTCAATTAACGGAGATGCCTCTATGAATGTGACGCGTCGTCGGCGACGAGTTTTGCGTCGTCGAAGTGTCGTCGTGCCCGTAGAACACCCTCGATGAAAGATAATCGCGAGCGTGTAACGTTACGCTTTCTCAATGCGCTTCCTAGCCGCCGGCTTTCTACGCTCCTTCTCTTTCTCGTCGAGAAGCTGCCAAATAAATGTGAAATCAAGAATAAATAGGAAATCTGCGCCTCTTCAATGCTTCAATGCCGATTAATTCGCTTATCCCTTTTCTTATTGTTAGTATACTTTGACACTAACAAATAGTTGTAAATTATAGTAAAATTATTGAAATGGTATAGTTTATACGGCTGCTCGACTTATAGGTATTTAAAAATGTTAACAGCATGCTCGTAGTAAAAGGGATAAGCCGATAATTATGAGTCTATCTAACTAATATAAACGAAGAGTTAAAGAGTTTCGCGTAAAATTCTCGTATAGCTTGATAACAAGTACGAATCTCGAATAATTTTTTCCTGCTCAAGACTCGCTTTCGTTCACATGTTAGCGAGACTCGATTGCTTAATTATTCGAACGACGGGTCTCTCGACGAGAAAGAAAAGGTGCCTCTCTTCAGGATCTAGTTGGGCTCTCATTGGCTTTCTTAACGAACTGCATTAACAAAATACCCTCCCCATGGAAATCAAAATATCGTCGTTTAATCTAATTCTTAATTTAGATCACGCGCTAGTTTTACGGGCATTCTAACTCGGCGCCCGCTGTAAGCTTTATTACTAATCTTGTACTAAATGATATATACGAAATCGGCTAATAGCAACTTTTTTGCATGAGAACGTAAACTATTGCGTCCAATTTTCGCACGTCTACGTGAACCATGACAACTCGAGGCGCAATTTCGAATGTGTTTTGGACAGCTTATGCGCAAGCCAACCAAAGTTGAAAGAGGGATCGATATTCTAGAAGCAGATAAAAAGGCAGATAAAAAGAAAATATATGTTGATCGTTGATAGAAAAACTTGATTTCGCAAAATACTTGTACGACAAAGAAAAAGTTTTTCAACTGCTTAAATTTAGGCGTAGCGCAATCAACGAGTGCGAATGCAAGACACAGATCATTGGTTTAATTTACTCTTAAATTATAAATATATGTAAACATTTTTTTTTAATTATAGAATCTTTTTATATACAAAAAAATAACAGAAAGAAGCACAATATTCGATCATTTTTGTAATAAAGAATGTAAGTATACTAAAATAAAAATCAGAAAAAATGTTTCATATTTATTTAAAATAATTATATTATACTTATTAAATTTAACTTTGAACGATGATGATTAAAAAATAGAAATATCTAAAGTTGTTCATACAATATTGAATGGAATATCTGTGTTTTGCAAGAAATTATAAATTTTAACACAAGAAGAATTAGCGAACGTGAACAGACGCCTACTATTAATAGCATGGAATGCTAAAATTAGGCATAGTTGAATTGCCACGTAATGTCGCTAAAATGAAAAGCGAACAATGAAATTTGCCAAGGTTTCTTCGTTAAGCTCCTGAATAGTGCTCGCGTGGATGTATGGGCGCGCCCTAATGTTTTCGATAAATATTAATTCTGTAAATGAAAATCTATATGCAAGTCGGTGTCTAGAAAGTCTCAGCTTCTATTTTTTACTATAGACTCTAATATATTTCATTCAAGTATAACTTTTCTCTAAAAAATTAATCCGATAGGAGTGTTTAATTGCTGTTTAATTCGTGACATTTAAAGCGTCGAAGAAGCACAAAAGTGTTTTTCTCTGAATGAAGAAAAGCAGTCTGAAACATCTGCTCGTTATTTTAAATACAGACTAAAAATATTATACAAACTAATTTATATATGCAGTTTTATTAACAAATTATTTATTTTAATATTTTTCTCAATCTCCATCTAATAATTACATCTCATAATTACATAGTTTTTACTTAATGTTGTAATAAAATTTAAAAATGCATTTAAAAATTTATATATTGTATAAATTAAAAATTTTCCGGATAATTTTACCGAAAGATGTAAGATAAATCGATTTAATTAATTTATTAACGAGAAGATGTAAAGGACGCCTTATGGTATCATGATGTCTTAATTGTACAACGGAATCAAACAAAACTATTAACTATTTTCTAGTTTGAGTGTTAGCTATGTAAATCGACTGAAAACCTGGCTAAAAAATAACGCAGGTTCGATTACAATTAAGGAAAATTTCGGGGAATGTTTAAAGATATCAGATGTAAATAAAAGTATAAAATCTTATAAAGTATGTCAAGTTGTCGTATGTTTTCGTATATTATCGGAAATTGTTATATATGTTATTGCCAGTACAATGAGTAACGACGATGTAATTACATAATGGAATACTTCTCTGAACCGTGAGGTACAGGAAATACAACCGCATTACTTATTGCGCTGATAATAATACAAATAAAAATGATAAAAGCAAGCATAATCTGTGTTATTAACGTATACATGTTTCCGGTCCCAAAAATATTTCCCCAGAAAGCTTCCACGTGTTTTCGAACTGCGACAATTTTTGGCCGGACTCGGCTATGCCGGACACGCTAACAAATTTTATTGTGAATATCTCTTTGTACGCGTAGAATTGCTCGTGATTCGGTTCTTTCGTCCAGATCCGAATGTCAAAGCTTTACTCCTGTACTCTAACATCACCGCTGTGCAGTGGTTCGAGATAATTATGTAATATTGAAGGACCTCTCTCTCTTTTTCTCTTGCTCTGTCTTTTATTTTATCTACAATTAACCCTAACATCACACTGGACTACAATTAAGTATCTACAATTAACCCTAACATCACACTGGACTTTTTCGGCCGTTTAGATTTCAAAAGTTCTCAGATATTTCACATATTCCAAAACTTTCAAATCATGATTTAATATTAATTAGATTAATATTAATAAAATTTCTGTTTAGCGTTTCGGATAAAAATGATTAAGATTACAAAAGATTTATAATTAATAGTTTATATTAGAGGATAAATTACATTTCACTTCAAACATGAAAGATTTCCAGTACTGACAAACTCGCATAAGACCTTTGTAAATAATTTAATAAACAAAGTAGTTATTTCAAGCAAGAAATTCGTAAATTGTATATAAATTTATTTGTAATACAGTAAATATTTATAAAGAGCTTTTACGTGACAATTTTTACTTGAAATAAGGCTACTTAAAATCATTCCATGTTGTGATCTTAGAGTTAAATCTCTAATTAAATCAATAATTAAATAAAATTCATTACAGCTTACTACTTTCCTTTATGTACTTCATGATACTAGTAAGTTATATATATATATATGTCATAAAAATAAATCTCGCGCCACTCTGCACACGCGGATTCGCCAAAATCGAGCAGTATTAAATTTCTCAGCAATTACGACATTCTAAACATATGAAAGTCGCTCAAAAGGAAAGTGAAAAATGCTTGTAAGTGAAAATGTAAAATTGTAGAAGTGAAAGAAAAGATCGTCCAAATGAATTTGATCGATACGGTCGATAGAAATGAATTTGTCGATGATGAATAAGTGACGAGAAAGACGCGAGGAAAAAAATGTAAAAGAAAATAATGAGCGAACAGAATTGGTCCCTGGCAGTTTCCCGGGCGGCCTCCATTATTAACAATTAATTACATTTTTGTACCTAGCTGCTAGTTTTTTGTACTAGTTTTGTAACGTACCTCACCACGAGCGCGCTGTTATTACATATTTTAACTGATTGTTCGCATATGGATCGTTCTGATCGATCGCATAAATACGCTTGCGATCGCTTTGACATCGCGATCAACAATTTTCGCACAGAATCGAGTTGTATGCTCGGTGTGGTAACCATAAAAGTCGCATCACAGAAATGCTTATGTTTGACAGTCCTCCAAAAATCGTAGAAAATTTATGTAAATTGTAAATTTTTTATATCATATACATATAGTATATTTATATGTAATATAAAAATTACAAAATATTTTATTCAATAAAATAGATTGGAATGTTATGATTAAAAATATGTACCCTTTTAATTACAATTTGTAATTTTAATTAAAATGTACAATGTTTTATTATATATTTATCATTCTATTTGTATAAAAATAAAAATAAGAACGTGTAATAACATAGAATAAAAATTTCTTGCAACTATATAATATATCTAATATTAACTTTTTAAATATTTGATAGATATTACGATTTGTGGAGGACTAAAAAAATTATCGCGTTTATTTTATTGAGTCAATTTTTTTACACAAGTATAATAATCTATGTATATATTTTTTGTTTTATTAGCTGAGATATTTCTATTGATATTCGCAGTAAATTTCTTAATATTGAGTATTATGTTTTACAATTTTTATTTAAAATCAGCGATTGAGATTACCACATTTAGTATATGAGATAGAAAGTGATGTCTTGAGAAATTATTTACAGATCAGGAATGCTTCGCGGTTTCAATCAGCGCAAAATCAACACAGGATGTAAGGCAAGTTGCATTTTGCCGACTTTATGAGACGGTTTACAGACACACGCACACACACAATGTCAATTTTGGATTATTTAGTTGTTATATTTATACAAAATAATGTAATTATGTATAATTATATGCGCGTGCGAGTAATTGCTGCGTGATTATGTGAATCAATCTGAATAACTCGAAGTTATCGCCAACTATAAACACTGCAGGACAATCTAACAATAAGAATAGTAACAATAATCAACAATTTTCCATGAATAATTAAAAGTTATATAATTTTGACATATTAAATTTATAATGGATATATTATTTTGTATTTAATTTCAAGAAAAAACTGCATTATTTTGAGTTAAATTAATATTATTCTATTTTTATGTATTATAATAAAATATTTAATATAGAAAGTTAAAACAGTTGTAAGTACTTGTGAATTTTTATTAAATTTTTGATAAATAAAAATAATATAAATGCAACATTCTGTGTGTGAGCGCAATATGTCGATAAATATTAGACATAAATATATACATACATGTTATTCCTTATGTTATAAATAAATACGTTCTAAATTTTATAAGTAAAAGTTCTTGTTATTATTGTCTAATCTAAAAAATTTTACGATGTGGTTTGTAAATCGTTTTATTTGCTCGATAAAATGTTAACTCGTATGTAGGCAATCAAAATAGATTTTAAATAATATGTAACATTTTTTAAGGCGGACGCATTGTTAAAACAAAGTTAGTTAGTATTAATCAATTCCAATAAACATGCAGAATATTATCTTGATATAAAATAAAATTAATATTAATGGAACGATAATACGATAGTAAAATGCGACATGCATCCGTCTTAAAAATACTAATTTGTAATAGAAATAAAGAAACTGCGCACGTGGAAGCAATCCCGATCGGAGTGTAATGAACGTACTAGATATGTCATGATGATAACGTGATATGACTTTGATGATAATGGTACAATATTAACGATTATTGTCCTAGAAATTAGTCTAGTAAATGATATTACAATAATAAAAAAAGAGGGCATAGATGCCGCATATTTCACTCGATATAGAATTCGATATGAATACATCTTATTTCTTCGTAATTCTACCTTTTACCTTGTTCCCTTTGATTAATTTGTAATTACGAAAATTATGAAAATTAATTAAGTCACATTATTATTTAAATACATGTGGTGAATACAAAGCTTGTGTAATTAACAGCATGTTGTAACATCAAATTATTTCTTATAAGCTTTTTTATCTCAGTATTTTTATATTTTTAAAAGATTCTTTTTATATTATTTCTTTCTTAAATTATACAAAATTATTTATTTTATTCAAAAAAGATAAATTAATAAAGCAGTTTCTATATTGATTACTAATTCTATTGTATAAGTCTATCTTAATTTTATTTCAACTCGGACGTGAAATACAATTTAAACTGAAGTATGTTTGACCTGACACCAACTGGTACTACTTGCTGGCCGTGGGAGGGTAGTGGAGGGGTTACTGTACGTTAGTCAATACTAAACGTTAGTCGATACAGCTTGACAATATCTCCATTTGTCGGAATAAATTTGAAAAATTCATATAATAACCAAATTTATACGTAATTTTTCATTAACTCTTACCTAATATATTTCATATAATTATTAATAATTAGTTTTATAAAAATGTTTCTTTATATAAATAAACAAATAATAAGCATAAGGTATGTATATAAAAAATACTCCCAAAAAATTTCAATATTCATTATTATAATAAATCTTTTAATAATAATATTTAATATGTATGAATTTATTTGTCTTAACCAAAATTTTATTAAAATTCAAATTTTTCATATTTTTATTAAATATATTATATTTAAAAAATTATAATTTATTTGAATTTAAATAAATATTGAAATAAATTTAAATGCCGGAAAAATTACTTAAAGAAACATTTTTATTTTTTTATCGACTCTATGGCACGTTAATTATATTTTGAATTTGAATTTGATTCATTACGGATCTGTTAATTTAAAGTTATCTTAATTTTTTATTTTTTGTTTATTATTTTATTTAGAGCAAAATTAACTGTAAATTTTTTAATACTTTATATATATGTATATATATTTCTACAACCACAAATGTAAAAATATTGCAAAATCAATAGAATAAAAACAACTGAAAGTAATGTCAATAATTTTTAAATTACTAATATCTTCGCTATATAGTTCAGATATTGATTCAAATAATAATCATAGTACTTCAAAGGTAGCTTTCGTATCATGGTTTAATCAATAATTGTCTATATTATTTTACATTAGTTGCTTCTTAATAGCTGATAACATCGAATCATTTGAATCGATTTAATATTTCTAAATACTTAATTATTTTACTTAAGCTTTACGTTGCACAATTATTAATAATAAATAAAACCAAATTTTTTTTCTATTCTTAAAAACATTTTATTTAACTTTGCAATATCCTTTGAACGAGTGAAGAAGGCTAGAAAGTGATAGGACGAAAGAAGGAGAATGAGTACCGGCTAAAAGACGGAGAAACGCAGTTAATGTCGCATTACGGCACAGACAGCATAAGGACGTGCATCGTTTTCGCAGTGCATCCTCTGTGCAAAGGAATTTCAGAAGTTTTGCATCATGACGGAAACTAGCGACGAAGCCAGAGTAAGCAAAATCGCGAACAGCGAAACTATTAATAATAGCTTAGATACGTCTATTTATGAGAATGCCTTTGACAAGTGTTATTGATTTATTCGAGCGATACGCCCGAATGGTTCCTGCTGGTACCAAGACCAACGACCACCGATCACCGTGCGCTTCTCAACGGCGTCCTTTTGCATACAAAATAGTGTGAAATACCATGGCAAGATGTACTTTTCAAGATTACAGATCGCAATCTTGAGCGAAGTTGAACATATGCCCTTTCGCAAATTTACGGCAGAACCTGTCAGGAAAAGATTTATTTCCCAACTTTACGAAAGTTTCTAATATGCAACTTTATCTATTAAATCACCCCGCACGGGTGATTTACATGCCGAAACGGGTTTAATAAAATGCAACGTGTCTGCACGTTGCACGCAAGCGACAAATTTTGCATAGTGAAGCAATTGCGTGTGTTAGTCAATTAAAAAAAATTGCAGTAAGCATGTTCTATTTAATACTGGGTATAATACGCCGCTTATTTTGCGATATACATGCGATATGTAATATGTAATATCAGAATCAGGTTTACCGAGCCATCTATGTTTACATATATGTCATACGGTGTGTCTGTATAATTTGATTGCATATGCGTACGCGCGCGCATGTGTATGTGATCCGTTAAACAGTATTGATTGTTATTAATTTTCAAAAACCTTTTAATGTAGTAATATAGAAATTTTTTAGAAAGCACGTACATAATTGTATCGATTAATTTTGATCTTTTATCGTAATTATTCCCAGATAAACATATTTTAGCATATTGTCTGCATAGAGAAACTAAATTTCAGAATTGAAAATAAATAAACTGTATGATGCCATGAAAATTGTAGCAATATGTAGCAATATTTTGATGCCAAGAAAAATGCTGTTTACTTTGCTAGAAAAACGTAATTAATCCGGAGTTATTTTAATAATAAAAAGTCAACGCTTTGAGTAAAATTACGGAGGAAATAAGTATTTCTTAAAACGCAAACATATTTTAAACATGTTGTGCTGTTGCAATAACATCATAAAGTACATATTAAATGTCTGAATACTATGTTCATCATTTCTGTCTATCTTGAATGTAATATTCAAATTTTTTAAACATGACATTAAATCAATTAACTAAAAACAAATGAATACTTACAATTTTCAAAATGATTATTACTTTATAAGATCCTAATTGATAAGATCCTAATGATTGCCTAATGACAAATGTATATAGCCCAGACCAGTATAACTATTCTAACTATTCGCGTTTCGCGTGTTTCGAATTATCTCTGAAATCGTTTCCGCGTGTTAGAATACTTATTACCCTGTATTACGTGTTTTTTATTATCGCTCCATAGACATTATAAAATATTCGTCTCCTACAATTTGCAATGCAATTTAAATATGTGTGCATAACGATCTCACATTCATCATGGCAAATGCGGCTAATGTTAGCCGATTTGCAAAGAAAACATCTACGATATAGTGATATTGACTACTAGTAAAGTAGTAGAATCGCGTGGAAATTCCCACACGACACGAAATGCGTTCGAAGGGCGGTGCCAGACACGAAACCGTGGCACTGTGAGCCATCCCCTCGCACCACCTCATATGTTCGTAGAATTTCGCCGAGCTTGAGGGTAGCTTTCGGTGCAACTTGCACTTCACTACTCAGTGAGCTTTCAACCACGTGTCATTTTCTATCCATTCCGTCATGTTCGTGCAAGGTCCGCAGATCATTAAAGAAAGATCGGATAATTCCGAGGACGGTAGTGATGAGGAAGGTCCTGAAGATGTTCTCCAGGTCAATGCTCCGCAATAAAAAGAACTAACTTGATATTTCTACGTATTTCTACAAGCGACATTTAAGATAATAAAAAATAATTATTATAATTAATTGATAGAAATATACCAATAATTAAACGCAAAAAATATATAGATATATTTTATATATAATGTAATATAATAATATTTTAATTTTTTCGTGAAATTTTTTATTGTGCGTCATCAAAAAATATTCATTATTATATACTATTAGTTGTAAATGTTGAACTTTATATTTTTGTATTTATATAATAAATACAAAATTTATTTGCAATTATCTAGTAATTAAATTTGTAAGAAACGTAATTAATAGTTAAAAATTCTCATTATTTTTTTATGATTTCAAATAATAAGAATAAATTTAAATTTGTCATAATTTGAAGAAATATATCTTTTTATACTGTACTTACAGAAACGACGGGAAGAATGCGAGAGGAAAGCCAGACGGGGAGAGATGGATCCTCGTTTGGAATTTGCCTTTCAGCTGCTGATGGACGCGACGCAGTTATCGCGTCACGAAGTCATGGACCATGTTTTTGAAAATGACATGTTAGACGAAATCAATCAGTTGTTCGTACCGCACATGAGATCTACTCTCGTTTGGTACTATCAAGAGGTTGAAGAGCCGGAACCTGCAACTGATACGGTATGAATTTGATGATACGGTCGTTAGACGAACAGAAATAATCGTGAGAATTTCATTAAAGGTGCAGCCAAAGACTGTGACTTCTAGAGCAGCCCCGAATATTGCAACAGCATCAAAAGTGAAGGAACAAAAGGAGGCAAGGGAACCACCGAAGAAGAAGCTTTTCTTAACCGATGGCTGGCAAGTGCCTTGCACAGGCATCTGCATTTATATGTTTAGGTAATGTTAAAAGTATAATGTAGGAATAATATATGTATATATTGCATTTAATGCTTATTATTCATCATATTATTTATAATATTTTAAAAATGATGTCAATTATTATTGAAAACTCAATTTTCTCTTTAAAACATACACTTTTGTAGGATCAGTGTGTCTAAACAACTGCCAGAAGAAGGATTTCAAAAGGACCTTTACACGGGTGTGATAGATACGATGAAGATAGGAATAATAACATCCGTTCAGCGAATTGTGGAGCAAGTATTTATGGATGCGTTAGCGCATCCTGGTTCGGAAGGTGAAGATGATTGTTCGATGATTAAAAGTCTCCTGTTACCAGGCTTAAGATCTTTTTGCAGCGCTCTTAAAGGTACTTTTGCAAATCTACATTAAATTATAAATTATAAATTTCATTTTTATATTCACACTAAAATAAGTTTGCAGTTGTAAGAAACTTATAAAAACAAGTGATTATAATTAAATGCTATATAAGGACGATAATATTTTTTTTAAAGCTATAATTGTGAACATTTATTTAATTACATAATATTTATTAAGTTTGCGAAAAGGTAGCCCTTGATGGTAGTATATTCAAAGACGGCGAGCCAATGATGACGGAAGTGCACAATTTTGAAGAAGCTAAAGCTTTTATAGCGAAAGAAAATGCTGTCGAACAAATTGAGGAAAGGGTAAAACTCTGGATAAAAAAGCTCAAGGATTTTATGGCGGAAAGTAAGCAAGTTAAAAGAGAGAATGATGTCTCTGGACCGCAGCAGGAACTCGAGTATTGGAAACGGCGGGGTGCACAATTTAGTCAACTAGTCAATCGTTTACAGGTTTCGCTTTCTATTATTTTTATGTAAATCTTTTTGTGATTAAATTACACAATACAATATTTTTTCACTTAATTTAATGCATAATACTTATTAATTACCTTATACGTAAATTATGTTATGCAAATCTAATAAGTTGTATCTTTGTAATATTTAAACAAAAAAATTCCAGGATCACGAAATCACTATGTCACTTTTATGTCTGCAAGTCGCACGTTCAAAATTAATTAAAGATTGGGTTGACGCGGAAAATGAAGTGACTTACTGTTATAATGAAGCAAAAGATAATGCAAAGTTTATTCAAGCATTAGAAAAGTGTTGTCATTGTCTTTATCTCGATGATCCTGTAAGTTAATCTTGTAAGATAAAAATGTGATATATAAATAATTTTGCATGTAATTAAAAATTTTGATTTCTGCAGGTAAAAATGCGGGATTCGCTTGTATCATTATTACAAACTGTTCGATTGATATACAGCGTCTCGAGATATTATAATACTTCGGAGAGAACGAGTTCGCTAATGATTAAAATTACAAACCAGATGATCGTTGCCTGTCGAGATTACGTCACGAAAAGAGGTCGAGAAATTATTTGGGGCCAAGATCGAGTAGCCGTTCGGTCGAGATTAAAACACTGTCTACGTCTAAACAAGTACTAATCACATTTTACACATTTTAATTAAATAAACTTACAAAAGTAAATAAATTTATTCTGTTATAACTTTAATTATCAAATTATAATACATTCTTAGGAGCATTCACACGCACACAAGGAGTTTCAAATTTTTCATACTACTTTTTATCTCTTACTTTTAATTAAAAATACATAATAAATAACTAAAATTGATTTTTATTCAAGAGCTTATAGGGAAACGTACAGACTAGTTCGATGTTCACCAGCAGTTACGGAACAAGAATTTTCTTTCTCAGAAACTCATGTTTTTGGACGATTTGATGCCTTCTGTGCTAGAATTCGCAAGATACTCACTATGTTTGATCTCATACAAGATTATCAAACTCTCTTTGAAAGACGAATGGAAGGATTGCTTCTCGGAGAAGGTATAGTTTCAATATGTAATTTTAAAAAATAGACAATATATGAGTAAGATTCTTATAATTCTTCATCTTACAAATAAAAATCATAGATTAAAATTAATATTTTGTTTTAATTTTGATAGACATAATGCAAATGCAAAAATGCTAATTAAAAGAAACTTATTTTGATTATATATTAAATTACTATTTGTCAAATCTTATAGCGTTAGATGAGGCCATGAAAACTTTCGAAGAAGCTAAAAAGATTGCAACTAGCAAATCGTATGATTATCTCGATCCAAGAAATACCGACTTTGATATCGATTATGATGACTTTATGGCAAAGACAAATACATTGAAAGAGAATATCGGAGAGATTATTGAAAAAAATTACGCCGATGTATGGGAAACGCCACAGGGTATAAGATTTTTAACGCGATTCGAAAAGGTATTAAGTATATTTTAATTTGCGTATAATATTTTGAAATTACCTTTTTTCTCAATATACATACAATGTCCTTTTTCTAAATATTTTCAATATTATAAGGTCAGCGAAAAAATACCGCTTACAAAACTGGAGGAAAAGTATAACATTGTCGTGAAATATTGCGATAAAGAAATTGATCGAATTTTAAAATTATTTAAGCGGCAAAGAGACGATCCTCCATTACCAAGACATATGCCACCTATAGCTGGACGATTGACATGGGCAAATTCTCTCAAGTAAGCAGAATAATTATCTACAAATTCTATTGAGGAAATATGAAAAATTGTATAAATTAAAAGATTTAAAAATATAAACATTTTCTAAAGAGCGCATTCAAACTTTATTAGAGTACATCTGGATGAATTGACGGCATCTGTGTCAAATCATCCCGTTTTAAAGACATTGCCATTGACTGCCGACTTGGTAAAGAGATATAATCATGCAATTGTTATTTTGAAACAATATCAGGCCGATATTGCTGAAATTTGGACGCATCAAAATTCCTGGATCATCGAAGATTGTTTAAAACAGTCAGTTTAATAGTCAAGAATTAATTTTGCTTTCTTAAAATTACTTTTAAAATTGAACGTACATAGATTACAGATATTTATATTTCATAATCATTATTTTAAAGAAAATAACTTTATGTAACAGACCGCTGCTTATAGTCGACGAAAAGTCGGCGAAAGTGAAAGTCAACCTGGAAAATCGAATCGTTCTTTTATTTCGTGAAGCCGATTGTTTAGCAAAAATAAATTTGGAAATTCCAATTGTTGCACTGACGATTTTAGCGAAGAAAGATTATTTTACTCTAGTCACGGATTCCCTCCAGCTTATGATCGAGGAATTCGTTAATACGGCAAAGCGTGTAAAATTGGAAGTTCGCCCATTGTTGTTACCGCATTTAGTTTGCGTTGCATCTTTATTAGAACCCGGTTTAACGACTTTGACATGGACCAAGCCAGATTGGAAAGACTTTTGTCAGAATACAAAAGAGCAGATTAAAACTTTCGATATCCTTATCACAAGAGTTCATGATGTATATGATAATAGGTATGTTGAAAATAAAATTAACTATTGCTAATTTTAAAAACAAATTTTTCAGTAATGAAACGATCTTAATTTTATGTGTTTAAAAAAGTATATTCATATAATATCAAGAAATTAAATAATTAATAATACATTAATTGCTAAATAATTATCTCATGGCTAAAATCTAAAAAAAAAACGTTTAGAACCTCACGGAATTATGTAAATTAATTCAATGGTACATCGTGCTAGGATTTTACAAGTATTGACGAGTATGCGAAAAGTAACTTTGCATGCTCTGCCCGAGTCCGACCAACCATGGACAATAGAGGAATTTATAGAAAAAAACGAGGAAATATGTAGGATGGCAGCGATAGATTTACATCGTAAAAGCACAATGATCGAGGAAGCGGTGGAGGAGGTATTGCAGCTTGTCAGAAAGGCTACAGATAGTTTCAAAAATGCCACTAATTCCAACCAATTTGATTTTCTTACTGAAGGTAATGCATTAGTATCAATCTTTGAAACTTCGCAATCGAAATATGAGTTTCGTACTGAAATTAAATTATTTATCTTTTTTTTAACATATACATGTAAACGCATATACATATATTATAATATATGTAAATAAAAATTATATATCTCTCATTTGTTGTAATATTCATTTACACATACTATTTGACAAGTGTCGTTATCCTAACAATGCTTAAAAATCGTGATAATTTATGTTATAGTAACAATTATTATATATAAAAATAACAAAAAGATCTACAGTCATAGAAGAATTTTTAAATGTAATGTAAATAAGATACAATCTTTCTCTTATTAAAAATTAAGGAGCGGAAGGAGAGGATGCACCAGAGCCAACAGTTCAACAAGATTGGTCTGTGATATGGAATTGTTTCGACGACCCTCATCAATTATTAACGACACCCGGCAGTTTACCTAAAAACATGCAAGACATGGTTCGAAACGCGGTAGCCGAAATGAGACGATATTATTCTAGGAAAGTCGTGGATGTATTAATAAAGATCACCAGAATATCTTTAGATGCAATTAGAAAACGATTCATTCGAGAACTTGATTCAGGTAATTTTTTAAATAAAACTTTCATTAAAATTTTATGCAACAAACATGTATTTGTAGCTTAAACAAGTCAAGGATTTAAGTTTTTCTCATCAGAAAAAAATTTTTCTTAAATATTAATTAAATTAATAATTTCTTTAAATACATCTTTTACATTATGTTTAAAATAAATGAAATACATTCAATCATACAATTTGTTTTAAATACAAAACAAATATTTTGTAAAATATCCAAAAATTGAAAAATCAACCTGACAATTTTTTTATATTGAGACATTATTCTCTTAATTCACAAAAGATTACGCTTTTCTACGTTTTTAACTTAAAATAACTGATATCTAAATTTTTAATAGAATATATGCATATAAGATCGTTATTTAAATTATTGCAAAAAATTCGGAAAAATCTTTTCGGGGTTTCATATTTTTTAGAAAAAAATTGTCTATTATACTTATTCTTTTCATAATAAAAATTAATTATATTTATAGAAGCAACTCCGAATCCGGTATTTTTACTACATGCAACCCTGATGATTCCGGCAGTAACAGTCAAGCCAAGTCTGGATGACGTTCAAGAAGCATTGACATCAGTTGGAAAAATTATCACGGGTGTCGCGAAAGGAGTAGCACAATGGAATTCCAGAGGTAGCAAGGTAAAAAAGAATTATATTAAAATTTTGAAACTTGACGAACGTGTTCAATACATTATAAGATTTTTACGTTATTTGACCATTAGAGTATGTGGAAAAATCTTCCGTATACATCCAAACGGAACTTGGCCAATGTTGTATTGCGAGCGCAAAGTAATGCCGCGAAGCTAAAACAGGAAGAACCAGAAGATTCAAAAACCAGAAGACGAAGACTTTACAAAATTCTTTCTGAAGAGAGACCCATATTTCCAATTCAGGAGAGAAACTTCCACACGATGGTTATGGACAATAAGGAAATCATCAAACTTCTCGGCATGTTGAGCACTTGCACAATGGAATTGCGGCAAGTAAGTATAATAATACCTATAAGATTTGACAATTCATTTATCGATAGATTTCATTGCTATATCGAATTTATAGGACTTGACAGAATTTTTGGATCGTTGGGAGCCGTATAAGTTTCTGTGGAAAAATGAGCGCAATATGCGAGAATTACTGCAAATCTCTTTGTCGGAATTCGAAAGTACTCTCCGCAAACACAGCGAACTCGAAGATCGATTGGCCACCGAGTCAGATATGATCATATTCGGTACATCGATCGCTGTATCAACGGAAAAATTGAAATAT
The DNA here is from genome assembly GCA_021460005.1 of Tetramorium alpestre. NCBI lineage: Eukaryota > Metazoa > Arthropoda > Insecta > Hymenoptera > Formicidae > Tetramorium > Tetramorium alpestre. The sequence continues at coordinate 1,742,640 of JAJVSH010000021.1, read as the reverse complement.
GCTGTCTATACAGAAATCAAAGGTAGCACTATTTGAATATTACGATGAATATGATTATCTTAAATTTATTTATATAAATAATATGTTTATAAACAAGTGTTGTGCTCAAGTTTAAAAATAGATAATTTAAGAACAATTCAAGAAATAAAAAGTATAAAATATAAAGATATACATTTTCATTAAATAAATTAAATTGTCAAAAATTTTAGACAATAATAAAATTGTCTGTTTTCTATTTTATCGATGTAATAGACATATTTTACATCGTGAATAATAGAGTATTTAATTTAATAAACCCTACAGGTTGCACACATAAAATTGGTCAAGCGATGAAGAAAAAGTATCGTCGTGAAATGGAATATGTTTATGCGCTAATAAACGAAATGGATCGTAAATTAGATCATCAAATTCGCGACCTGGATGACGTCCGTCTCATTATGGATACTCTGAAGAAAATTCGCGAGCAGGAAGTCGACATGGAGCTCAAAATTGATCCCATCGAGGAGGCTTTCAACATAGTCACAAGGTACGAGGTGCCGGTGGACCAGGAATGCTTGGAGCAAGTTGATAACTTGAGAGACACCTGGCAAAATCTGTTGGCACGGGCGCAGGAGAGTCACATCTTGCTGCTGAATTTGCAACCGCAATTCGAGAACGATCTAAGGAACAATCTCGAGAAATTCCGTGCCGATAACGAAATGTACTGCGAAGAATACAGATCATCCGGGCCGATGCAGCCAGGCCTGAGCCCCCGTGACGCTTCGGACAGACAAATATTGTTTCAGAACAGGTTTGATGGAATGTGGCGCAAGTTGCAGACCTACCAAAGCGGCGAGGAGCTTTTCGGTCTGCCTATCACAGATTATCCAGAATTGTCGCAAATTAGAAAGGAGCTGAATCTATTGCAGAAGCTGTATAAACTTTACAACGATGTCATCGACAGAGTCAGCAGCTATTATGATATTCCTTGGGGCGAGGTAGGAAATGTTATTTTTTATACATATTTTATACATATGGGATATTTATAATATATATATATATCATTTTGCAAGTTCTTCTTTTAATATATATTGAATAATATTATTCATCAATTTGTTAATTCATTTTAAATTGATTAAGAATGAAATTTTAAAAAATTTTTATAAACTTTCTTATCAGTACATAAACACTGATTGTTATAATTATGTAAATGTAAATTTAGGTTAATATCGAAGAAATAAACAATGAGCTGATGGAGTTTCAAAATCGCTGTCGCAAACTGCCGAAAGGATTGAAAGAATGGCCGGCGTTCTTTGCACTTAAGAAAACAATCGATGACTTTAACGATATGTGTCCGCTTCTCGAGCTGATGGCGAACAAGGCAATGAAACCGCGTCACTGGCAGAGAATCGTAGAAGTCACGGGATATTCGTTCGATCTTGAGAGCGAAGGTTTCTGTCTTAAAAACATTCTTGAGGCGCCGCTTCTAAAGAATAAAGAGGACATCGAAGATATTTGTATATCGGCTATGAAGGAGAAGGATATCGAAGCCAAATTAAGAACAGTAGTAAACGAATGGTCATCTCACGAGTTGACCTTCATGACGTTTAACAACAGGGGAGAACTATTACTTAGAGGAGATACAACAGCGGAGACTATCAGTCAGTTGGAAGACAGCTTGATGGTTCTTGGCTCACTCATGTCAAATCGCTACAATGCGCCTTTTAGAAAGCAAATACAGCAGTGGCTTTCTGATTTATCTAACACGAACGAGGTCCTCGAGAGATGGTTGCTCGTGCAAAACATGTGGGTATATCTCGAGGCGGTGTTCGTGGGCGGCGATATTGCGAAACAGCTGCCGAAGGAGGCAAAGAGATTCAGCAAGATCGACAAAAGCTGGCAGAAGATCATGCAACGTGCTCACGAAACACCAGGAGTTGTACCTTGTTGCGTGGGCGATGACTTGTTGAAACAGCTTCTGCCACACTTGCAGGAGCAATTGGAGCTGTGTCAAAAATCTTTGAGCGGGTAAGTACACTTTAAATATTGATTCGCACTTAATATAGTCTTTCTTTCTTGGCAAAACTTAAAAGGGATCTTTTTTAATTGTTACTTTCATTTTAATTTTAATGTACAAATTGAAAATATCTCTTGTTAACATATAACCATAAGATTATTTTTTAATATCATATTTTAGATACTTGGAGAAAAAACGTATGATGTTTCCGAGATTCTTCTTTGTTTCTGATCCTGCACTCTTGGAAATACTTGGCCAAGCGTCCGATTCTCATACTATACAAAATCATTTACTCTCTATTTTCGATAACACACGTTATGTCAAGTTTCATGATATTGAGTATAATAAAATGACAGCGATTATTTCATCAGAAGGTGAAACTATACAAGTAAATACTTAATCAAAATAATAGTCGTACAATCCTTATATATTTCTTCTAATCATATTGTATATAACATATGTAAATATTCAAATTCCAAAAGTATATTAGATTCCAAATTTAAGAAGATTATAAAATTTATTTCAAAAGTAACTATATTTAGCAAATAATATTTGTAATAGAAAACTTTTTCTATTTTAAATTGCTCATAGTATAATTTTTAATTTTTCTCAGTTTTGTGTAAATTAATATAAGTTGTAGAAAGAAAACTACATTTTTTTAAATAATTTTCTATGAAGCTGGAGAGGGCGGTAAGAGCAGAGGGTTCCGTGGAAACGTGGCTGATGCAATTGTTACAAACGTCGCAACTTTCTTTGCATTCTATCATCCGACAATGCTACAGTATGATCAATGACGCAAATTTCAATTTTTTGACCTTTCTCGACAAAATGCCTGCTCAAATAGGTTTGTTAGGCATTCAAATGATTTGGACGCGAGATGGTGAACTAGCCTTGGCTCAGGCTCGCGCCGATAAAAAAATCATGCTCGAAACAAACAATAGGTTTCTTGATCTTTTAAATACTTTGATCGATCAAACTACGAGAGATCTTACTAAAATAGAACGAATTAAGTTCGAAACATTGATTACTATACATGTACATCAACGTGATATCTTCGACATTTTGGTATGTCATTAAATTAAATTTTTTCTGTATGTAGATACAACATATCAGATATATAAATAATCGTTAACTAAATGCAATGAAAATTAATAATCACATATTCCATTTATTTAGTGTCGTTTGAATGTTCGATCCGTGAATGACTTTGAATGGTTGAAGCAATGCAGGTTCTATTTTAAAGAAGATCTAGACAAAACTTCTATATCCATCACGGATGTTCTTTTTACCTATCAAAATGAATACTTAGGATGTACTGAACGACTGGTTATAACGCCATTAACCGATAGGTAAATGCAATCGTAAGTCGTAATTTACCAAACGACATCACATGCGTTATTTTAGTCTTTATATTTTAGATGTTATATAACATTAGCGCAAGCTCTATCGATGTCAATGGGAGGGTCTCCCTGTGGTCCGGCCGGAACCGGAAAAACCGAAACTGTAAAAGACATGGGGAAGACTCTGGCAAAGTACGTCGTGGTCTTCAATTGCTCCGATCAAATGGATTATCGAGGATTGGGACGCATTTACAAAGGACTGGCACAAAGCGGCTCGTGGGGTTGCTTCGACGAGTTCAACAGAATCGAATTGCCAGTTCTATCCGTTGCCGCACAGCAAGTTGCTGTAGTGCTTGCTGCGAAAAAGGAAAAGAAGAAGCAATTTGTTTTCACGGACGGAGATCAAGTCGATATGTGTCCAGAACTTGGGATATTTATTACTATGGTAATCATATATAAATCAGAATGAGAAACTTTTCTAAATCAGAAATAATTATATCTATATAACAGAATTTTTCTAAATTTTTTAAGCAATAAAAATTGCCAAAATTGTAATATAAAAGATATGACGTATAATTCTTTAATACTTAAAGAATTTTCTTATTTTTTAATAATTCAGAATAGGGCCAACGAACCACGCTAGTTGTTAGTGCTTCTTTCAATACTTAATATAAAATTAACATTTACTAAACAGAACCGTTTTGACTCTCAAATGGGATCGTCTTCAGTGTGACACAAAATATAAACTTATAATCTATCTTAATACTACCGCTGATTATCTCACATTTACCGTCAAAAAACGCTGTTATACGTTGTCTGGCTGAACGTAACGGACTGAGGAAAATGTTCAAAAGGTTGAATTTTTAAAGTAAAGTAACAAAAAAACCGAAAAAAGATATCAGAACAGCTAAGTTGAATTTTAAGAATAAAGAGACAAACGGAAAGCAAAAGATAATTGAATAGATCAAGGATCAATAGGGTTGTTGTTTTGATAATACCTGAAGGCCGCCGTTATTGCTGGCGTTATTATTTCCACAAAATATTATTGTCATAATACCTGAAGGCCGGCAATAACGGCGGCCTTCAAGTATTATCAAAACAACAACCCTATTGATCCTTGATCTATTCAATTATCTTTTTCCTTTCCGGTTGTCTCTTTATTTAAAATTCAACTTAGCTATTCTCGTATCTTTTTTCGGTCCTTTTGTCACTTTACTTTAAAAATTCAACCTTTTGAACATTTTCCTCAGTCCGTTACGTTCAGCCAGATAACTTTTTTAGTAACTTTCGGATATGATAATGCATCAACGTATAACAGCGTTTTTTGCGGTAGATGTAAGATAATCAGCGGTAATGTTAAGATAGATTATAAGTTTATATTTTGTGTCACACTGAAAATAATCCCGTTTGAGGGTCGAAACGTTTGTGTTTAGTAAATGTTAATTTTATATTAATTGTAAGTATTGAAAAAAGCACTAACAACTAGCGTGGTTCGTTAGCCCTATATTCTGAATCATTATTGATTTGTCGAACCTGATTACTGAATAGATTTTCTTATTTTTTATTATAACGTTATAAGTTACTTAATAAAACAATTAATACGTATAAAAAGATTTTAACACTAATTGTAGAATCCTGGATATGCGGGACGAAAAGAATTGCCGGAAAATTTGAAGATACAGTTTCGCACAGTAGCTATGATGGTGCCTGATCGTCAGATTATCATACGTGTAAAATTAGCTAGCTGTGGATTTCTAGAGAACATTACTCTTGCTCGTAAATTTTACACTCTTTATAAGTTGTGCGAAGAGCAGTTGACCAAACAGGTAACATTATTGTGTACATTAAAAAGAGAGAAAGAAAGAGAAAGATGTTAAAAATAAGAATGAAAAATAAGAACTAAACGTTTTTGTCGTATTTTGCAATGTATTGATTTTAGGTTCACTACGACTTCGGCTTGCGAAATATATTATCTGTATTAAGAACTTTAGGAGCGTCCAAGAGAGTCAATTCCAAGGATACAGAAAGTACGATCGTCATGCGCGTTCTAAGAGACATGAATCTTTCGAAACTCATAGGTTATTATATTAATTAATAATTAATTTTGTTTTAAATGCCCAAACTGATTAATCACAGAAACATGCTAAAACATATACTTTTCTGTAGATGAAGACGAGCCACTCTTCATATCTCTCGTAGCTGATCTGTTTCCCAATCAGGTGCTAGAGAAAACATCATATCCTGAATTGGAAACAGCTATTAATGAACAAGTGGAGCAGGCTGGATTAGTTTATCATTCGCCATGGGTGCTTAAATTAATACAGTTATATGAGACGCAAAGAGTGAGGCATGGCATCATGACATTAGGTCCGACCGGCGCTGGCAAAACTACTTGTATACATATTTTGATGAAAGCTTTGACGCAATGTGGCAATTCTCATAGGTAATATAATATACATATACATAAGTATACATATATGTAACATTTATTTATGTAATAAATTGCATAAAATATTTTACATTTATTCCAACTTTTATTGTCAATCAATAAGCATTTTTTATGAGATATAACGAATTATTTATAGTAGATAGATAGTTTTTACTAAATTTATAGAGATATGTATAAGAAATTTATTTAATTTGACAGGGAAATGAGAATGAATCCTAAAAGTATAACAGCGGCTCAAATGTTTGGCCGATTAGATGTAGCCACGAATGATTGGACTGACGGAATCTTTTCAGCTTTATGGCGTAAAACGTTGAAATTAAAGAAGGGCGAACACGTATGGCTAGTGCTCGATGGTCCCGTTGACAGTATTTGGATAGAAAATTTAAATTCTGTGCTAGATGATAATAAAACTTTGACTCTAGCTAATGGCGACAGATTATCAATGGCGCCAACGTGTAAAATTATTTTCGAGCCGCACAACATTGACAATGCAAGTCCTGCGACTGTTTCACGAAACGGAATGGTGTACATGAGTTCCTCAGGATTAGATTGGAATCCGGTTGTTACCGCTTGGCTGAAATCACGATCGTCATTGCAGCAAGAAGTTCTCGGGCAATTATTTACAGATTCTTTCACGCAGGTAAATTGAAACAAGCAATTCCATCTTCTGAGAATTTAATTTCAATGGCATGTATTATAAAATTAAATATTTCTTTAATTTAAAAATCAATATCATACTGTTGATTATTGTTAATTAAATGAAAATTGTAAATATAGAAAAAAATTAGATCAATTTTTATTCATAATTATACATATAACCATATATTACATATCGTTTTAAATAATAATATATAAGTTATAATAAAGTATTAAAATATTATTATAATTTTGACATAAAAATATAATATTGTAATACATATAAAGTATGATTAAATTTTTCGTTTATTAGGTTTATTCATGGAGCACTCAAACGTTAATACTCGCTATCGATGTCTTGCAATGTAATATAGTAAGGCAAATGCTTTGCCTGCTGGAAGGTTTAATTCCTCCCGAAGTAGTAGAAACAGAAGAAACCGAAGATGAAGTTATGGAGAAAGACAAACTCATTCCCATAACGGCGGAATATTTAACACGTCTATATATATTCGCATTAGTGTGGGGCATAGGAGCATTGTTAGAAACTGCCGACAGACAAAAGTACGACAAGTTTCTTCGCGAAAATTTCAATACCTTGGATCTACCGACCTCCGACAGATATTTGGATGCGACGGTATTTGATTTCTTCGTCACTGATAAAGGCACATGGGATACGTGGACAAGTATGGTAACCAATTATGTCTACCCTGAATACTCAACACCCGACTATAGTAATGTTTTGGTGCCTATACCGGACAATGTAAGAATTCAATATTTGATTGATTTAATTGGCCGTCAGGATAAAGCTGTGTTGCTAATAGGCGAGCAGGGATCTGCCAAAACTGTCATGATGAAATCATATATGAAGAAATCCAATCCAGATACAACTCTGAGTCGTTCCTTCAACTTCAGCTCTGCGACCAGTCCGTATCAATTCCAGAAAACCATCGAGAGTTACGTGGAGAAACGTTTGGGAAGTACATTCGGACCACCGGGCGGTAAAAAGATGTTAATCTTCATCGATGACGTAAATTTGCCGCAAATTAATGAATGGGGTGATCAGGTGACCAACGAGATAGTCCGACAGGCTATGGACATGAAGGGATTTTATTCCCTGGAGAAACCCGGTGACTTCACCTCCATCGTAGATGTAACTTTCCTAGCAGCCATGTGCCAGCCCGGAGGTGGAAGAAATGATATTCCCTCGCGACTCAAGAGACAATTCTGTATTTTTAATTGTACTTTACCTGACAACGCGTCAATCGATCGAATCTTTAGCGTTTTGGGCGAAGGCCATTATAATGTTAAAAGAGGATTTTCGCAAGAAATCCGTCAGCTCGTTAAGAAAATGATTCCTCTGACTAGAATACTGTGGGAAAGAACACGGACGAAGCTGTTGCCAACGCCCGCCAAGTTTCACTACGTATTTAGCCTTCGAGATCTCTCGAGAATCTGGCAAGGTATGGTCGGTACATTGTCAACAGTCATCGACAAGGAAAGCGTACTGATGCTACTTTGGAAGCACGAATGTACACGAGTGTTTAGCGACAGACTAACAATACAAAGCGACAAAGTTTGGTTTGACAAAGAATTAATTCACTCTGTAGCTGATATCTTAGGAGAAAGACACGTAAATATGTTGGACCAAGATCCTACATTCGTCGATTTTATGAGGTTTGTAACAATATTATAATTATAATCAGCACACATTGTAGTTTGAAAAATATTCCGCAATATTAACATGGTTCTTTCTTTTTCCTTTCTGACAGAGATGCTCCAGAGCCAACCGGTGAAGAAGGTGAAGACGCAGACGTAGAACTTCCCAAGGTATATGAACCTGTTTATGATCCTCAAGTTTTAAGAGAGAGATTAGACATGTTTCTGGCGCAGTTCAATGAAATGCAGAGAGGTGCTGGAATGGACTTAGTATTCTTCCCCGACGCTATGCTGCATCTAGTGAAGATATCTAGAGTCATCCGACATCCAAAAGGCAATGTGATGCTAGTAGGTGTCGGCGGTTCTGGCAAGCAGAGCCTTACAAAGTTATCCTCTTTTATTGCCGGATACAAAACGTTTCAAATCACCTTAACCAGATCTTACAACGTGGCCAATTTCCTAGAAGACTTAAGATTTCTATATCGCACCTGTGGCGCTCAAGGCAAAGGTACAACATTCATCTTCACCGATCTCGACATCAAAGAGGAGGGCTTCCTCGAATATCTAAACAATATCCTGAGTTCCGGAGTTATCAGCAATTTATTTACGCGTGACGAGCAAGCGGAAATTATCTCAGAATTAACGCCTATTTTGAGACGGGAAAATCCCAAAAGAACTCTCAATAATGAATTGGTGATGGACTTTTTCTTGCAAAGAACTTGTCAAAATTTACACGTCGTTTTCTGCTTCTCTCCTGTGGGTGAAAAATTCCGGAATCGCGCCCAGCGTTTTCCGGCACTCATTTCAGGTTGCACTATAGACTGGTTTCAGCCTTGGCCTAAAGATGCTCTGATTTTGGTTGCCGAACATTTTCTTCACGATTTCGAAATCGCTTGTACGAGTGACGTAAAGGTCGAACTGGTGAATGCATTGGGATCTATACAAGACATCGTTTCGGAAACGTCAGTCGAGTATTTTCAAAGATTTCGGCGCGCCACTCACGTGACCCCGAAGTCTTATTTAAATTTCATCGGCGGATACAAAAACATCTACCGATCGAAGCAACATGAACTTGGTGAAGGAGCTAAAAGAATGGATACAGGCTTAGCGAAACTCGAAGAGGCGTCGATATCAGTCGAGCTCCTAAAGAGAGACTTAGCCGTAATGGAACAGGAGCTAGTCCAAGCTTCCGAGAAAGCCGAGACGGTGCTTTTGGAAGTGACAGAGAGAGCGATGCAAGCTGAAGCTTTTAAGAATCAGGTGCAAAGAGTGAAGGAAAAAGCGGAGCAGCTGGTAGCTTATATAGCTGACGAAAAAGCGCTGGCCGAACAAAAACTAGAAGCAGCAAAACCGGCGTTAGAAGAAGCGGAGGCTGCTCTGAATACCATCAAGCCTGCTCACATAGCAACAGTGAGAAAGCTAGGGAGACCACCTCACCTCATAATGAGAATTATGGATTGCGTGCTGATCTTGTTTCAACGTAAAATCGGATCCGTTGTACCCGACACAGCTGCGCCGTGCCCTAAACCTTCGTGGGCGGAGTCCTTGAAACTCATGGCCAGCACGACATTTTTATTGCAATTGCAAAATTATCCGAAAGACATAATCAATAACGAGATGGTTGAGCTGTTGCAACCGTACTTCAAAATGGAAGACTACAATATGGAAACGGCCAGGCGTGTATGCGGCGATGTTGCTGGTTTATTATCATGGACCAAGGCTATGGCATTCTTCCATTCTGTCAACAAAGAAGTTCTCCCTTTGAAAGCTAACTTAGCATTGCAAGAGGCACGACTGAAGCTCGCGATGGAGGATCTGGCGAACGCCGAACGGGAATTATCCGAAAGAGAAATGGCTTTGCAATCAGTCAAGGAGCAATACGACACCGCGGTAGCGGAGAAGCAAAGACTGATGGAAGCCGCGAACGTGTGCCTGAGAAAAATGACAGCCGCAACTGCTTTGATAAATGGATTAGGTGGCGAGAAGATTCGCTGGACCGAGCAAAGTGGAGAATTTAAAATTCAACTGGGACGATTAGTCGGCGATGTTTTGTTGGCAACTGGATTTTTGTCGTACTGTGGACCTTACAATCAACAGTATCGTGCCAGCTTGGTGACTGCATGGATGAATATACTGACTACCAAATCTATACCTTTCACAAAAAATTTAAATATAACAAACATGCTCGTTGATACGGCAACAACGTCAGAATGGACTCTTCAAGGTTTGCCGAACGACGAGTTATCCGTGCAGAATGCGCTCATCGTCACGAAATCCTCGTCTTATCCACTTCTTGTGGATCCTCAGAATCAAGGCAAGATGTGGATCAAGAATAAGGAGAGCACGAATGAGCTGCAGATTACGTCGCTAAATCATAAATATTTCCGAACGCATCTTGAAGATAGTCTTTCGTTAGGTAGACCACTGCTGATCGAGGACGTTGCGGAAGAACTCGATCCAGTTCTCGATAATGTGCTTGAAAAGAATTTCATTAAATCAGGATCTATTGAAAAAGTCATCATTGGAGATAAAGAATGTGATGTAATGCCAGGATTTATGCTATACATCACCACCAAACTTCCAAATCCGGCATACAGCCCGGAAATATCCGCGAAGACATCGATTATTGACTTTACCGTGACAATGCTAGGTTTAGAAGATCAGTTGTTAGGTCGAGTGATACTTATGGAGAAAGCCGATTTAGAAGCGGAAAGAGTCGCTCTGTTCGAATCAGTCATGACCAACCAACGTTCGATGAAGGAACTTGAAAGTACGCTACTACATAGACTTACATCTTCGGAAGGTTCTCTGGTGGACGATGAAGCGTTAATAACTGTCCTTCGAGAAACTAAAATCACTGCCGAGTCAGTGAATGAAAAACTGCAAGTATCCGCTCTTACTGAGAAAAAGATCACCTTGGCACGCGAGGAGTTTCGTGCGGTTGCATCAAGAGGATCCATTTTGTATTTCTTGATAGTCGAAATGAGCAACGTCAATGTAATGTATCAAAATTCGTTGAGGCAATTCTTGACAATCTTTGACAATTCAATCACGAAATCTACGAAGAGTCCTATTACTTCTGAGCGGATAAACATTATTCTGCGCCATCTCACGTATGAAGTCTGGGCGTTCACTCTGAGGAGCCTCTATGAAAGGCATAAATCTTTATTTACTTTAATGTTAGGTATGAAAATAGATTGTCACAGAAACGCTATTTCCCATGCAGAATTCAATGCCTTCATAAAAGGTGGCGCATCCTTGGATCTTAATGCAGTAACACCAAAACCGTTCAAATGGATACTCGATATAACGTGGCTAAATTTAGTCGAAATAAGTAAGCTAAAAGTATTCTCGGATATACTGACAAAAATCGAGTTCAGTGAAAAAGAATGGAGAGTATGGTACGAAAAAGAGAGGCCGGAGGAGGAAGATTTGCCTTGCGGCTACCAAAAAGGTCTTGACGTGTTCCGCAAATTATTGCTCATCAGATCGTGGAGTCCCGACAGAACTTTATCCCAAGCGAGAAAGTACATCACTGGATCGTTGGGCAAAGAATACGGGGAGGCTAAAATATTAGATTTAGAAGCGACATGGTTAGAGTCTGAAACTAGGACGCCACTGATATGCTTATTATCCATAGGATCTGATCCAAGTCCTCAAATTACAACGCTAGCTAAACAAAAAGCGATTCGTAAGTCAGCAATTTAATCTTGTTTTCTTAACACAATTAAAGAAATTTATTATTTTTTTTTAACATTAATGAGGTGTATGTTGTAACAATATTTCTAATATTATAGCATTAAATTCAGTGTCTATGGGGCAAGGCCAAGAGCTTCATGCTCGAAGAATGATTAGCGAAGCTATGAGTACAGGCGGCTGGGTTCTGTTACAAAATATTCATTTATCATTGCCATTCTGTACGGAAGTAATGGATGCTCTCGTTGAAACAGAAACCGTTCATGAGGTGTTCAGATTATGGATGACAACTGAAGTACACACTCAATTTCCCATCGGTTTGCTACAGGTTAAACTTCTGTTTCATAATTAACAAGCCTAATTTTCCACGTAAACATCGATAGTCACACTAAAAGTGGAAAGAAAAATATATTTGCGAGAAATGTTTCAGATAGCAATCAAATTCACGAATGAACCACCTCAAGGCATAAGGGCCAGTTTAAAGAGAACGTATCAAGCGGTAACTCAGGACGCATTGGATTACAGTACTCAATCGCAGTGGCCACCTTTGTTATACGCTGTTGCGTTCTTACACACTGTAGTACAAGAGAGAAGAAAATTTGGACCGCTCGGCTGGAATGTACCTTATGAATTTAATCAAGCAGATTTTGCAGCATCGGTTCAATTCATACAGAATCACCTGGATGATATGGATCCTAAAAAGGGTGTTTCGTGGCCGACAATCTGCTACATGCTTGGAGAAGTATTAATCTATTTTTCTTTTCATTTACTTTCATTTCAAATAAATAAAACGATACACAAAAATATACCGTATTTTTTATATTTCATATTTTTCATTTTCAAATTACATTTATTCGTAATATGTTCAGGTCCAGTATGGCGGTAGAGTTACGGATGATTTTGACAAACGTTTATTAACAACCTTTACGCACGTCTGGTTTTGTGACGTATTGTTGCGGCCCGGCTTTGAATTTTATCGGGGATACAGAGTGCCCCAGACAAGAAATCTTCAAGGATATCTGGATTACATCGATGGTTTACCCGCTACCGATACACCGGAAGTCTTCGGGTTACATCCAAACGCCGACATTACTTATCAAATCAATACAGCGAAAGGAATACTCGACACAATTCTTAATGTACAGCCGAAAGAAGGTGGTGCACAGGGGGGTGAAACTAGAGAGAACGTCGTGTATAAATTGTCTAATGATATGTTGTCTAAATTACCCAAGCAATATAATTCTTTTGAAGTGAAAGAAGCGCTTCAAAGAATGGGCCCATTGTTGCCGATGAACATTTTTCTAAGACAAGAAATAGACCGGTAAATATTCCTTCTCATCCATTATACAGAAAAAATGAGTTTAAATAAATTGCCTGTAAAATACTATCTATTTTATACATACAACAATAAAAAGTCAAAAGTTTCTCTTTTTAAATCTTCTTACCGAATTTTTTTAGAATTTCACGAGTTCTCAAGGAAGTACGAAGTACTTTAACAGATTTGAAGCTGGCTATCGAAGGTACTATAGTAATGAGCCAAGGCTTGCGAAAATCATTGGATGCGATGTATGACGCACGCATCCCGGACAAGTGGTTGAAAATATCTTGGGAATCGGCAACCTTAGGTTTCTGGTATACAGAGCTGTTAGAGAGAGATCATCAATTCAGACAATGGTGCATCCACGGTCGTCCAAAAGTATTTTGGATGACTGGATTTTTTAATCCGCAAGGATTCTTAACAGCAATGAGACAAGTAAGCATTAAAAAATTATGTTGATACAGAAGAATTAATAAATCGACTCATTCATTGAATAGAAATATATCTACATAGATATGTCTAATCTAATATTTATTTAATAATTAATCAAAGTTTAAGTGAAAATTAATATAGCTGAGAGCAAGGTCAGTAAATTCCAAGAATTCCATCAGAAATTTCATAGTTATTATATTTCCCAGCAAACTACTAGTAGCATCCTAACAAATTGACAGTAAATGCGACCAAAAAATTGCTAGCAAATTAGCATTGACTGCGAGCTCGTGTTTTGCTGGCAAATCCTACTGGGGTGCGTTCCAAAATTCAACCTTGGTTACCATAATGCGATAGTTTATGTCACGCATATTATAGATTATAGTAACCAAGGTTGAATTTTGAAACGCACCCCTGACATAACTTGAGTAAATTAGTAACAAAAATCTAGCAGAATTGATCGAAATGGTTGATTTCTGCCTTATATATCATACCTTATATATCATACTTTATTAATAATTTTTTTTTATATTTCTATAAACAACAATTCTGTCAAAAGTATTGTATACAAATTTTACATCAAATTTGAAGAGATCTCTTTCTGCCGATAAATTTTCTAACATATACTGTGCGGAATCTATTCTCGACAGAATTAGCTGAATATATAATATAAACTTACAGTATTTTTTAATTTAACACAATTAGATTTATCTGCCTACATAATTACTGAATATAAAGTCATCGTCAGTACTGAATATAATATTGGACATGTTAAATTCTAGAAAATACATAATTTACAATAAGTTTAACTTCGGTACAATAACTTTGTCTTTTACTACTTAAGTTGTTCTAATTTCAATTAAATTTAAATATATAAATTTTAGGAAGTGACCAGAGCACATAAGGGTTGGGCCTTAGATTCCGTAGTTTTGCAAAACGTGATTACGCGCTATAATAAAGAGGACATTAAAAGTCAGCCTCAGGAAGGAGTTTACGTCCACGGTTTGTTTCTGGAAGGTGCATCACTTGATCGAAAAGCCGGCAAACTTGTCGAGAGTAGACCGAAAGTTCTTTACGAACAAATGCCGGTTATTTATATTTTTGCAATAAACACAACCGCCGGTAAAGATCCAAAGTTATATGAATGTCCTATATATAGAAAGCCTCAAAGAACAGATGCGAAATATGTAGGTTCTATTGATTTTGAAACGAATTATAATCCCCGACATTGGACACTTCGAGGTGTAGCCTTGTTATGTGACATTAAATAAAGAATTAAATAAAATATACAATCAAAGAAGTAATTTAAATAATTTAGAATTATATCCGGTAAAATACTTAAATTTGTTGTATTATCTCTTCCTGTGTTGAAATGAAATATCAAGTTATAAAAGATGTGTTCAATATGTTTATTTTATATATAAATTAATTATACATAATTGTATATGTATATTAATTATACAAATTATACATAAATCTAATTATTTTTCTTAAATAATCATAAAACAAAAATATACTGTTTAATGAAATAAATCATAGTATAATCGGAACGTTTATTACATATCTTTAGAGTTTACATTTATTACAATTATTAATAGTATAACTATAAAATAAAAAATGATATAAATTAAATTCAAGACAATATAATAAAATAAAAATTTTTATCTAGCTTTACATAAACTTAGATATAAAAAAATTTTTACATTTTGTACAAAGTAAACGAAATTAAAACATCTTGTATATAACCATTCAAAACCTTTCATACTTTTCCGTAAAAATGTATAAGATTAGAGAAGAATATTTATTAATATTATTTATTTGTTTAATAATTAATCAAAATTCGAATATAGCTGAAAACGAATATAGCTGAGAGCAAAGTCAGTAAATTCCAAGTCAACAGAAATTTCATAGTTATATTTCCCAGCAAACTACTAGTAGTATTCTAACAAATTGACAATAAGTAAGAACATTTATTAATATTACATAAAATTTGATATGAATCTTTTTATTTTTATTTTAGTATTTTTCTGGTCTACGATAAAAGTAATTTTATAGATTTTATTATTTGGACTAATGCTCTCCAAGTAGCTTCCACATTATCCCTTCCCATGCCAATCTGTACGAGAAGAGGACAAGTATTGAGCTCTACTGCCTTCATGATCATACAATCATTATCTGTAGGTATATCCTTTATATTAATTGTCACATCAACTTCTGATAGCATAGTTTCCAATTTAGTTAACTTTTCCATTACGGAACCATCAATAATGAATTCCTCGTTAAAAAATTCATCGGGAAATACATGCTTCAATTGTTCTAATATTTTGTCACGCTTCTCCTCCTCCAATGAATCTTTCCAGTGAACATGATATTCAGCTAATTTAATACCTAAGTTAATCTTTCTCGTCACTTTGGAATATGTGCGGTAGTATTCTTCCGCATTCTTATTCATTAATTCCGTATCAATAGTTGTAATAGACAAGTTTGAAGAATCATCTTTATCTTTCTCTTTATGGTAATCATTTGAATTAGTCATAAGAGCTCTTATCTTTTCTACCATTCTTTTTGCCGCGTCGTGCTTTGCTTGTTTTTTTGTAGTTGCTGTTCCGTCTTCTTCAAAACTAGATACTTTACATCGAATAGTAAAGATTCTGGCATGTGGGGGTCCAACATCCCGGATAAGAATATATTCTGGCTCTTGCAAACTATTATCGACACAAAGTTCCTAAACATGATAATAAATAAATACACAGAGATATATAATTAATTATATAAATTTAAGATAATTACCTGCAATTCACCTACGGCATTGAAAAAAGGTACATTTGCTGGTGTCTTTGCTGGAAGAGGAGCAGCGGTATGAAATGGTGACCTAGATGGCGATGTTGCCGGTGTACTAGCAGCTGGTAATTGTGGATAGTTTCTATGTGCAGCAATCTCTGTTAGCATAGCTTTAGCAGCTTCATGTTTCGCATCTTTCTTACAACGACCTGTACCATTTGCACTGAGACCATCGCATGTAACGCGATATGTAAAAGTGTTCACATGACGGCCTCCACCGTCATGTATCAATTCGTAATCAGGTATCATACCTTGTTTCACCATCATCTCTTGGAGTATAGAAACTGGCGTTTTACTCATGTCAGATTATTTTCCACTTTTCAACAATATTGAAAAAATTGCAAATACGTATTCCTGTGTATTTACTGCTGCTCCATGCAAAAGATTATTCTGAAAATAACAATTAAACTTATAGTTTTACTGAATTTTTGCAACCTATAACAGCGCACAAATTTGTCTATTAATTAAAAGACATTTATAGCACTGCAGATCTTACAATTATAGTCTATTTGTATCGTACTTCCAGTAAGAATATAATTAAAAGTTTTAGAAAAGAACCGACTATCCTATCTCTCAATAAAAATTTTTGTTTGCATATATTTCATTTTTTCTCTTTCTCCTTTTTAAGGTACGTTCGGGGAGACGCTATCAGTGCTATCAGCATCAATCTATCTTCACTATTCACTGAAAATAGAACAAAGATAGACTGATAGCGCTATCAGTCTCCTCGAACGCACCACAAAAATGATCCGCGATGGAGGTTATGTTTCTTTCTCCCATTGGGAACGGCACTTACAAGCGACGTTAATGTTGAATCTACATTTGGAGACTATTAGAGCGAGATCTCGATCACGTTTTTCACTACGTTTCTGACTCCTCAAGTCCTCACCGATCTGTACTCAAAGATGATACATAACCTCATATAATCGCGCAAGTTAACGTTCAACAAGGAAGCGTAATTGTCGTACCGCTATCACGCTGCGTAAAAATTATATTTTGAGTGTGAGATTAGCTTGAAAAGGCAGAGCTGTATTTACCTGTAGCCAACTAGATGCCGAAACCGCGTATTTTAGGTTCCTCTTCCCACTTGCCAGCAAACACGTATGTTGTACATACATACAAATAAAAGTATATATATATAT
>JAJVSH010000021.1:1649460-1724835 GCA_021460005.1 Tetramorium alpestre | reverse complement strand
ATATATATATATATATATATACAAAATGATTTTACGAACTTTGTGAGCAATAAGAGGAGCGGCGTAATGCAACAAAGGGTTAAATCAAGTGTAAATAAAACATGTCGTTTCGTTCTATGATAAAATTAATAAAAAACAAATTATAATAAAATAACTGTACAAAGTTAAGAATGAAATATTTTATGGGTACATGTATACACAATACAGAAAATTATAATATATTCTGGTTTTTAATAATTATAAACGTTATAGAAGTTTAAAAGCATATTTTCTTTTCTAATAAGATAGAAGATAATTGTCCTTGTTAATTTTTCTAGAAAATAAATTTTTGAAAGAATCGTTTATCTATACGATGCCATACGATTGCTTATATTATTTAATGTAGTTAATATCTTATATTTTTATTATACATAACTTATTTTCTTGTACATTTTCAGATTTATTTATTATGAAACTTTGAAAAACATACTGCACCGAAAGTTCCGAAAGGAGTAAATATAGTACTGGAAAAGAGAGATGATAGGAAAACAGGAGGAAGATAATTCAATATCTTAGGTACGGTCCACTAAATATTTCAAGATTATTGAAAACATGTAAGATTCTTTTAATAACAAAATATTGCAACTGTAAATAAATTTTGATTGGACATTTTCATTTCCGACGAATGCACCAATTGTGACGCTTGTCCGTAAAGTAATTGTTTTCAATAAGATTGCCCGTCGATTTTACAAAATATAAAAATTTATAAGGGACGATTAATAATTTTACTCGGAGATTGAATTTAAAAATTGTAATTTAGATCAGTTGGTATGTGAAATACCCGATTTTCACGATATTTGAATAACGTATACGTGCATTAAGGTTAGGTATTGAAATTACGCGTGTATGTAATACACGAACACATGTGATACGTGCATACACTGCATATAATATTTTATATTGCATGAAAACAGAGTTGACGAATATTACTAACTATATATTAAATATATCTTGGATGTATCTTAATATTATTATAACATTACAATAATATAATACTGTCCTCTGATTACAGATTAATTGAATATCTTGTGACAGTAAGAAAATGGGAAGTTTAATAGGCATACGTTTCTATGTTAATACTCAGTTAAGAAATTATGCTATAATCTCAGCATTATATAATCTCAGGAAGCCAACGAAAGAATACGTACACCACTGTTCATCAAATAAAGGAATACATTGTCTTCAGAGCCAGCGAAAATCTTTGCAAATGCAATGTTGTGGCACTTTTCATTTTTCACTGTGTAATTACGTTAAAGTGGATCATGCAAGAGATTTTTCGATGACCTCTGTGTTGGCAAAAAGCAAAAATCGTGGCGAAAAGAAGCAAAAAATACAGCATATTGATTATAATGAGTTTGGAGAAGTTGTCAATGTTAATAAATTAATATCTCAATTTGACAAGGCAATTGAAGCCTTAAAGGATGACTTTACTCAGCATTTGTCAATAAGATCAAGTATAGGTGCTATTGAGATGTTACCCATCAAATTTGAAGGCAAAGATTACACATTGCAGGAGCTTGCACAAATTAGTCGTAAGCCTAAATTGATAGTACTGAATGTGTCTACCTTTCCACAAGCTATTCCAGATATTTTGAAAAGCCTTATGAAAAATCAGATGAAACTAAATCCGCAACAAGATGGGACTACAATTTATGTTCCTATCCCTAAGTAAGTTTTTTAAAGAATATTTCTATCTTATTAGAAAAGAAAATATGCTTTTAAACTTCTATAACGCTTATAGGTATTAAAAACCATAATGTATTATAATTTTCTGTATTTTTTTCTAATTCAAGAAAATTGAATTAAGGAATATTTTTATAATGCTAATATGTTTTTAAGAAAAAATATTAAATTAGTATTGGTTATATTTTTATAAAAATGTTTATTATAAATTTTGTAAGTAATGTGTAATAAAAATTTTTAAGTAAAGTAGCTATCTAATTGTATTTATTTTTATATTATCTGATTTAAAATAAGATAATTATAAAAATATATAACTGAAGAACATAACTATATATTATTCTGGTTGAAATTAGTATAATAACATTCACACATATGTTTTTACATTACAGGATAACAAAGGAACACAGAGAAATCTTATCTAAGAATGCAAAAAGCTTTTATGTGAAATGCTGTGACCGTGTTAGAGAGATACGTAATAAAGAAATTAAGACAGTAAAGCAAAAGGACAAATTAGCTAAAGATCTAATATTCAGAATAGAAAATTATATAGATATTCTTAATCATCAATATGTAAATAAAGCTGAACAAATGTTGGATACCAAGCAAAAAGAGTTATTAGGTGATTTTGAATAAAATTATTTTGTTTCAACAATTTGTAGTTCTAAATTTGAATTATCATATTGTTAATTACTGTATGCAAATGTATATAATGCTTATGTAAAATAAAAAGATATATTCGAAATTTATTCTTTTTTGTATAAATATTACTAGCTCTTTTTTAATAATTTGTATAGTATATAAATTTTTGACACATTTTTAATGTTTGACAGAATTTGTAATGTATTGTCTCTGATTTGAAATAAAAATTCTAATTTTATAGTATTCACTATCTTATTCTATTTATGCATGCCCCTGCCGATAAATAGACATGCAACCCGACGTAATGATATGTGTATGTTGCGGTAACAATCTATATAATATAGAAATAAAATCTGTAAAACGTTTTGAGTATATTATTAGAATATTCATATTCTCAGAATATTCTCAAAATCTGTATGTGCTGTGTGGGTATTAATTAAAAACTCAGTAGCTATATCATTTTTTTTATAATTTATTATTTCACATTTCGTTAATTGTGATTTTTTTAAGTTATATTTTTAATTTGATTATATCATATTTTTAATTTTTATTTTGAAGGACATTTTCGCCGCAAACTCATGTAATTATGAAATTTCCGTTCCTTTAATCGTTAATGAATGTAACATCTGTATTTTTCTGGGTGTCTTACTCCCCAAATGATGACATGGAACAGTTACTCTCTCATCATCCATAAAACAATAGTTCAGTTTTTTTATAATCCGCTCAATAAGCGATGTGCCACTTCTGTTACAATGCTGATTTCTTAGACATGCGTCTGATGTTTCCATGGCTTGTATCCCGTGACCCCGAATGTCTGATATCTACACAGATGAGCGTAAATGCAGGAATCAATAGAAACTAAAGAATTAATAATTTGAAGTCGAAGGAAAAAGAAATTAAGGAAAAGAGAAAATTAATTATATTCATATATTAAAATGTATGTAAAATTTGATGAATATGAACAATCAACAGAAATTCAAAATATACTCCATTCACTTGATTTCACATTTTCATTTTTGAGTAGCTGCACATTGGATCTCTCGCCAGTTGCACGCTGCATTTTATCTCTGACTGCAGTCCTCGACGTCTCGCTCTTTAAGCTCTTTTTAATTGTTTCATGTGGATCCTTGGCCACTCGACTTGCGATAGTCCTAGTCCTTGTTGGCGCCTTCGAATCAACTACAGAAGTTGAGGCCGAGGAATTTCTCGCGTATGAGTTGGTTCTCAATAGATTCTTAAAGACATTCGTTTCTCTCGTTCCGCTCTGAGAAGATCCTTCTGCATTTCTCAGATTTACCGTCGAGTGTCGATTGCCGCCCAGCGATTTGCTGTTCAGATTCAACCGCGCGGCTGACTTTTGCACACGTTCGTTCTTCGAGGTTGATGTAAAATTCGAAATTACAGGAAACGTGAAGAGGGACGGGAAACGAATCGACGTGGGCGAATCGCGGGCTAGATCCTGGTGTCTGGCGTATCTGGAGGACGAGCCACTCGTGACTCGCGGTACCAAATGTCGAAGTTCCGCCTGCAGCTTCTCGACCTCGTCGAGGCGCGTCAGGATATCGTCGATGTTATCCTCGGCCATCTCGAATTTCGTTAATACAGTGATTACATTTTGATTTTACTATTTTCTTTCTATGTTACTTATTAATTTCCCTGAAAATTTAGTTGTTCCGAAATTGAGTGAATGATCTTCAATGTGAAGATCATTCACATTTTGACATTTAAGCGATGCGACGTTATTTGCAAGCAAGACGCATCGTTGATCGTTGGTTAATAATTCATGCTGGTTAGAAAAGTAACTAAAGATACTTTTCAAAATGATAGATAATAAATTACTTGATCGAGTAACAATTTTTGTGAAGTAATATTACAAATGTAATTTTATTTTTATATTAGATAATAAATTATATCTCATTATTATAAAGTATAAAATTATTAAAGTATTGAATATTATCAAACTGTTTCTCCTTTTCCTGTTATTTAATATCACCCAGTTTAAAGAGCAGTTTAACTGATGGATACACATGTTACAAACGAACTAATTTCCAACTCGTATCATTATTCATCTGAGAATGCAGAAATTAACATTGATAATATCGTTGCTGCTGTAGCCAAATTGAATGTCAGAATTTTGCAGTTGCGAGAGGAAATTGTCACACTTAAAAATGAAAACACAATCTCTTCAGTTTTGACGCAACATAGCTCATTAAGGTATCACCAATAAGGAATTAAGAAATATTCAGATTTTTTTCTTAGCGCAACCAAACTCGTCAAAAAATCAATTTCCAAAACTATTCTTTGCTCTTTGCTTGATGTTTGTGTGCTATAGAATTTACACTTGACATAATAAGGACAAAACTTTATTTGTGACATAAATATTTTACCGATTAATACTTCACGCATGAAGAAACATTTTGATGTCCCAGTTTAGCACCAGCGGGATTTAATCATTCGACGAAAAACGGAGAAAATCGAACGGGTGCACGGTACGAGCTGCGAAGAAATTTTAAGGGGGACGATTCGCCAAGCGGCACTGATTTATCCGCTCGTTTATCATTCGCGAAACGTGCGCGGGAAGTAAAAGCGGCGAACGAGGCGGCCGTATTTAAAGAGGATTACCCGCGTGACGATAAATCAATCGAAGATGATGAACGGCCAAATAGATCGCGCGTGTCTAAACCGTCAGGAACGTATCGAAAGTCCATTTCGGACGCCGAAAAATCCGGGAAAGAAGCCGATGAGAGACCGGGAAACGTAAGAGACCGGGAAACTGGAGATACGAGAATCTTGCGTGTTGCAAATGAAAAGCTGAGGAAGCTTGACGAGCGTCAGAACGAAGTCGTTAACGAAATAGGCTGTAGTCCTGCGAATCTCATTACATCCAAAATTAAGAGGAAAAGAATTTCCAGAGGCGTACAATGTGTCTCGATTGGATGTCGTAGTCATGCAGGCCGATCTCTTTTCAGCTGCTTTAAATCGAGAAGACACGATTCGGCGCGAAAAGCGAAGAGGAAGAAAGCGAATTTTGACGTTGGACCACGAAACAAAGTGAACAAATCGTCAAATGCAATAATAATTAATGACAAACCTCGTAATGTGATTAAAGAGGAAATAAAATCAACATGTGATGCAGATACGAAGAAAGAAAATTTTGAAAAGATCGATGAAGAGAAAATAGGAGAGACTTGCGGGATCGATAAAGAATTACTCGTACGACCGCAAAATATGCATGACGATGAAAAATCGGAAGACGATTCGAAGTATCAAAATGGCAAAGTGAAAATAAATCTTCTTGAAAAGCTACGCCTGAGGAAAGCTTCAAGGCGTAAAAATGATTCAAAGGCACAACAAAATGTGACACGACATGAATCTCAAAACCATAGAGAAGAAATTGTTGGATTTAATTACGAAAACAGAGGGGCGAACAGTGCTCATAAATGCGAAGATAATTCACAAAGCATCAACATCGTCGACCGTCAAGTAGATGTAAATAATGAACGAAAGACCATGGCGAGTGCCGACAGAGGAAGAGACGTAAATAAAATCAAGGAAAGATTGGATTCGTGTATCGCTGAATTAAACGGGATAATCGGCGATGCTTGCGCAATATTTGGCAATAAGAGAACCCAGGTAGAACAAAAATTATAATGACATCAAAATAACGTTAGAGCAGTGATAAAATGACATATAATAATAATATTTTAGAGTCTTTTTGATGTCATTTTGACATCTTTGTGATTTCTTGTTCTACCTGAGAACGTAGCAAAGAATAACGGAGGATATTATGTTTGTCAAGCATCGTTACTTATATCCTGTGTACCTCTATGCTTTCTGTGATATCTAATAAATTAGAACATGAATAGATTAATTTTGTTAATTCCATCTATCAATTCCATCATATTAATTTATCAATTAAAAATTAAATTTGTCCCCAGCAAACGCAGAATGTTACAGCAACACTGCTGCACGGGTGGTTTTTTGAGTCAGCTGGACTGCGTGT
Organism: Tetramorium alpestre; assembly: GCA_021460005.1. NCBI lineage: Eukaryota > Metazoa > Arthropoda > Insecta > Hymenoptera > Formicidae > Tetramorium > Tetramorium alpestre. The sequence continues at coordinate 1,718,471 of JAJVSH010000021.1, read as the reverse complement.
GTTTAAAACAGCAGACGACGTAGCAGATGTGTATGGCGCCTGCGGCCTGACGAGTGAATTTTTGCCATTCCTCTCGCGAATATGCGCGTTTTATTTCGCGAGAATTACGGGAACGAGAAAGAGATAGTTTATGTAAAATCAGAAGGTAAGGGTATACCCAATGATAATCGATCACATCATCAATCGTATCCCAGCAGACGCGTCTTAACCCTGCGTTGATTGACGCCTTGACACCTGTTGGCCAGATGGTTTTAGCGCGAATGAGACAAAACTCGGTTCCACGGAGTTGCAGGCCGTTCGTTCCCGGATCGCGTCCATCCTCAAACAGATATTCCTACCGCAGGGATATCCGGACAGCGTGCATCCTGACTATACGGCGTATCAGATATGGGACACGGTGCAGGTTAGTTTGAACACGTCCAACACATTGATTGATATTACAGATAATCTTTTGTATATTATAATATGCACCAAGTTTTTTTTCCTTATCTTATGGACGAGATGATTTACGGAGATGAAATTAACATTTTAGGCCTTTGCGAGTACTATAACAGGCACACTGACGACTCACTCCATAATGAAAGGGATAGGAGTCGGAGAGTCAAATGCCACACCCTTGGCAGCAGCGATAACATGGATCCTGAAGAGTGGCACTGGAATGATTGGCAGTATAATGTTCGCATGGTGGAATGGGTAAGGGGCAGATAGAAAGAATTAATATTCTCCAAGAATAGTTGTTACCTATTTTAGTCATGTAATTCTCGATAACAAAGTTTCATTGTTTTTTTCCTGCTGTAGAACCGAGTTAGATGGACACTGCAAAAAATGGAGGCTATTCGCCGATATCCTGGATGACATAGCCAAAGGGATAGAGTTACTAGTGCCATATTTCTCCTCATACTCTGTTGTAATTCTGTGTATCTCAACGACTATGAAGTCCATTGTTGGTGTTGCTGGTGGAGCTACGAGAACAGCACTGATTCATCACCAGGTGAATAATAATTGTTTGTACGTATATTGATGTTATTTATGCTAAGATTACTTTCTTATAGGCGATACAAAATAATGTGGCAGATGTCTCCGCAAAGGACGGCAGTCAAGAGACTTGTGTCAATCTAATCGCATCATTCTTTGGAATCTTTATATTATCTTTATTCCACGATGGACAGTATGTATCTAGTATATTTATTGTATCTGATTGCTGTTATGAATATTATTAATAATTAATGATGAAGTGATATACAGATATTTATTAGAATTATATCTCTTCCTGGTGGCAGTCCATCTCTATGCAAATTATTCGGCGGTTAAAGCATTGTGTTTAGATACATTCAATGAAGATCGTCTGGCTATAATCATTAAAAATTACATGATGAACGAACAAATTCCCGAGCCACGGAAAGTGAATAAAGAAGAATCGGTATTTCTGCTTAAAAATCCTAGTAAGATATTGAAATTATTTAATTATTTATTTTCACTGTGTAAAAAAGTGTGGACATTAATTTGTGGATATTATTTTTAGCCAGAAGCGTACACGGTTTTGATATAAAAATTGGTGTCTCCTTCACAAGTATCTTGAAAAGAAAAATAATTTCATATATGGAAATAGAATTTTTATTAAAATTCTTTGAAAACAGAAAGTATATAATAACGATAGATGTTGAAAAAAGAAATATATTTATAATTCTTAAAAAAGATGCACAAACTACTGAAATACTGGAAGCATACTTTTATGCTTCCATGTGTGCTTTCTACCTATGTATAGCAACAAAAATACCAATAGTAAGAAATCAAATTATGGTTTTTTTTATATTTAATCACTAATGTATATTTTACTGTGATTATATTGCAATATAGGACATGCTGTTGAAACCTGAAACATCTGAAATATCATATCCATTACTGAATGCATATATTCTGCAGAGGAATACGAATTCACATAGAAATGTACAATTGTCGATTGTAACTATCCAAAGTATCTGTGCCACTGATGTAATCGTTTCTAATGAATATGAAGCATTCCTTAGCAATTTAGAAATGAATGGTACGTAATTATTAAATCAAAAAATAATATTAAGTATTAAAAAAATAAGTCAAAGATTTAATATTAAATATATCTAATAATTCTAGGATGGAACACGAGAACAAATTTGCTAGCAATTGGTGGATGGAGATTTTCTATGGATAATAGTGAGTGATAAAATCATTTACAAATGATAATAGAGATGAATTGCTAAGAAACAATTATGTATTAATTGTAAAATATTGTTCTTTATTAAAATATCTTTTTCTACTCGACTGTAATCAGAAAATGATAATAATATATAAGAAGAAAGCCACTTTGAAAAATAGATAAGGAAATGATTTTATTTCCAACAATTTATAAAAATATAACTCGCTTTTCATACTGTACAAAATATGGTCTCAAGTTATGATTCCTCCTCCGTTCTCGGTCCAGTTTGTGATAAATGTTTTACTATATCCACCCAGTTCCAGCCTCGCTGTCTTTCACCTTTGCCATCAGCTTTGTTCCACTGTTTACGCTTCTGGGCTTTACTTAAATGTTCCTTCTTCGGTTTCCTTATCGTTTCTTCGGCCTTGGAAGCAATTAGATACAATTTCACTTGCGATAATTTTTAATAATAAATTATTTAAAGATAAATCGTTACTCCACGCAATACGGATACCTGTTGATTCTCTTCTGCAATTTTCAGCTTACTAGCATGCGAATTTATATCAGTGATTGAGTCTGGTTGCATGCAGATTAAGTCTGTATAATGTTCTTGGACAGACTGAAATAACGTATACGTCATAGCGCTACCTAACCACTGCTCAGCCTCTGCCTCTATGTGACTCACCACCTTGTCCTTTACCTCTTGCACACTGTATATTCCAATTATTCATCTTTAATCAAAGTAATCGAGTGAGCAAGAATAGTTTGAGCTGTTGATTGGCTACACTTACATATGTTTATTATAAAATGTATTCATATTGATAGTCGGCTTTTCCGTCGGATATGTTGCGCCCCATGAAATTTCCAGCAGAAATGATTTCATATCATTATCTTCCCCAAACTATGTGAACAATCACTGTCTTATATAGCTAATACATATAATTTATCTCAATACAATATTAGTTAAATATGTAAATAAGAAACATTTATTTCATGATTAAAATCAAAAGCGCCTGTCAGCTATTTTTATTTCTAAAAATATGTATTATTTAAATTATCAATTTAATTATGAAATAGTAATATCCCAGCTTTAACTTTAGACTATGTTTCAAATGCGATCAATATATATCTTTGCTATGTGAAAAATGTACATAAGTTTAAATGACAAATTATTAGCTACAAAAAGATCCAACCCGAAATTGACACATCTATTTATTTGATTAACTATCTTTTTTCTCTTCTTTTATAATTATAAGACTGAACAAACGTTACATCCAAGCTTTGAATAAAGAGATACAAAGGGAAATTGTAAAGTGTGTAAAGTGGAGCTATGAAGTACAGATACATTTTTTGTATTTAAATGGACAATTATTTTGGTATCCTCGGCGCTTATATTTTTACAATTTATGCCAAATAATTTCACAGAGAGTGACAAAGTTGTGGAAGAGAAGCTACGAAGTGACGCAGACAGCCTTGCACCTTGTATTGAAATGTTGTTGATGTCAGCTGTTTGAAAGCTGGATCGCCGTCGTATATCGAGAGTAAAACTTCTCTTTCCTCCTCCTGGAGCTCGGCATCACTCATCTCCCTTCACTAGACTAGATTTCAAACGATCACACCACGCTCCAGCGACACCGCGCGAATTTTCAGGTTAGAAGATTGTTACATCAGTGGATGATCCCTCGCCTCGCGACGATCTACCGTTTCAACCCTTTTGCGCAGTCTCACACTCTCGCCGTCAGATGACTCAGCCTGTACGATAATTCGGTGAATAAACTCTGTTTTAAATCTTTGAATTTCCATATCAATTCTAGTACATTTCCAAGCTGTGAATCTTCTTCTTCGAGCATAAAAAACGAAAAATTTCACAGAATAATCCAAAAATCAAAACAAGTAATTTTATTCAATATTAGAATCGCATCCCAAAACATTAAGTTCTTCGGTATTCAAAATTTATTTTAACTTTGTTTTTTAACTTGATTGAATAGGTTAAATGTTGAAATTGAAAATATTTATGACTTTACATTCCAAGAAATTTTGTAATTTTTGTAGTAGTGCCATATTTAATTATTAACTTTCATTCGTGATAAAGTTAACAAATAAGTGAGAAAATTTAAGTTACGAAAATAACATACAAAATTTCAAAATTATTAATAAAATAAATGAACAAAAGCATTTATTTACTTTAAATTTAACATGATAGTGATGTAAAATGAAATAAGATAATAATGTAAATAATATTTTCCAACAAAGTTAAAGTTAAAGAAATTACGACCTGGAATTTTAGGAATAAAATAAATTTCTGCAAGAATTAATGCGCGGAATAATGCATAAGTGATTATCGCAATAAATGCAATCTTAGGTGAAAAATGAGATAAGCAGTACTAAAATAAAAATGTTTTTTGTTTGTCAATTTTTTTTTACGACGCATAAATTGAAGAAAATAAATCATTCTCCGCGGTACTTAATCACGCAAGTTAAACAATCGAACTTTCATTCTTCGGAGATAGCTTTGAAACGGAAATATACGATCGTTTTTCGTATTTTCGATGTCCGGCCGTAGTACATACATCGGCGCATCGGGCAAATGGCCGGTCTCTCTCTCTCTCTCTCTCTCTCTCTCTCTCTCTCTCTCTCTCTCTCTCTCTCCGCTTGGCCGTACGCCATCACGGTAAATATCGCCATATCATAACGCGAGTCGGCGAAATGAAGCGAAAAGCGGATAGTGAGGGAAAGGAACGGACGAGGGAGGCGGCGGCGGAAAATGGGAAGTGCATAATGCCGCGGATTAATGCGAGTTTCCGTCCCGCGTTTTGTCCAGAATTTCATCTTCCTCCGCACAGACTGCGACGTCAACTAATCAGGTCGTATTCTATTTCCTCATTTTCCTTAGCTTTATTTGTCCGATAATTTAATCAATTAATTTAATATGTTCACGAGGGCGATGTATTCGATTTTCGCGATAGGATCGACATTACATATGCCATAATTCTTAGTTTCTAAGACGAATGAACTTTTCATTGGTCTCGTGCACTCGGGCCCACATTTATAATTGCTGAGAAAGTCAGTTTGAACATCTTGAGACGCGTACGGTTCAACAGAGTAGATGGATCTCGAGGGTCAATTTGATATTCGTGACAAAACATATGTGATGGCGATTCGTGAAGAACTCGGATGATGTTTCTCTCGAGACACGATCCGAGCTCCGTTTTCTCGCGGCTCGATTCTTGCGCGAAAAGATATAAGTCTTAATAGTTTTTGAATTTCGTATCAGCCGAGTGCTGAAAGCTGCGAGAACGTTTATCCTTCGCGATTGTGGTTCAATTTTCTACGATATCGCAAAGAAGAGTTTTAGAAGAAAAAAGAGAGAGAGATTTACGCAGTATAAATTATCTTTTATTTTATTTTATACATGTATATAATGTCACTTCCTCTTTTTTTTCAATTTATGCTACGAGAATTGATAGATAATTCTAATCATAATCGATATTTATTTTTTCATTATATACATATATTAATATGTCTACATATATAATTATTATATTACAGTTACATATACGGTTAAATGTACTATTGTATTTTTTTTATTTATATCGTCCGTTATATATAATTTCATGAAACTAATCTCTCTCTCAGTTCACTTTAACAGGAGGAAATTAGAGAAATAGTTCGGAATAGTTGTTATTAAATATATTATTATAAATGAACAGGCATGACAATTGAACGCGTGAGACAGTTTGTAAAGGGCTGCACTAGGTATTCACAACTGTTTGATAATTAAAATCACTTTGATGGTCCAAATATCAAATAGCTATTTGCCAGATACTACGCAATGTTTACTGAGTGGCGCAATTTCACGGTGATATATACATTTTGGACAAAATATATGTATGTGCACTGTAGATAGATAGAATGTGATAATAAGTGAAATTATATTGTTAATAACAATATATCAGGAGATGATAATTTTGCTTGAGAAATTTGCGTTGAGTGTAATTATATGTATTTAAATTACACCGGAATTTAATGCTTTATCCGATTAAAACAGGATTATTAATGTAGACAAATTTCGTTTATCGTGGCATCTAATTATTTTGCAATTCACAATAATACTTTTTTTTTACCATTAATTGTTTTCATTTATTTAGTTGAAACTGTATTACGCGGAGAATGAAATTATAACGTGATATACACATATAAATATAGCATGCTATTATTATATTATCGAAACATTAATTCGCATAATACATTGTTGAATTATTTTAATGCATGCAACAAGCTCAAAAGCCGCTTGTCACATTCCAGTTCCACAAAGCAAATGCGGCCCTAATGAAATGCGCGAGTAATTACGAGGTAATTAATAATTATGTCGGCTGGCTGTCAATATTTATGAACATGCGTGCGTTCCAGAAGTTTATTATATCCCAGCTGACGCATTTTCTCGTGCAGCACCATTTTGACGGGCGGAACAATACTGACGTCATTGTGGTGTATCAAAACGTCTATTAAATCCGCTACACTAGAAATCCATTATGGAAAACTGGGATAGTAAACGTTTAATGGCAAATTTAATATGTCACCTATTCTCTTCTATCGTTATTTCCGTCATCTCCGATTTCCTCTCGTCATTGTTATAATATTACATCACATTCGATAAATATGTACATACTTATATATTTATTACTTATTTTGTAATATATATTTATTATTTATTGCTTATTTTGTAATATGTATTTATTACTTATGTCTCTCTTAATTTCAGCTGATGAACGACTAAAATTTTCGTCGAAAATTATTTAGCCGCGTTCTATAATTTCCACCCTAGAAATTCCAAGCATGCGTTTGCGCGAACACGCCATTTTAGCTTGGCTTTCAATTTCGCGAATGTTCTTTCCTATATATATATTCTTAATTGCACGGCTGAGAATGTTAATTGAGTGTTTCATAAATGCTGTCTCGCGTCGAAGTTTCAAAGGCGGCCCTAACGGCCGCTGTCTCGTGCACATCTCATCCTCGATTCCAATCTCGCGGACGCTTCACCTTGTCCGATTTACTTCCGCATAAAAAAACAAACGGCGATCACCGTTTCCCGATCGACCGATCGACCGATCGCACGTAGCGCCGAGCACCGTCGTCGGCGCGACTCCGGTTCTCTCCGCGGTGTGCGCCATGCCGTTTCGTCCGAGCCGGGCCGTGCATCCTGAAAGGACGGTCTGCAGGCGCCGTATCGTCGCGAGCGCATCGATCAGAAAGGAATATCGTCGGTGTGCTGCCGGTGATTCAGAGTAATACCATTTCCCCGGCGAGTGTCGGGCTTTTAAAGCTCGCCGCACACCGACGATTCACGTGATACGGACGAGATAAGCGCGATATTACGCAAGCGGTCTCCATCGGCGCATTTGTATTCATAGTGAGAATTCGAATTTTCGGATATTCCTATTCACCTAAATTTCACGGGAAGGACCGTCAGTTTATACCGAGGGTAGATCTTTCAGATAGTGTCCACGTGCATGGACATCCGCAGAGGGGGGGGGGGGGGCAAGAAGGGAACTTGCCCCCCTCTGTGGTGAGAAAGCTTTAATACTAAAAGGCGTATAATTATGAAACTACACATTACAATTAATGTGGAAGTAACGTTTTATGTCATGCCCCCCTCTCCCCCTAAAATCCTCTAAAAAATCCCTAAAGTCCTTATTCACGTGTACCTATGTCTGTTTTTTATTTTGGAGGGGATGGAAGGGGGAAAATTTAACGAGCAAAGACAGATGCAAAAGTATTATATAGAAAACTTGCCTCTAGTTTCGTCTGTGAAAATGCACGGAGACTCAATTAATTTTAACGCATGTTTATGAGTATAGTAGGTACGTATTAAAAGATACTGCCGAGTCTCGTGGCGCGAGAGGAAATTTTCCCCGAGAGTTTTCATGTACCTATTTAGCATTACCAAGCGTAGTTAATCCACTCGGAGTTATGCGATTTAAACGACTCCAAAGTGTTCAAGTGTTGGTGGGTTGTTTGGGTCTTACTTTGCAATGTTTTATTAAATGTATTTTAGCGGAGGCAACCAAACCGCGACCTAATTCGCGGATGCTTAAATATGATCTTCTTTCGTCGTGAGCGAGTTCTAAAGCGAGCGTGTATTTGACCTTCTTCCGCTTTAATTTGAAATTCCTTTCAAGTTCATCATCTTTGAGATCGTGTACGCATTGGAACGGAGGTGGTGTGTGCCCCGGTGTGCGACATCCTTAATCTTTACTATCCCGCAGCGTCACCTGGCACTGTTAAACTTTGCCATATTTCGTCATGATAAATTCGCTAAATGGGGTCAGGTAGATATTAGAGGTATGTAATTTAGACATACTGCACTTCGCTATACAGTTTGCTATTACTACATATCGTGCGTATTGCAGTTAAAAAGATATTATAAGGAAATTAAAGATTTTGCAGTTTTTATATTTCTTATAACGTAATAAAATAAAACTTAATTAAAAATTTATAATATTAATTATAATGATATTTAAATGGAAAATTTTTTAAAATTTCAAATTTGCCTAAAAATTTATTTTTAAACATTTTAATACTTATCGAAATAAATTTAATTAAACTGATTTCCTCGCAAATGATACTATAAAAATGATAAAAATTGGTAATTTGAAAAAGAAAAAATTTTTAATCTTTTTATAATTGAAAATTTGTAAAATATATACATAATAGCGTCTGTAAAGAATATATTATTATTTTAGGGAACATGCTGAAAGTAAATAATTTTAATAAATTTTCTCTTAAGATGGCTTACCATGTATTATATGGCAATACATGATAAGCCATCTTAGATAAAATTTATTAAGAATATATTTACTTTCAACATATTCTCTAAAAATAATATGATATTGTTAACGACAATCTTAATAACCGTAATCTTGATGGCAATATGAAAATGAACGTCAGATAAAATGCTTTCGTATAATAAATTTTTTTTTCTTCTTACACACAACAGGTCCATACAGGTTCGAAGCGTCGCAAGAATTCGTCTTCGAGAATTCCGCAAGAGTTTCAGTTTTCCTCGCGAAATAGGAAGTCCTGGGAGACGCATAGATCGTGGCGATCGCGGCTTTCGCGGCACCCGCGGTGGCCTTAACCCTCACCTATGTGCACGAGGTAGCTCATGAAACATGGATCTAGAGTCGCTCTCGAAGAAGTTGTACGAAAGAAGCCGACCGCCTGCCGCGTCGTTGTCGGCGATCATCACCGACGACGGGGTTCCCCGTTACCTCTCCACCTATTACCCGAAGTCGTGCCGCGGCAAGAAATCGTTTCCTGGCGCTGGTGGATTCACGGAAATTAACGCACTTGCAAGTGCGTGCTCTGTACGTCCGCGACAGCCGAGAAAGATGCTATGTCCTTGCGTCGATTTCGGCTCGACATCAACAATAGTTATCATCAGTTTTACAAATTAAAAAATATATTATTAAATTCGTAATGTCAAACTATACTCATTTTGAGTCAGTTTTAACTATCTCTTAAGTCGCCACTGTTCGTATTTAACATTCATATTATTTAACTAAAACAATGGAGTAAAATAATAATATATTTACTACATGTTTTGTATAAACATAATAATTTCGACACATAGGTAGTGAAAAACAACAAAATATTAATTATTTTTAGCTCAAGGAATTGATTTAAATTTGATTCTTTAACAGTGGTAATATTATCAATATATAATAATTACTTTTCAGTAGTAATTACTACTGAAAAATTAATTATTTTTAAAAATATTAATTATTACAAAGACGTTAAACTTCACAAGCTTTCGATGATTCTTGAGCAATCTCTTCTTAATTGATCCGACGATTTTTTCAACGACACACTTGCAATCCTGTGTTCCACATTGCGTATCTTTTGATATGAATAAAGTCTTCTTTTTACGCATATTTTATCATAAACACACATAATTCGCCTAATCGAATGATCTCTCTTAATATTGCATCTTGGTTTGAACCCAAAAACCTCTTAAATTCACCAAAACCTCTTAAATTCACATGATGTAATTATCATAACGTTAATATTAATTTTCAATATGTGATGGTCGCGATTTATATTTAGTAGATACATTACCATACAATAAATATCACACTTGCTTCAATTAGTACGCAAAAATAATTTTTTTAATATATGTTATAATTAACTGATAAAATTGTAAATGTTTGATTAATGCTACTTTAATTAACTTCTGCTGTTTACTTACTTTTCATCACATCGTTGATTTTCATCTCTTGTGCAATTTCTTGAGCACCACACACTGTTATTCCTTCTGCTTGATAAAACTCTTCAGTTCATCTGTATCTTATACTTTCTGAAGTAACTTGCGTCATTCATGTAATGTAAATGTTCTTCTATTCTACTCTCACGTTCTTCATATGTTGACATAAGTAGAGAATGAAGCAGACTTACTGTCCAAAAGCGCATAAAATTATCGAGTCGATTCCAACTATCGCGAAAAGCGTGGGAAGTTTCCAATCTAGAATCGGAAATCCAGAACCGTTCCGTCGTCGTGGAGTACGACTCTCTCGCTGAAGTTCTTCATCAATGAGTCAATGAATTCTCGTTCGGCGCCGCGTGCATGGATCAATGGACACCTACTTCGTTGGGAAACGACGAGATTGCGAAAGTTATTCGTATCTTTGACATTCCGAAAACAACGATCTAGTCTAGAACACCGAACGGAACCAATTACAGCGACTCTGCATTTCTTGTTTGATCGACAAAAATCAATTTCCGACTTCCGAATTTTTAACACGCAAAAATTTGAATTCAATGAATGTCTATAAATAGTAATTTTATTAAATTTATTCGCTCGCATTAAGGACTAATAAAACTGGATTATGAAGAAGATAAAAAGAAATCTTTAGAACATAACTTTTACAATTATTACAATTATTTTTACATTAGCGATAAAAAAATGTCGAAGTAATAATTCGCAAATATCTCAAAATTTTTGATCGTCAGTAATTATTAATTGTCGACCAGTCTTTGAAGTTTAACAATTATAAAATGTAAAATAGAAGTGTATAAAAAAAGACTTTCTTACTCACTTCAATTTCGTGAGAATAATATTTCAAGACTTATAGAAAGACTTTAAAAGCAGCCCGGGAAGACACTGAAGAAATGGAGAAGTAGGATGCTGAGAAGAACATGATAGGAAGGGGAAATTAATCGTAGTCTCGATCGAAGCCCGACGAACCTTCATCTCATTACAAAATACTCGATACTCACGGGAGGTCGGCTTTCGTTTGAAACGGCTTTATTTTCATGCGAAGCTGACCGACCAGATGGCTACGCGGCCATAAATGGATGATCTACGATGTAATGATCTCTTCACTCTCTCGTCTCGACATCACAATTAGCCTCGTAAGTAGATGCGACTGCAATCCGATGTGGAAGGGTGCGAACACACGAGCTTAACGATGCTCATTTATTCCGAATTGAAATTTTCGGAAACATCGCAAGTCGAGTTTACATAAACTTACAACAATCATAAAAACAATCATAGTAACTTCGGTTTTATAATAGTTGGATAAAAAGTGTGTACAGAAAATAATGAAAATGTATAAAAAATTATATTAAATTTAGTATATTTTTAGTATAATTTTTTTAGCATAATTTAATATAGTAATATACCACACATAATTATAAAAATTTTATTATATTATAATATTTTATTTATTATTTTTTATTTTAAATTGTATTATATTATAAATGTATTATAAATGCTATCAAATCTTATAATGCACAGTATATGAATCTGATGTTTGCCATCTTGTTTGTGCTAGTTGCTAATTTGAAAAAAAGGGAAGATAGATATCGTGACATTCTCGTCCTCGTAGTCGTAAGACCACTCTGTTTCACGACGATTATTTGCTGTTGATCGCGCAAGCAGATCGCTCAGCATCTCTCACAAGTCTACAGGTGAATCCGTTTTTTTTCTGCTATTGAGCCCTCGTGAGAGGCCTCGTGTGCGTTCGAGACCCTTCTTTCCCAGATTTGTCGAGCAAGATGGATAGGCTTGTCCACAGTACGCTTCTCTCCTGCCCCATGGTCTTAGCCCCACTCATTGGACATCCCACGTGTGAGTGCCCACATTTGTTCGTACTTGACGTAATATTTGCCCATCTGCGAAAGTGATCGTTCTTCGATACGTTTTTGCAAAAGTTCTTTTTCTTTCAACTAAAACAGACCGAGTGATGGTGGAATTTTCAGACAAGTTTTCTTCGTGAAGCGAATATATATCCTACAGTTCGTTTTTAGGATAACAAATTATTCAAGACGAACGCTCAATTTATTGACCACGGTTAGAAATAACATCAAATAATGACAAAACGTCCGATCAGTTTTACATTATTCCAAATAATTATGAAAAATGTTTTTTAAAACTAAACGTACACTGAGAGAAATGTTTTGTATTATGAACCAAAAGTTTTGTTGATATATGCTCAAGGAATTTATTTAGTTGATATATGTAAACAAATATGTTATTTGCTTATAACTTGTTAAGTCGTTTTGGTTTAGAGAAGAAAACAGAATTGTTTAGAGTACAAAACTGTTTTGTTCTCTAAACCAAAACGACTTAACGAGATATAAGCAAATAACATATTTGTTTACAGCAACTAAATAAATTTCTTGAGCGTATATCAACAAAACTTTTGGTTCATAATACAAAAACATTTCTCTCAGTGTATATTGGAATAAAAAGGAATGAAAAATTTCTATTTCTAAAATTACAATTAAAAAAACTTACAATTAGTTATAATTTTGAAAAATATATTGTTTGAGTTACAAAGTGAAAAGAACAAACGTTTTTGCTCATTTCTTTCAAAGCACTATTTATACTTTATCTTTAACCGTCAACCACCAGTTGCCTGCTTCTACCGGTTCGTTCTGTTGGCAGTGATCTGTTTTAGTTCGGCGAATAACCGAAAAGCCACACGGAACCGATTCTAGTTAATGCATTTTATTCACAATATTCGCACAATGGCTTTTCCTGGCGCGCGCGAGGAAAAGGCAGCGGCGCGGCATTTCAACGCATTGTGCCGTCCATTATCGAAAATTTGTGAAAATGCGTACTGCCGTTCGTCGAAAAAGTATATCCGCGCCGCGATGGTCTCAGCTGCGTCCAAACTGCTTTCAATGGGAATCAATATTTCGTGAATGCCTCGCGAAAGGTTTTACGGCTGACAGTGCGGCCTTTACAACGCAATGTAGTTTGTCGTATTGCAGCCAGAAGGGAAAAGTCGAATGTACTTACAGTCGAGCGAAAGCCAAAAGCTCTGGTGATAGATGTTGCATCTATTACAGCGAAATTTTCAGAAAATATAATTTTTACAGCTCATTAATTAACAATAAGCGATATAAGAGCTGTAATGTCCTTTACATTTTCAGCCTTTATTGCCAGCCTTCACTCTTCAATATTTTAAATAACGTATATTAATATTAAATGACATACAGTATATTACAATATCATCATTGTTAACTTTATTCATTTCATTTACTCATTGGAAAATTATTATATTGTTCTATTTAACGGCTTTAATTACTTCACCTTTCTCTCTCTTGACTTACACAAGAACAACCAGCTCCACGTCCGTACACAATCCTAATAATTTTAATTGCTACAATGGCGCAATTGCGAGGAAGAAATATCGCCTCATGTTCAGCGAGAGAAGAAGGAATGCTTATACAAATTAAGTAGTGGGAAATGAGTCCGAGATCCTGGCGCAGAAAGAACAGCCGGCGATGTTTCTGCGCCCGCTGCACAGAGGAACGGGAAGAAACGCGGGAAATAAGTGATGAAGGCTGTATCTTGGTTGCGTTCGCGTTGCGAAAAGACAAAGCGATGGAGGGCGGAGGAGAGCGGCGGAGGGAGAGGAAAAGAGTTTCCTTTCTCGTACCTTTGCATTGAAATTTCAATAAGTTCGCGAAGGAAAATCGGCTACGCGACGCCGCGCCGCGGGGACTGGCGAGCGGAGGAAGAACGGAGGCGGCGCGGCGCGGCGCGACGCGGCGGAAAGATCGCGCAGGGATGAAATAACTATCGGTTGTTTTCGTCCGAGAGAGTAACGAAGCTATTTAGGTAGCGCCGGAATAAAATTATCGCGTGTCGTCCGCACGTGTACGCGCGCGCGCGCGCGAACGGAGCACCGTGGCACGAATGGACCGAGATCTCGGAGGAGATGTTTGCACGCGAAGGATTACCGGCGCTATTCCGCGGAAAAAGATACCGGATAGAGATGGAAGTTTAAGCGTGTGGGAAACACAGCGCGGCGCGAACGCTAAGAAACAACGTGCGACGGAGGTAAGTAAGCGAAGGAGCCGGAACAAAGGGCTAATGTGCGAGGGAATACCGCACGAGAGTGTCAAAAAATACTCGCGTATCCATCTTCGAATTATAATTAGCCGGTTCTTTTGAGGAAAGATATTCTCGCTGAAAATTGAACTGTAAGATTTTTGTTAATTTTTGTTACTTAGCTCTTTTCTATTCTCAATGATAATTGTGCATTCGTGTAGAAATTTTTACGTTTATACATATTTACTTCTTATATCTTCATCATTTGAGACAAATACGCGAAATAAGTTTGAGCAAATTTGGAAAAATGATTAAAAGTATCAAAAGTATCAAGTATTTGCAAGTTTATTTACATTAATTTTCTCTTGAAATAAGATATGTATAACACACTATTTATATTTTAATTAATGATATATTTTTCAAGAATTTATATTTACGAGAAAAGAAAGGAAAACCTAATATTGTACATACAAGTTAATTCTAAACATAATACTTTATTAGCTAAAGTGAAATTATTTTCCTAATTGCTTATAAAATATAGTACAATTCTGATATTTATAAATTTAACTATTTTTAAAAGAGAGTAACAAAACTGTGTACTACAAGATTTTGTTCTCTGAACGTCCAAAGGAATGCTAATTACTCGTAAAATTCTTCAATCGTGATAAAAGTAGCCGCTTAAAGCGACGCTGTGCAGGAGCTTTCCAGATTTGAAATCTTTCTATTGCACTTTTACGGAAACTTTATGCTAGTAGTGGTGCAATCCACGTGAAATAAAAGAGATTGTGCGAGAATAAGAGAACTAACGATTCTATTACACAATGAATAATTATAATATACAGTATTTGAGATACTAAACGATACAAAGCTTTAAAGAGAGACAAATCATTTTATATAAAAGTTTCATATGAATACAATTTTCATGATTCTCTTTATGTGTCAATTAATTCTTCCATTTAGGATTAAAAGTTATTTAAAAAAAATATTCGAAGAACGTGGACTGTCCAATTATTTTATCGTTAAAAATTAAATTTTTTCATAAATGCTTGTCAATTAACAATTGATCTTGCAAGTTGAATGTGGAAGATGGAAAAGAAAGGGGGAAGTAAACGAGACGCGAGGGATAAGAGACGCGGGAGGAAAAAATGATGAAGAAAGGAGCAGGAGAAGGAGAAGGCGGAGGAGACGAGTGGTAGTAGGAGAAAGATGAGGAAGAAGACACAGTGTGCGGAAGAAGAGGAGGAGGACGATGGAAAAGAGAGCCAGGCGAGAGGTAAAAGAGAGGCGTGCGTGCGAGAGAAGTGAGGCGCGATGAGGGAGGCGAAGAGGCGAAGAGGCGAAGAGGCGAGGTGAGGCCCCCGAGTTGGGTAAGGTGAGGGCTCCTCTACGGGTAAGTACCACTCACTTCATTGACTCGTGCGTACGCCCGCACGTCTGTCAGTCCATCCTCACTCACTCGCCCGCCTCGCTCTCGCCGCAGACACTCGCGCGGCCGTGAGTATTCTCTCTTCTCTCTCGGTACACATACACTCGAAATCTCGCCTGGGCCTGGGCGTCGATCCAAGTCGCCGCCGACTTTAGAGAGGTCCCGAGGTCGCGGGCAAGCGCGGCGCGGTGCAGCCAGCGCGCATGACCTCCTGGATCTGGAAGGTCATCACTCGTCTCTCACGGCCCGGTACCGGGGGTTCTGATTTATCGATTGTTCCGAACCCCCTTCGGCCCACCGTAGGGCCCCGCCTCGACGACGATCAGTGCCCGAAGGACCCCACAGTACCGAGGAACAGAGTTCGGTCGGCGCCGGGACCAAGAGGATGACCTTGGCGCGCATCGCTAGGATCTCGGTGGTCCTCGTGCTGCCACTGCTGCTGCCGCTGCTCGTCGTGGACGGAACGTGGGCGCAGGCTTATCCACGCGAGATCAAGCCAGGTGAGCGCTGTGGTGATGGGAGCATGATTTTAACTCATTAAGAACCATTAGCGACTCTTAACCGCCGCGATTTTTCTTGCTGCTGAAATCGGAACATTCAAAGTCAGTCTGTGAATGAAGAAAAATGAATGAAGAAATATTTGTAAGATTTAATTTAAAAATATGTAAAAAATATAATATACATAAATATATTGTATAATATTATGTATTATATACATTTAATTTATATAATATATAATATTATATTTAAATACATAATAAATTTGAATATATAAAACATGAGCTTCCACGTCACGAATTAGGGCCAGTTCTGAACATTATAATTAATATGAAAAATTCGCAGTAATTGTGACACTATTGATATCGAGTACTTTATCAAAAGTATCGTACGATAAATATATTAGTCATGAAAAATTAATATGTTTCTCAAATATCTTTATAATCCACTTTATAGCGGCAAAATGATGTATTTTGTAAACGCGCCATTTGTACATATGATTTTATATCTTAGTATAACAAATTTGCACTACGCTTTACGTCTTCATCGAACGTTACAGCTTTGTCTATAGATTTTATAACGTTCTCGTGTAGCTATAATTATATTTGAGAAGAGACCGTGCGCGCGCGTGAGTCTCGAGCGATATTTCTTCCCATGTGTCGTGAGAGCAGTCTATCTTAAGGACCATTGTTTCCGATCGAGAGATCTATAGATCGTCTCTTGCGTAACTATAGGGCCAGGGTTAATGCACGACGAGCGAAGCGCAGTTTCTATCAAATCACGGTCGATCATGAATACCATTTCTTTCATCCGGTTAAAAAGCAGCGCAGCGTTGGAGAGAATAACGAAAAAGGGAATCTATTCTTTCTTTTATTAATGGTATTAATAAAATTTGCGTTAACCACTTATTAAGTATATAATAATAATTCATCCAATGACATATATTTTTATTATATACTTTGTTTTAAAGGCTAAAGTACGTTTATTGATTTATTATTATTCTCATAAAGGATATTAAATTCAACATTTCCATTATTCTATTAAAAAGTACGTAAAGCATTTCGCCCGATTTAATTACGCCCTTCACTTACCGTTAAGGTAAAAACGTTCGAATTTTACGCGGCGTTCATTTTCGCCACGCGGCTTTGATTAATCGCATCGCCAGTGAGTGGATGGATTTTCCTGGATTCTCACCAGTCGCGGCCGTCCGGCCGGATTTCCATCCTTGTTCGGCTTTTTCCCGTCTTACATCTATTATCTCGCGTCACTTTAGCGGTCTCGGGACTCGTTTCCTTTCTCTTTGGAAGTCGACCTTCCAACGAAAAAAAGCGACCAATTGGCTACAGCCTTCTATACAGCAACACATTACGACTTTCGCGTTGCTTAATTAGATATGGGAAAGATACATATTTCTTTCTTTTATCGCAAAAACTGTGTAATTAAATCACTAAAGTAACATTGTCGCTGAGAGAGAAACGATAAAAACATGTGATTATAAACATGTTTATCTTCAGAATTTTTAATTTTACAGCAAATATTAAAATACTTAAGTAAGGTACAAGTCTCTTTCTTTATGTACATAAAGTTCATTAAAAGTTACGATAATCTTAAATTGTATTGTCATAAAATCCAGCATATATGTATAATATAATAATTTATTTAATAGAAAATGTATTCGAATTGTAAAACTTTTAGGATAGTTTTATAATTCGTGAAATAGAGAAAAGAAGAGAGAAAAAACAATTAAATTTTAAAAAAAATTTTTTAAATTTGCTCAAA
Source organism: Tetramorium alpestre (assembly GCA_021460005.1). Taxonomy (NCBI): domain Eukaryota; kingdom Metazoa; phylum Arthropoda; class Insecta; order Hymenoptera; family Formicidae; genus Tetramorium; species Tetramorium alpestre. The sequence continues at coordinate 1,700,252 of JAJVSH010000021.1, read as the reverse complement.
TCTATGTATTTGTATATAAATTATTGAATAATGCGTCATGTGTAAGTTATCATAATAGTCAATTCTTTCTATAACGAAATTTCGTTCAAATCGCTTTCATTTGCTTTTTACATTCTTGTATCCATTATGTCGCCTGTCAGTGTCGCGGTCAAGATCGACGTTCTCCATCCAATCGCTTCGACCTTTCTCTCCTTCTCTGTCTCTCTCTCTTTCTGTCTCTTGCACTCGGATCATCTAAGTGATTCTTTTTTCCTCCACCCACTCATCTTATGCCGAATGGATTTTACACGGACGTCCAAGCTCGACTGGCTCTATATATCATCCCTTTTAGAAAATTCCGCGCCCTCCGCCGACGTGACCTCGTAGTAGGTCCTTGATATCTCGCGCAAGGAGTCTCTTGGCAAAGTAAAATAGTATTGATACAATGCCATTACTGAGCTGTGCCAAAACGTCTGGCTCATCTTGCGCCATGACGGAGGAGAATCATAAGCGATCCTTAGCTGCGAGCGCTTGCAGTCTGCCATCCCGATGAAAATCGTCCGTCAGACTGCATAACGTGGAACGCTCTGCCCCGCGCATTAAAATCTTGTCTGTATTCCCACTGCCATATCAATCTTATAATTTTTATTTATTAATCCGTAAAAATATGGCGCGCAATTAATGAATTACGTAAAACTATTATATATTATTTATTAGAATCCGATGGGAGAGTCGACAAATATTTCTTCAGTCATATTTTTCGCGTGTAAATAAAGTCATATTTAATATATTTCTCCGCGCGCATTTCGGTGGTTTTCGCTCGCGTATTGTTTTCCCCCCGCTCAATTTTAAATGAAAAAAAAAACAGATCCCGTAATTTCCGGATTGTATGTGTACATACACCGTAATAAAATCCAGCGTTAATGCAACTAATCAAGAAAGAGTTGATGAAAAATAAACCGGAAAATATTCCCGTTATGAGTAAATATTTTACGTTCATTAGATATCGCATATATATGTATACATATATACATATATGTATATATATTGGCGACCGGCTAGAATCGCGAAACTTTTCCGATAGCAGAAAATAGCGAATAATCTGATACGAGCGCGCGTGCGCGCGCGATGTTGATAACAACAACCGCTATTATCCAGCAACAAGAAATATGATGCCGTAAGTACCAATAGGCAGCAATGACGGAAGCCACAATCTTAGAACGGGCGATCCATCACCCGGGGGGAAAACTATGTGAACTACCGAACGTCACGCTCGTCTCGATCATCAGTTAGAGAATGATAAATCTCTCGACGTCGACGGTGGACCATCCGCGCGAGAGAGCCGATGGTGAACGGAACTCGATCCGGCACTCGCGGTGACGTTCCGCGCGAGCCTGCCAATAATCGATCATCAGCCGCGCTACAGCATGTTGTCATTTGTCACATGCCGACTCTAAGATAACTCGAATTGGCGGCGGCTACGGCGCGTCTCTCTCTCCCGATTTTCTCGTATCCGGGAAAACTGGGAAATAAGGGCGGCGATTGCAGTTGCCGTTGTCATTGTTAAATTACATCCCGCCGGCGCTTCGCGCAACTCCCGGCACTACGTCTGGCACTTCGATATGAGAACCGCCTCGGTTTATTGGACGTCGCATATGCGGCCAAACACAGCTGCTCTAATACCGTTCGTATCTCCTACCTTCCTCTCTCTATCTCTCACGCGCGCACTCTCTTTCATAGTGCCAAAGTGGATACATCGCTGTCGCGCTCGATGAAGTTGCTTGGTCGGAAATGCGAATGGATGGATTCACGTCGCCGGTTATTACGTTCGCGCGCGACCATCGCAGAAAAGAGCCGACTGCGTTACACGTGGACTGTAGAAAATTAACTTTTGTTTCCTGGGGAAAGAGCGTTATATCCGATATGATACATTGGATACGTACGACAGAGCGTGGATACGTACGACAGAGCGTGTCGCATTCTCTCGTCGCAATTTCCATCGGGAAAACGCAATGGAATTTTAATCTTATTACGTAAGGGCCCTGTCTTGCGTTATAATCGCCGGAAAAATCTACCGAGGGGAAGCGGCTCGCAAATAATTTCTATTTACCTTAAGGCCTCCAATCTCGCCGCGGGCATGCATTCACGCAGCGCGTGCAAAGTGCATCGGTGCTGGGAAATAGCATAGCGTATCAAAGGGACCCTCACAATTTCCCTTGCGTTTAATCCGGCGCAACAGTAATTACCACCGATGCGACGCGGCGCACGCGAGCCGTAGATACATAAATAACGGAAAACATTAAGATAAATAACGTTTCGATCACAGCGGCGACACGCAGCCGTGATTGCGTGATAAATTACTTATAGCCGCTGGTCGCGACGGTCGCAACGCGCCGGAGGGATCCTCGCAGCAAGCGGAGTTTCAATGAAATAACAGTGATTCTGTTATCCGGCTTTTGTTTATTGTACCCCCGGAGTTTATCTTATTTCTTGATTCGCCGTCGCTTAACAATGCATCACGTTGCGATCTCGCTTTAGTGATTTAACCAGGCAATATCCTAAAATATTCCATTCTATTTGCAGATACCAACATAGTTTTATACATCTAAAAAAGTAGAGAGGTGCGAATTGAGAATTTTTTTGATGTCAAATCAAATCGATTCGAATTTTATTGCCTTTTTCGAATCCGAATCGACAAAATTACATTTGAATTGAAACGAATCAAATTAAATCNAATCAAATCGTTAAAACATAATTTTTAATTTATAATGTAATAATCGAGATTAAATTTTAATACGTAAATAATAAGAGAACATTTTGATTTAAAAAAATAATATGCTAGTGCATCTATTAATATGACTGTATTGTTTTGCTTATTGATGTGAAATGATAAGCGTGTATATGATTTGTATTCAAACTATCTAGATACGAAATTTTCAAATAGTTCAGATTCTAGTCATAGAAATTCAAATTCAAATGAAATTACATCTCTATAAAAAAAGTGATTAACAAATAAGAAACTGATATAAAATTGTGAGATTACTTATTTATGTAATACATTATTTAATACATTTATAAATTCATGGTTTCACATAAAGGCTAAATAAATTAAGAATGCCTGAAAGAAGTTTAATTCGTGAGAATTTAACTCACTCACGCCCCGATGCTAATAACTCGAAAATGATTGATGCCTCCGTGTTTTCGTTACAGAAAAATCAACTCCAATATCGTCAAAGAATCTGTCGTGAAAGATTGATGCGCTGTGTATTTTTCTCGATACGCCTTTACGTGCGTATTCTCCATGAAAGTCTCGCGCCATTGGCAACGTCGTCGATCGCGGCATACGTTCGCCGTAAACTCGGGCAATTTCCTCGTGCCGCGGTCACCCGGTATGCACTCGATGTCCACCCTAATTACCCGTACCGAGAAAACATAATAATGCCACGGACCAGAGGATCGGCTTGGAAAAACTAGTATAAAGTATCTGTCGTCGTGTCTCCCGGCAAGCGCCCGACGAGCTCTCGTCTCTGCAGGGGCGAACTGCATCAGAATTGTTGTCGGAGAAAATTCACGTAGGATCCCTTACCCATTTCAAAAAGAAAAAAAAAATGATTCCAGCCACGAAACATTTTTTAGAACTTGGTTATTGTTGATAATTAGAATTAACAATTATTCTTAGGGACTTTGTAATTTTAATATAAATCAATGTAATCAAATATCTTGTCGTGATGCAAGTAATTTCGATAAGTTTGGATTTTACAATTAGTGTGATAAAAGTACAGAAAATCTTACTTTCGAGCAATTGAATCGTGGCGAGGAATTTTCTTCAATAATCGAAAGTAAGCTTGTCGATTAAATAATTGTAATAATAATTTCGTTCATTGCGCGAGATACGTGTAACCCACTCTTTCGAGTTGGGATTTCCTCGACGGTAGGTTTCACGGCTGACCAGTCCATTCCTGCTCGTGTAGTGAATGAGTTTCTTCTGGTCCACGGTCTGACTAAATGTTGACGCACAGCGGCTGCCATAGGCATCGATGGTTGAGAGCTCACCTCCGGTACTTGCATCCGGTAATGTTTGGTGGCAGCTTGCCGGGTTACTTCAAGGCGTAATTGCCCGTAATTGCGCGTCCCAAGGTGTAATGCACTTTGAGCTATTACATGTCGTGACTGTTGCTGCTGTCGCTACAAGAGGAGAGGTGATTGAACTATCGCGATAAAGCAACGAGCAATCACAATTGCAAACTGTAACGCGTAAATTCGACAAATTAATGTCGAAATGTAAAATCACGGCACGCACAGGATAATTTCTTGAATAATTCAATATCTGCAAAACGCTTGGAAGTCGTGCGTTTCATAAACATAAACATAAACGCGGGCGAAATAATAATTAAAAGCATAATATCGTTTTGATAGATTTAAAAAAATAGTCGATCCATCGGTCGCTTATTGTGCCTTTGCGAATTATCATTAAACTCAATCAAGTGCGTCACGTTAAATTTTGAAGCAGCATATAACGCAATAATAATATTAACAGTGGCCTATTAATGCATATATTAGCGTTTATCGATATTTCTCATTATTATTTAAGTTTTATATTTTTATTTTCGTGTTCTAAAAGCTAATTCTCTACGTAAATGAAGGATTAAAAATTGTATAACACCATATAATATAAACATAACAAAAATAATTAATAAAATAATAGTGTCCGTGTACATAGTGCATTAAGGCCAAAATTAATGAAAATCTGTAACGATAGTGTATGGATTAGCGAAACAGCAGCATTGCGCTCGCTTCTCTATATCTTTCCCCATAATAAATGCATCGTTGGAATTTCCGCAATATACGCATCGATAGGTGAAATCCGCCTGGGAATCGTTTTTCCCGTTCCTCCAACGAAACACATAAAAAACATAGAACACATAAAAAAAAAAGAAAAAATACTTCTTTCATTTTAATGAATATTTACGTCGCTTTCCCGCGTGTTCAATCAAGGATTCCGAATTTCGAGCTTGGCGATACGACGTCGTCGTCTATTACAATTTGGAATTTTTCCGTGTGATGCAAACGCGCGCGATGTGTTATTGAAACGAAATACCCAGTAGAATTCAATGAAAATTCATGACAATCTTGCGTCGATGTTATTGAAATTACTATATTTCTCCCCCTTCCCTCTCTCTCTCTCTCTCTCTCTCTCTCTTCTCGTCTGCGACTCTTTTCCGATGAAAAGAATACGGTTTCCCTTCGGTAGCGGCGCAACAGTAGAATGGGAAATGCTGGGATCACGTTAGCGGAAATTTTACGGTATACCTTCGAGGAAGAGTGCGTATAACATCGGGTGAATATTCATAAAGTCTTCACTTACATTGTTTACTCAGCTCATTGTAATGGAAAGAATTCCACGGCAGTTACCTAACCTTTTGCACGCCGGAATTTTTATTCAATATTCATAATGATTTAATAGAGATGGCACTATTTTTCAACGGCGTGGAAATTATGTAATTTATATGTGGAAGCGTGAGCGATGAGTTTATTTACACAATTCCAGGTGCTATTATTGTTTACGCAATACTGCAAGCCATTAAGTATTCCCTCTTTCAGTATTATTATTGTTATTATTATTTTATTAATTATAATTTTAGTAGAAATAATTAAAATGTAAACTATGTAAAATCTATATGCAATAGCAGAAATATTTTAATCCCTAATTATCATTATTTACATTTTACACACGCTTGTATTTTATTTTATTATTTATTCATTTATTATTAACAACGATTTTTTTTCTGAAAATTTTTAAACAGAAACGCTCTCATTCGAACACTTTTGAATGCAGTCGAGTAAGTATGTTAAGCTTAACTGCTATTATCATATGTTGTCTAACGAGAATATTAAGCTTAATTGCTGTTATCATGTATATAACTTTAATTGCAATATAAAGCTATATTATTTTCAACACTGTGTGAAGTAAGCGTACGTGATAATGCCACACACGTAGCGCACATAAGTAAAATCGTTGTTATCTGCTTAGCGCGTCAATGCACGAACGAGAAACAGTTTCGCAGTTGTTTCTCCTTGTTAATGACTCTTCATTAAGGAATATAGTTTAATGGGCTAAGCGATCGTAACCTCCGGACCCCACGTGCGAGGAATTTGTTTATTTTCGACCGGTAATCTCTTTCGAGGCGTATAGCATCATCGTGAACTAGCGAGACGGTCAAATATGAAATGGTCTCCTCGTTAAAAACCGTAAAATGTTAATTTACTAAGCATTAGAGTAATTCTATTTTGCGGGAGTGATAAGAAGATCGGCTTGTGTCACGAACCGCAACGAGGATAATTCTCCCTTCTTGAAATAATTTGTAACGGCGAATAATTTCTATCAGGCACGATACATCTGGGAAACGCGAGAGTTTATTGCACATCCATGCCGGCACGCGAATGTATATTGTACATACGTGGATGTACGATCCAAAGTTTTAAGGAAATCCGAATGAAAAGCATGATTCCTAGTAACTGTTAATGCCCATTATAAAATATACGCATCAGAAATCTATGGCTAACATACAAATGACTGTTCCTCAGAACTTAATTAAGTGTTAATTCCCGATGGAAAGACGGAGCCCGACGAAAACTCGGTGGAGTCTGGGCATGAAGGATCCACTCGTATAACGTTATCATTATATCTGTATAAATTTTAGCTGCTGTCTGTTCATTCGTATGCTAAATGAAATTGCACATATCAAAGTTGATGTTTATATTAAATAGTCTTCCCTATTCTTCTTTGTTTTTAAAATTTTTACAAAATTTTTCTTACGATGACGATATCAATTGTTTACCCATAAATGATGTATTCGAAAAATTTATTCCACAATATATTCAATTTAACATCATCAAAGTTGACCAATTCAGAAATATTGCAACATTTCACGTACAATTATTGTCACATAAATTTTATCCAATTAAAATTTATTCTAAACCATTCCAGAAGTTTGTCCTCAAAAACACAGCCGTTCGGTTTCGGAATACCCTCGAGAAATATAAATCCGTGCGTTACGTGGCGGTATGTCGCGTTTCGTCGATTGTTTATCTCGCCGTGTCGTTTTCGTGGGTTACCGCTCGGACGAAGATTTCTTTCCGGCTTTATCTCCTGTCGGACGGCGGTTACGGCTACGTGAATAGTCACGGGATGTCCGTCGTATAATTTCAAAGACCTTAAGGCTGACCTGAGTCAACAAGTCATGGCACTCGTGGAACGTGGGAAGCGGTGTGTGCCTGTAGACAGACACAGACGTATGGGCTGAATACTTTGCTTGAATATTTCGAGACCCCAATCTTGCGCTTCTCCTCTACAATATCGTCATTATCCATTCGCTTTCTGATATGTTATGCGAAATATCCTAGTCTATTTTAAATCAATACTGTACGCTCGAAATAAAATCGTGTAGAATATAAAATGACGCACTGGATGAACCGATGTAAACATCGAGTTCAAAAAAATGTTTGTGTTTCGTAGAAAAATCAGCTCTTCTATTAAAACGAAAAAAATTCTTGAATTAAAAAAAATACTTTAGATTTTGAAATTCAAATTTAGCTATTTTTTTCTTATTTGTGAGATTATAATGTATTTTAATTCTTTAATTTTTTTTATTTAAAAAATTTTGAATTTCCGATTTTTTTTTACTTTCCAATTTTGCGTAACTTGTTATATTTCATTATTTTGTTTTTTTTTAATTGTTATTCCTATTATAATACTTTTTTATTCATTGTTTGCATAATTTGTGTTTGATTATTCTGCCTGTTAGTTTTACGTAATTTGCATATTTATCATTTAAATTGCTCAATAGTTGCCATTCTTATTACAAAATATTACAATGCCTTTTGTGCCAGTACTTTGCGAATATAAGCTTCAGAGAAAGTATATTTAATCAGCTTCTCATACTTAGCGTATTTTTTACTTTTGGCTTTTAATTTACTTCAACGAGGATGCAATTTACTTCCAAAGGTTTCCCGAGCTTTTTGCTCGTGACATCTCGTCTAAACTAATATATATATGTACACGATATATATGTACATACATGCGATACGCCACAAAGTTACCAACATGAAAAGGAATTCGTTTTCACGGTAGAAAAAGTACATGGCAGGAAAATATACCTACCGTTAGGAGGTAAGGATTGAAATAACTCAATTCTTCTTGAACACGCAAAGTGGTCTAAATGGCGTTTAACGTGTGTAATAAATGCTAAGTGGCGACCATTCGCGATTTTTTGCGGCTAGTAAGTTCGGTCGCGCTGCCAACTAATGAAGAAATAAAGAGGCAATTATGAGACGCTCCTTATGCGAATATAGCGGATTCCACGGAGAGTCGCGGCAGTTAAAAGGATCGGCAAGAACTCTATTAAGGTCGATTAGAAAAATGTTTAACTACTTCAGAAACGCTTAACCCGCCGCACGAACTTTCCCACTTGGTGTCGCTTGGCTACGCTGATAATCCTGACATTAACATGTAATTAAGGCGGGCGAAAAAAGGACGAGAGCGACCGACCGAACCGCGCGTGGGGGGACGCTAGCGCGAGGAGAGAAAGAAAGTTTAACCCCGTCGGAACAGCTCTCGATCGCCGATCGTTCGTTACGCCGCGCCGCCCGGCGTTCGAAACGGAAGGAAGTTTGGCCTCGCGAGTCCCATTTACCGGCTTGAAAATTATAGCCGCATCGCCCGTAACGAGTGATGCCGCAACACTATGCTCCGTTAATCCATCAATCCACTTTTTACTATCGATCGCTGTAACCAGCGCCGCGAGTGTAGAATTATTTTTGTAAATACCGATACTCGCGATATCGCTAATTGATTAAAAAAAATTTTTTAATTCGCTTTCCACAAGAGACATTCCAGTGGTTTGCATTAAAATAAAAACATGAATCATTTTTAAAATAGCACTTAACGCTGTTAACTTTAAAAAATCCATGTCGAATTTTTTAATCGTATTTGCAAGTTTAGAATTTTTAAATCATCTTTGTTGTCTTTTCTAGAACTATAAAATTTTTATGGTATTTTATTTTATGATATAATTGGTGGTATAAAGTATCGGCTAATACGCGCAATAGGGATAAATGGTCCTCTTGCCGGGAATCTAATTACAACGAGGAATTCACCAATTAATACTGTATTTATGGCCTGCAAATATATTCGCACGACTGGAGATAAGATTATAGTGATATTTTGATGGGAACATTTCAACCGGAATATCAGCAGCGGAACAGTCATGGTTAGCGTTGCGGCAGTAATCCGTGAAGATACGAAGGGCATGAACACTAAGACTGAATGAAGCTACCCGGGCATCTCGTCTACCCGAGATCGCCCATCGCGAATATCACAATGCGAATTTGAGCCGCTGATATGGTTGCATTATTCTGCTCGCGAGTTGTATTCAGAGCCCCGCGTCACGCGTCGATATACGAGTCGTATAAGGCGCCTAATTATTCGTCGCATGAATAATTCACCTTCGCAAGCCAGGCGAGAGGTCGAAGATCGTTCGGCGGAAAAGAAGAAATCGAGAAGAGGAAGGAACGAGAGCTACTATTAGCTGCTCCGTTACACGGCAATGTGAAAAATTAACGGCCTCGCCGACGAGTTTCCGCTCTTCCTCTTCCACACGTCCGTCCCTATCGTTTCTCTCAAAGTGCCATTTCTTTTTTCCTCTCTCTCTCCCTCTCCTTGTCCTATATATTTTTTTTTGTAAATGCCATGCGACAAGCGCACGTGTTTTCGTGAAATGCGAAACCCGTCATGCGCGCGATAGTACGGGGGAAAAAGAACCAACGACGAGAACGGAAATAAAAATATACAGTCTGAAGGGCGTATTGACAGTTAGCAACGACGGAAATATTTTGTGAAATGTATTTCGGTATCGAATGAAGCTACCTCGGATACGTTTAACGAATTACATGATCAAAATACGAGCGTAAATCGTTAATAGACGCGCGTGATCGACCAATTATAATGAAGGGACACCTATTAATTTCTCCCGTAAATGAGAGCGAAAAAATAATTCGAAAGCAATAATAAACAATAATTAAAATATTTGCTAATATGTCTTTTTTATACAATTTTCATAAATATTAATTATATTTATATAATAATTAATTGAAATAGTTACTAATAATATATGTTTATCATATTTTAAATATTATTTTTATAAGTGTTAATTATACTTATGTAATTATATGAATATGTAATTAATTCTGACAATTTATCCGATTAGTAGTAAAGATTCCTTTTGTAGAAATGAGAAAAAAATCGCACTTGGATATTTTATGATGGATAAAAATATTTTTTTGTCGAATATTGGCCACTGTCATCGTGGTCAACGAGCGAAAGTGTCGATTACACGCGCACAAAATAATTGTCATTCATAAAACAACTGTTAACTCCAACAATGACGAAACAGGGATACACACCGGATGAGACCACGCGAGATGAGTTCCCCGCGAGAGCGCCGACAAGCCGGTTTACGACGACGCGTCGATTATTAATTACGAATTTATAATTATCGCGCCGAACAGTCGAGATGGTACGCGTTGCGCTCGTCGGCGTGATTCATTCAGTGATGCAGCGTCACGCACACGAACGACCACGTGCGCCCATCCGAGTCTCCCTCGTCCAGGTGTGCAGGTGAAGCCGATGCCGTAGGGGTCACTCATTTATCATTGCATAAGATTCAGAACCTGTTCCGGTCCATTCATCGCCGCATGCTCGTATATACCGTCGAAAGTGACTCGTGGGACGGGCTACGAGAGCTGTAACTACGTACGTGTATACCGACAGTGGCGTAGGTGCGGATATACATTTGCTCGCCAAATTGCGCGTATCGAAAGCTTAATGATCTCGAGGGAGCTTGACTTCCGATGCTACAAATGCTGCGAAGAAATTGATTTATTCAAGCGATAGTAAGGACGGGCGCGAATAGATATTAATTTTACATGGCAGAACACGTGGAAATAGATTTCATTAAAAACAAATTAATTTAATAAGGATTATGCAATCTGACCGATAATAATTAAAATAATTAAAAGGCATCAGTTAGTTGTATCAATAATAATTAATTATTTGTCGCTATAAATAATAATATATGTATGTAATAGTCACAATATAATATAAATAATATATACCTAATAATTTTATTATATTATACAAAAATATAGTAAAGTTTAATATAATTTATTTACATTGGAAGAAAAAGAATATTTCCCTTATTTTAAATTACTATAACAATTTATTATTCATTATAATCGCTAACGCTCAATTAAATTGCGATTAATCAAACAGAACAGTGGTAAAATAAGAACTGCTTGAATTGTGAACGTTCGTGTTTATCGTGACAATATCGACGCTATAAAATATTTCACGACAATCACATACAAACGCACTACATATATCGCGTACGATTGTAAACATCTGCAATTCCCGTTTGAACGGTTCGGATTATGCGCCAAGGCGTGCGTTAACTGCATAAATATAAGCTTTAATATTTCGTGACTGTTGATCAGTCGATAATAGTACTTATTTGTTAAGTAAGCTTACGAATTACTCAGATATTATAGCGTAGAACCGGAAATCTGTGACATGTGTGCTAAATCGTGTATTAGATTTCAAACACATAGATACAATCTGTCTGCTAGATATATGTGTAACAACTATATTTTCAAAACTATAAAAATATTGGTAACAGTTATTAATAGAAAAAAATGCATTACTGAAAATCATTTCTATTAGTTTAATTATTAATTGTTTTGAAAATAATAATTTAATAAATAATTTAATTTCCATTCTATTATGTATAATTATTATTTAATAATTTAAGTAGTCAAAACAGCAGCAATTTATAACTTCTGTAATTGAATGGATGTACATACATGTGTCAGAAATATTTTAAAATTACACAAGCTCGGCGCCAGTGGACGCACGTCCCTTTTAATTCTCCAAACGAACGATATTGTTTTGTATGCGTATGCTACATCTCGATTTCGCCCCAGGTGTAGAACAAAAGTGCAGAGTACTCGATCTGATGATCTGTCAGCGATCTCTACCGTTTCTCCGGTCAATAAAATAAAAGAAAAGTCAATGCGATGTCTCGTCACACAGATCATCACAGTGAAGATGCAGGTGGCTTCAATGAACCACGCGATGACGATAATAATCAAAATGATAATAATGACGCGATGTAGATTTTATTATTTCTTATTAATCCATTTTTATGAAACAGTATTTTGATCTAAATTTTTCTAAATTCGACCTCTGCTTCTCACTACGTATTTCAGATTAAATTAGTTATTATTAGGATCAAATGACTAAAAAAGTATTTTCTGTGTAATGAAAAAGGATTAAATAAAAATTATAAAAAAAGGATAAAAATTTAATTAATCTCCCTCTCTCTCTCTCTCTGGTTTTTACAATTATATAATATTTTAGTAGGTAAGAGATTATATAAATTTCGGAATAACTTTTATTTTTTATCATGTTATTATATCCATACGATGAATATATTGGAAAATTCATACATACAAATAGCAAAGTAATAAAGGCTGCTGGACTATTCTTTTGTTAGCCTTTTCTAGTAGCATGTATTCTGCTTGTAGCTCGAAGCAATACAACCTGCTTGTTTGATATCTTTGAAATTCGTCTTGCGTGCGCATCTGTTTTGATTAAGGTTGCCTCATCTCGTCGCTCTGGCGACGAACAATTTGTCACTGCCGCGTGCTTATTTCCATGTTTCGTTGCAGAGACGGATGCATTCTACGACAAATTTTAGTCTATCGTTTGAACGAATGTTTCCTTCCCTTAGGACTTCCTTTGTCCCTAGGACTGATTGATGCTGATAGGAATTGTTCTTGCATTGATATACAAGTTAAGCTTTTATATTAAGTTAAGCTTTAGTTTTATTATGTATTTGAAATTTTCTCAAGAAGAAGAAATATAAAATATTTTCTACTTTTTATTTTATTGTTAATTGAAGATACAAATTATATTATCTTGTAAAATTTTAATGAAAACAATTTACAAGTTTTGAAAATAAATGCAACAGGTCAATAAAGGCAAGAGTTGGAAGATTTTAAATTTCTTTATCTCCTATATAAGAAAATATTTTATAGAAAAAGTTTTTTATTATTAAGCAGATAAATTATAAACTATTATCAGAGAATATAGATTACATATTTATTTATATTACATAAATATAATTAATATTTACAAAAATAATTATTGCGTTAAAAATTTCATTAATTATTATTTTATTAATTATCAAATATTTTACATGTTTAATGATTATGTTTTCTATGAATTAAAAGTATGTTTCTCATATATTTAATGACCCGAAATATTTGAATTCAGGTATAAAAAATCATTATACTTCGTACAAGTATACCCGAAGAGAATGACAGAGAGAGAGAGAGAGAGAGAGAGAGAGAGAGAGAGAGAGAGAGAGAGAGAGAGAGAAAGAAAGAAAGAAAAGAAAAATAAGCGATGGGAAAAAGTCTCTCGAATTAAATGTGATAACAGGCAATATAGTTTCATCGCAGAGGTGGTACGTTCGTTCACTCGCGTGTACATATCGCGAATTCGTTAATTATAGGTTGCCCTTTTACTTGACTTTGACTCGAAAGCCCTCTCACCGGTGAGAATCTCCGTATCCAGTTGCCAGGTGGCTCCAAGCAGAGTCAAAAGTCGTGAGTCGGCCGCGGCTCCTCTCTCCTCTCTTCCTGGACCTGTGCCGATCTTTTTCTTCCTGCTTGATCCACCGCCTTTCGCCTTTTCGTCCTGTCGGACAACCTCCTCGACTTCCTATAAGGCCAAGGTCTTTTATCAGGGAGGTCGTGCCGTCAAATGAAAAAAAGAAGGAGACAATCGCCGTTGGTGTATCCCTTCTCGAGTCGCTATTTGCGATCATGACTCAACGGGATAATAGCTTATGGGAGAGAAGTTTGCTTTAGCATTCGTAAATTTCTCCACCCGTCGATTTCTTTCCTAAATGAGCCATTGTATTCTTTGGGATAGAATTGTTGTACGAGAATGAGCCTCGCTTAATAATCGCGGTCACACTAACAAGTGTTTTTCCTCTTTAAAATTTAATATTTCAGAATTACGCGGAGTTTGAAAATTTATAGAATTTATATAAAGATTTATATATATTTATATATATAAGTATAATTTATTATATTTGCCAAAAATGTTACACATACGTATTTTTTATATTTACATATTTTTTTAAATACTGATATTGTTAAAATATTTAAAAAAGGTTTATAAAACGAATTTTTTATTTGATATTTCCATTAGCTTTTTATATTTTTAAAATAAAAATACTGCTCCTGGTAGAATTGCAATTTAAATTTAAATTCTCAAACGAGAGAGAAAGAGAGAAAATTATCATTTTAATTAATGTTCATGACGAATTAAAACGTATTGTGTATTTAACGTTTCTCATGAACCCGATTTTTAGAAGATGATTATTACTTTATCATGTTATAGGAATGTATTATGTATTATTAGTATAAGCTACAAAATTATAAAATTATAAAATTTTTTTACACGGTACAGAAAGATGAATGTGAATTTCGTATGACCTAATGTAGTGCCGAAAAAAAGACGCATAATTTTCTATATTTGTCGCCAGCGAAACATGTGGTATCCACTTCAAAGAATCCCGGGTTGCACGGTTATTAATTGGACGCGATCACGCGATATTTACTCGCGATACGTCGATCCACCGCGAATTTATCGTCGTGCACAAGCTGATTTATCAGTAGCAGGGAGAATCCGATTTATCAGTGTGTCCCAAGCGCGGACCTGGTGGAGATCGACGCGATTCAGAAGCCAATCGGCCAATTTCGTTCGCGCGACATTTCGAAAGAACGGGATTGCGGGCGTGGTGATCCGATCTGTTTGCGGTACACACGAGAGAGATCCGCGGATCTCTTTATGTGCGAGATCCGCGACGTTTAGTCGGTCACATCCGATGTCGTTCGTCCGACTTTATCAGGAACGTATAATCCGAACGATCGCTTTTACAGCGATAGCATTCTCTATTAAGACATTTTTTAAACTGTCGCGATATCGAGCACCATAGCTGTCGCTTTCAGTCTGATTGTAAAAGATATGAGAGAAATATCGAGCCTCGAAGATTTCATGCATCTTTCATGTATAGCCTTCTTTTTCATTTTAACAATTATTACATTACAGTACATTAATCTCATTGTTTCAATAATATAATGGAGACTCGTCATTTTAATTAGCGGATATCATTTTAATTGCAAAATGTGAAATGTTCGCGCACTCATGCATAAAAGATGATACACGATGAGAGATAATGACACAATGCGGTCAGACATCGATCACTCCCTCTCTTTATTTTACATCGAGCTCAGGTGTGAGATGTATCTAACCATAAGATATGTACCTTCTTCGTGTATTTCTTGTTGTAGCTTATAGCCCCGAAGAGTTATTTTAACAATTAATTCGAGAGAAAAATAAAAAATATTGGAGAGCTATCAGCTTTTGTTCCGATCACAATTACTTACCCGCGCCGTGCGGTAGTCCTCTTCGCAGTACTTTCCGGAGAGGTTCGGCAAATAAATAAATGTCCGACCGGTTGAAGCAAATAGAAGCTGCTGCGCAAGCACACCGAGTACATCCGCTACGATTCCCAAGAACGAGCAATTGGATAGAAGCGGCCGCTAAGTTTTCCGGCATTATTTCCGACAGGTATCGTCGATCGTTGTCAAATACACGTAATTCTTAAAATTGTCTTTTTTTTTTAAATGATAAATAATTGCTTTGTAAAAATATTGCTCAACTTTTGTTAGTGTAGAAAATAGAGGAAAAAGAATAAACACTCTCATTCTGCAATAACTGTTCACAGAGGACAATTAATTTCCGAAAAAGCTTATTTTTCACACAAAAAAAATAATTTTGATATACGTGGAATCCTCTAAATCTTAAAGGATTTTACTCTTATATGTACTTTAAAAGGATTCCTCTGAAATTAAGAGAAAAATCGTATAAACAAGAGTATTTATGAGAGAAAAAAGTATTTTTCACTCTACTGAAAGAGAATATGTTTGCCGTAAAAGTAAGCTTAGAATATGTTTGCCATAAAAGTAAGCTTAGAATATGAGATTATAAAAAAAAATCAGTTTGAATGTAAAATACAAAAAAAATCAGTTTGAATGTAAAATACTTTTTTTGGGGGGGTGTTCGTTCTAATAAATTCTTCCTAAATATGGCGAAAGCTGGCTTCGAAATTTAGAAAAAGAAAAACATCTTACATATTAGAATCGTTAAAATTTATCGCCGGCTAGACATTAATTTTCCATCTATGAAACAAAGATTATCCGGCACCAGACTACCAGCAGCATCCGCGACGTCGTCGTCAATTCTCTCGCCCACGTCTCTCGTCGGCTCATTCGCCGCTTATCGTGGACCGAGTGCNTACGTGCGTGCGTGTAATGGTTACGTTACGGCCTGTGCCGTTCCATCAGGACACGGAGTCGAGGGCGAGGGGAGTACGGCGGGAGGGTACGGATGGGGAGCCGAGGCCAGAGTTCGCTCCATTCATACCGCCGCGGGTACCGATCGGCCGGCAGCACACCATCGCACGTGCACTTGGCAGTGAGTGCCGACTTGGCGATGAAATGCTACGATACTGATGCGGTGACTCTCACGATTTTCTCTTGCGCTCTCTCAGAAACGGACAAGTCCTCCCCTTCGCTCGGCAACGATGACGACGGCACGGGAACGATTAAAAATATTACGTACCTTCAAGTTTTAGGAGAAAACATGAAAACACGAGCTCTAATAAAAAAATAATTTTGATACACATGGAATCTTCTAAATCTTATTATTAGAGGATTTTACTTTTATTTATATTGACCTCAAAAAGATTCCTCTGAAATCAAGAGAAAAATAATATAAATAAGAATATTTAAGAGAGAAAAAAGTATTTTTTATTTTAATGAAAGAGAGATATGTTTGCTGTAAAACAATAAGCTTAGAATATGAAATTATAGAAAAAATAACTTTGAACGTAAAATACTTTTCTTTGGTTGTTACATTTGCGCGGCGACAGTAGAATTCTGAAGGCATTTTAAAAATTAATAAAAATTTCACATAAAAATTTATGGATATATAACACGTATGCGACAAAGATTCGAGAATTAGCAGATTAGCTTAAAAAGTCAATGCAGTTTCATTTTTAGATCATAAATTACACACAGTACGAGAGATTAGAAGCGCAAAAGCGCGACTGACGAGTTACCATTTTCCACTCATTCTTAATTTAAAATCAATTATCTGCCATCTCTTCAGCTTACATCTGGCGATACCTTCCATTAGCGGGAAACGGGATAATAACAGCTAACGGCGCTAATGCACGGATATGTCAACCTGCATTTCAACGGACGTCACAATACATGTACGCCGCGCGCTAATGAAATCTGCAGAAACTCGCGCGCGCATCGCGAGGACGGCTTACAGTCGTTCCTGAACGTCGTCGTCCTGGCGGAACGACGCTCACGTTCGCCGAGAAGTGCTCGTAACAAAATCTTCGCGTAGCAGGATCTCCTTGTCCGATGTAGCGGGATTAAAATCCTCTCGGCGAGAGAGACGTCCTCCTCTCCCGCTCCCGCTCTCGCAGCGACGGCAGCGGCGGCGGCGGCGGGAAGGACTTCCGGTTTTGCGCCATTAACTAACTTGGCTTGTTTCTCGCTTGGCGCAAGCTCCTCCTGGCCAAGCCTGGAGTGTCCTTTACTACTGCAGCCCTCAGCGGTGCCGTACTTACCTTCCCGGGACTAATGACGGCTCTAACATCGCCCGAGCTGCATCCATCGCGTTATGCAGCTCGAGAACGCGACAAGAGAGCGGGGTAGAGGCGCCAATATGTAAGCGAGAGGACGGAGGAGTTGGTTATTAGGCACGTTTCTTGTCCTTGCCGTATTCTCGATGCGTACGGTTTAACGGCGGAATAATAGCAGCCGGATTATGGTACTTAGCGCGACTCAGACGCAAATTGACTTTGGGATCGTCGAACTAGGGTGTTGCTGGAATATTTCACGAACAACTCCAATCTTTGTTAATTTATGCAATTTTACGGAAACAGCTTTCTTTCGTTTTTTTTAAATAATGCTAGGCGCTGTTTGATATGATATTCCATAAGCGACAAAAAATTATTAAAGTTTTATTTTAATATTTTAATATTTTATTATTTTACTTTTGCTTAAAATATTTCATATCATTGTCTCGTCATACATAGCGTTTCCGCTATTATCCTTTTCTTTGAGAGAAACAATAGACTTTACAACCACTCATGTCTATCAGACGCAACAAATGTTGCATATGCAAAAGAGTATTGCGATAGTAATTGCTGGCTTTCAGAAACAGCCATAGTCGATGATAGCAACTTTAGGTTCTACGATGTTCTCGTGAATTTCCAGCAAATCGCTATCATAAGTGGCTATTATATTCTACAGCGAGCGTGTTTCAAGTTAATCGATTGCATAAAACATATTCGGCCCATCCTCCTTCCCGGAAAGTTCTATAGATTAAATGTCGCTCGTTTTAACATCGCTTTCGAGCTACTCGATATCGCAGGATGAAATCAGTGTCAATCCTGACCGAAAGCCCTCGGGCACCTTCGTTGCGAGGTGCACGCGGAATTTATATTGAAAATTCCATTTTCGGAAGGGCCGACGTCGTTCACGGCCGAGCGTGCAAATATTTCCGAAGTTTAAGTCCGTGTTGTAGCGATTTTTTCGACGTTTTGGCGTACGCGCATGGAATTGAAGTAGGACCTTTCAACATTTTCCACGCGCTTCGTTCCGATCAGACCAGATCGTCATGGCTAAAATTGTCATTTCTCTTTTCACGCGATAGTTGAAAATGCTGTTGCTTGCATTATCTAAATTGTAATAATCGGAAATTAAAGCGTTCGCTTTTCTGATTTTGTTTTTTGTATCGATTAATGTAAGAAAATATCAAGTCACGAGAACATTGAGAGAAATTTCGAATTTTTGTAACAAAATCTTTCATTTCTTTCTTAAACAAATCGGGGAAGAGTTTTGTCCGACTTAAAAGTTAAAATGCAATCCGCATACTTGGACGATAAGATTGAAGTATATGCGCTCAAATAATTTCTGAATTCTCCTTCCGAGGAGTTTTCTTCAGAAGGAGATGCTCTTAACTGAAAAGTTAAACGCGCGTCTTCGGCTATGCGATTATGGTCTTCCGGTAATTGTTTTAGCTGTCGCCAATGTAACTTTCGGCGACTGCGCTCGCGTCGCGTGCGAAAGTTTCGCGGGCGTTAATTAACTACTAATTGGATTTTATTAATTGGGGCCCTGTCGTGCGCTCGAAACACACTTACCAACCGTTGCTTTGTCTATGTTAATGTTAGACAGAATGTACTGCAGATCGCCGTGCAGTCCCTCTCAATTTGGCATGTAATACATCACAAGACAGGATTTGACCATCAAGATGCCAAAAAGACAGTCGAACAAAAAGTTCAACCGATTTGATCTGATTATCGAGTCACGAATCTAGAGTACGTCTAACACGAGCAGCGGCAAATAAAATTACATCGTAATCATTTTTTCATTTTCCTTTTTGCGTACACTGAAAGAAAATTCTGGTTAAAAACGGACGAATCAGAAAATCTTATAGGATTGATGAAATATTCTAGTTATTATAATAGAAATAACAGAACTCAATACTTTACAGCTTATAATAACTAGAATTCCTGTTATAGTATAGTAATCAGAATATTTGATCAATCTTACAAGATTTTTCTAATTCGTCTCTTTTTAACCAGAGTTTATTTTCAGTGTCAGAGAATCCAAAGATGTCTAAATCCGTGCGATAACTTCATTATTAAAATCTTAAATTAAACTTTACTCTCGCATTTGTGAAGCAATATAATTTAAATATAAAGGATAAATATGGCTTATTCAAAATTATTGAAAATTTGAGATTTATCATAAACCATAAACTAAGTATGATAAATTTAGTAAAATATAAAAAAGTGCGAGAAAAAAATATTGGACTTCTTGCTACACATTATACTACCAAGCGCGCGTATAAAAATTGTTTTAAAAAGATTTACAATTTCTGCCGCACACGGAAGCGCGAGTACGCAATCTCGGGAGCATAACACTCCGAAATTCTGGGCACGTTATTGCGGCGCGCGAGACACCGTGTATACTTTCTGCGAGTTTCGATAACCCGGCCGGCACTATAATTAAAGTTTTGTTACGTAACGAGAAATTTACTCGCGATCGCAGGATGCAGATACGAGGGTCGCCGATATCAAGAAGGAACGGCTGTGGGTACGTCCGAGCCCTGCCTGCAGTGCCGGTGCATCGAGGGCGCATTGAGATGCCGGCTCCGGGTGTGCCCGCGACTGCCGAATCCACCACCGTCCGGCTGTCACGTTCGTTCGCCGGCCGAGAACGTATGTTGCGCCGAGCTGGTATGCGGCGAATCACGTTAGTACGATGATATGCCTCTGGTTAATCAGTATCTTGTCGATACGGCCCGGTTTGCGATCGGCTAAAGAACTGAAAAATCCTATCGAAAGAAATCCAAAAAATTATGGAAAAATACTCTTTCCATATAAATTATTCGTAAATTATAAGGGTTAAATTAAAATTTAATTAAATTATAATTTACAGGATTAAATTATTACAGGATTAATTTAATCTTGTTCGATATTAAATATATAATTGTTATTCTTGCGAGTTAGATAGGAGGTGTCTGTGTCCGCACGCTTGCCTTGTTTCTCTTATAAAGTTTGTCTAAAACGCACAAAAGTTTCGACCTCGCGGTAAAGCAGATTAAAGAGTTAATCGTGGCTAGGGTTTAAATTTATTATCTGACTTACAGGCGACGTCGAGAATATGTTGCGGAGAGCCAGTGTACAAACGAACATGGGAGCCGAGGATGAGGAGAAGCACGCTCACCACTCACGTACGGAAGGTATTTCTATTTTGTTGATTTTGCACTTTGTTATTTGTTCTTCCCGGTAATGTATCGCTACACTGTACAAATTATTGTCTTCTTTATGCCGCGCTGCACTTATCTGATAAAACGTCAATGGTGATTTATTGCGCGCAAAGCGGGTAATTCATAATTTTCAATATTACTTAAAACGCAGAAAAATTGATTCGTTCTTTTCTCTTCCCGAATGACTGTACGCGATTATACATCGCGGTTGTACTCTGGGTTAAATTAGCGGCGCGCTATTATTTTTAATAATTTCCATTTTAACTCCGTCTCTCTGAAAAGAGAGCGTCTGGGCTACCTCTGCGGTAAATAAATGAGCCTCGTTACACTCGAGTAAACTTGGGTAAATAAATTGAGGAAGGT
Source organism: Tetramorium alpestre (assembly GCA_021460005.1). Classification (NCBI taxonomy): domain Eukaryota; kingdom Metazoa; phylum Arthropoda; class Insecta; order Hymenoptera; family Formicidae; genus Tetramorium; species Tetramorium alpestre. Next base: position 1,678,861 of record JAJVSH010000021.1, on the reverse strand, counting down.
AGAGAAGAACACTCGGCTAAACTCGGGCATAACACAGAAGGGGTTAAGATGGCTCGTTACTGCTGAAACGAACGTAATTTTAAATTAATTCAGGATTTCTTTGTTGCTGTAAGGTTTATGCCAGTGCATTTCTTTCATTTCTGCGCGCTACAACATTGGCTTGGGCACTGTAACATTTTACCGTAACACTGTTTCCATTTGCAATAACGTTCAAATAAAGTTCTACGCGTATCGTATTTACGATTAAACAATGCAATTATGTAATTAACGCGATATCGCTTTAATTTCATTTACCTTTATTAATAAATGAGACTCTATTATTTATTAACTAATAACTTCTGATGATTTAACATTATTTTTATTCGCGCGAGTGAATTAATTCGAACATTTCTCTTGGAAACTGTGGCGTTTCACGAAATCTGTTTTATAAAACTAATATTTCAAATTGAAAAGTAACAGAATTAAATAAATTAAATATTAAAACACAATAGCATTTCGTCGGTTGTATTTTCCCTTGAGACAACAACCTTTTACATTACTTTATAAATATATACAGCCTGTGTCTTTCTTGAAAGCATTGTTAAATAAATTATCGAGCACCAAGAAACTTCGCCCAAGTTCGACGAAGCTCACGTACTATCTCACAGACAAGAACGATCTTAACGAGTGCAATTTAACGTAAATTCCAAAAACTCCATTCAGTGCTCGATTGCAATTAAAGATTAACTATTGTATATAGACCTTCCCGTTTTTCTGAAACAAACAGGTAACGTCAGATATAAAACGGTATCTATAAATGGCAGATAAAAAGTGATAATAAATTACATTGAAAAGAGATATAATTTCTAATATATTAGAAGAAAGACGTAACGTAAAGCTGACGTAATGAAACCAAAAATGAAACAGATGAGACACAGGACAATATATCGTTAAAAGCTTCAAATGTTGAATGCGAAAATTATGCATTTACAAAGCATCCCGCTTAATTCGCATTTTCTTCGTTTTCTCGGAAAAGAGCACTTGAATTTTTTCGTCTTTAGTTGGGGTAAAATGGAAAGAAAATGACTTTCAAATTCGTGTTAGGATGTCTGCACGACGGGATTCATTATGGCTCGGGGTCGGCGATGATGGGCTCGCGCCGATGCGAATACTGCTACTGCATATCCGGCTCGAGAAGATGCGTCCGACCCAAGTGCCTGCTACCACTGCCGGGATGCACCCCGCTGTACGCGCCCCATTCCTGCTGTCCGGTCGCCTATAACTGCACCCGTGAGTGTACTTTTATCACGGCGACGTCGCGAGTTACTTAAAGTACCTTACCAATGGCCCTCCTTATTTCTTTTCAAGACCATCATCCGTCCACAATGGCGCCGGTATCGGGAAACGGTGAGTTCAAATTGTTGTCATTTACGAGCTAGTCCGCTTAACTGAATTCGAGGAAGCGGATGCCGCCAGAAATTCCGAGAAATTTCCCGGAAACTCGATAGCGCGATCGAAAGCTTCGTCCGCTGGTGTTTAATCTGTAGTTTTTGATAAATATAATGGAAGCTCTCTCTAATGGGGAACATAAGGGATAGATAATTTTATAAAATGTTATTTTAACCTTTGATAATTAATTAACGTGTACACGAAGGACATACCAACACAGAAAGCATCTTTCAATTCCTAATCAAGAGCTTCTCCGTAAAAATAAATAAAGCTCCTTCGAAGTACAAATTGAACTCTAATAGAGACAGCGTAACATGATAAATGTGATACAGCGAACAAGCAGCGATTTTACATACATTGGCATGAGTATATGAGCGAGCAGCTTATTAAAGTTTCACCCGTGGGAATGGAAAACTTGAAGAAAATCGGGGGCTATTAGGGATTATTCCAAAATTTACCGTCGCGCGACTAAAGCTCTCCGCCGAAGCACGCTCTCGAAAGTTGTGATGAAATGTGTAACTTAATAACGAAGAGTTACTGCTGACGTTATATCACACCGCGACACTTGCTCCACAAGGATTCTACCTCCAGATAGCCGACAAGGTTCATTTAATGCTGGGTTTCATCGCCCGGTGGTTTAAGCTGTAAGTTACAAGAAAATATTATAACGTATGTAAAGTTTATTATTCCAAGTAATAACGTATATAAATATTTTAAAGCGGGTACGCGCCCAATTGCAAAGCATTTTTCGGTATTTTTATATCTTAATCAGGAATTTTAATTAACAAGTGACAAATTCAACATCTCCATTTCTTTAATTGAAAATATAATTTACAATTAAATTCACCATAATAATTAAAAAAAAATTAGGATTCTAAAGATCGTTTCTTTTTTTTATATAATCCATTTCAGACAAACTGGATTAAGTTTTTGTTACCTATTCTAATTTGAAGTCGTTTATAAAACAATTCACTCGCAGGGTCGAAGTTCTCGATCTCCTTTCTCAATTCTCAATTTTCTCATCGATACGGTTCCGCGAGAAACGCGTGACCTCTCGTACACCCTGTACACGAAAGCCGATATCCCCGGGAGCGAGCATCGAAGGAATCGTCTCTGGATTCTCTCGTTATGGGGTCCGACAGCTATAGAGAAGCGTGTAACGCGATAAAGAAGAGTCAGTAGGTACCTCCCGACACTTTGCTCCGGGAGGGAAACTGCGAGCCGGCGCTTCGGATAGCCGAGGTTGCCGTTCATTTAACGCCCGGTTTCACCGCGGCCGCTTAAATTTAAGCCAGGCTTAAGCCTCGGTCGCTACGACGACGCCACGGCTGTCACTGGCTGCCGGGACATTCGGGGATGGCTTAATTTTAAACGGGGGCACACTACCCCCGAAAACCATCCCCTCCCCCCTCTCGGGGCGGCATTGCGGCCTCGCCGTCGCGATGACTGACCATGAAGTCGGTAAATAACGATTCGAACCACGGCTGCTCGTTAATTCTCCCGGGCGGACAAACATCGTCGAGGTCACCGCTCGCCAGGACGAGGCTATTACGGGCTCTAACACGACGACGCCATCAAAAGAACGATGTCATGCCAAGTTATGCGTTACCTCCGGGGCGTACAGCTCCGGACTCAAACAAGATAAAACCTTCAGAGAAGGTAGGGACATGCGCGCTGTTATTTTTCGCGCTCTGAAACTCATAATTGAGAGACCGAGATCGAAATTGTACCCTCGTAGAAATGGTCCTTCAATTAAGATCTTGCAGATTACTACGAGATGTATTCGGAAAGATACCAAGTTCAGAAAATTATTTGTAAAGCATTTTGTTTTGGGATTGACTTGTAATACTTTTAGAATGTTCACATAGTGAATACACTTCGTATCATTACTTCGTATCATTACTTGAGATTTAAATGCGCATTCCATACAGAAAAACATTAATTTTAAATCTACAATAATATTCTCACATATAAGCAAGAATGTAAAATCTTCTTTAAAGGGATTAATAATCTTAAACAGAAAAATTTTTTTACGTGAGTAAATTATTGTCCGTTTAAGATTATCAAATTCTTGAAAGATTTTATATTCTTGCTTATATTACAGATATGAAACTAATATTCTTTCTGTGCAATAATATACAACCCTATGCCATACTCCTTCTCTCTTCTCTTCGCGCTATCGAAGTTCCAGAAATCCGGATAGTACGGAACGTCTGGATATTCGGGCCACGAATGTCCGGATGTTCCGGTAGTACCTTCTGCGCGAGCGGCGGAAGAAATTACGCGGGGAGGCCGAGTTTCCACACTTGCGTTTCTCACGACTCTCACATGATCGTCCAGGATGCCGCGTGGGCGAGCGCATTTACGTCGAGGGCGAGATGGTTCGCGACATCGAGTGGAAGGCCGCATGCGACAATTGTTTCTGCGCGATGGGCGCCATACGGTGCGTTCCGCTTGCGTGCGCCCCACCTCTTCAAGGCTGCAGCCCGATCGTGCGGGAAGGACAATGCTGCCCGTCCACCTACAACTGCAGTGAGTTTCACGCAAATTCGCATTCGGGATTGTTCCACGCTCACACCAGCCACCCAGCTGTTCACGCCCGGATTGTGTTTTCCGCTGAATTAATCGTGAAATTCCTTGGTCAGGAATATTGCCTTTCATTTTTCAGACCATTATTAAATATCAGAGAGCGGGGAAAAAACGCGATACTGGAAAATATCGAAATACGAGACTATTAACGCTCTTTGAAATATTCTGATAGTGAACTTTTCATAGAAACTACACAAGGAATAAATAAATAAATAAAAACCATCGACGCAAACAATTATATTGTAGTTTGAAAATCATTTGATTAGACTGAAAATAATTTTCAGGGTGTTTGCGTGTGTTTTAATATATTCTCCAACTGCACTATTTCTCGGATTTGCGTATTTTTATTACGCAAAATTTGCAACTTTTGCGAATTTAATTCCTTAGCTGCCTCGATCCTCAAATTTGTAAAAAATTGTTCACTTTTTACTGATTATATGTATTTTCTTATATATTACATATTAGTGATATTTAGGAGCATTTATCTTTGTTTAACGAGAAATTAAATCTGTTTTTTCACACGTACATTTTTGAAATATTAATTTCGCGTTGGGTATGGTGACTATGGTAATGGAAGTTGATCGCGATTGAATTGGGTCTCGTTCGGTTAAGGCTCGGTGAAAAAACTATTTTATCGAAAGCGAAAATATTTATTTGATGCATGCCGATGCGAGAGAATAACGAATGCCACCGTCAAAACAGCGTCTCGTTTTCGTCGGGTTTGGGAATATTTCATCCATCGCGCTCGCGAAAGGAAAATAAAATATTTCGCTCGGCTTTGCGCGCGCGTAAGCGAATTAAACACGCCGATTCTTGGAAGCGAGAAACATCTGCGAATTAAAAGGGGATTTAATTTCCGCGCGAGAGCGTTTATTCGATACAGTCAATATGGCAGCTCTGTGAGCGCGATAGCCATCGATATTAATATCGTGGCGGAGAAATATGCATCTACCGAACGAAAATCGGCCAACGACCTGCAAACATCGACTTAAAAATGTGTTTTATTCACTAACATGTGCTATTGATACAGTCGCGTGTCTAGTTTAAAAAGTCACTTTTTTAATGAACATTTACATTTTATTTTCGGCTTCAGACATTGCTCCTGCATTCTTAGTCATTATTAATTTAATTGATATGAAATGTCCGTTTGTACAGTATTTGTTGGGTTAATCCTTTTTAACATTTGATTTTTGTATTTTTCATACTTTAATAATGAAAAGAAAATAGAATTGAAGATGAGATGTATTATCATTTAAATTCAGCACGAAAAGAGAATCGAAACTTATAGGCCGTGCTATATTATACAGACTCGTTGCTAATTATAAATGACCCTTGCAATAGGGTCAATTTATAAATTTGACATTTATAATTTTTACTTTTAATTGAAGTTATAATTAACATGCCTCTATTATACTTTCTCTGTTATACTTTTAATATGAACCTATAAGGGAAACACAAGCCGAGTTGAGTTTGTCCTAAAAGTAACACTCTTTCTTCGCAAGCTTAATTATTATTCATGCATACATATGTATACACACATACAAACATTCTTTCTGGAATACTATAAAAAAACTGAGCGCTTAAACGTTCAAGGCGGCAGCATCGAAGTAAAGGCCACCCAAAACTACGCATCCTACGCCTTCGTCAGCAAGGACTACGCTAAGTTCCGCAAGGAGACCAACTTTTTCGTACGTTTCCTCTTCTTCTTCTTCTTTTACTCCTCATTTGTAAATTATCGCGTCGCATTTTTTCGGCGAATTCTACTAAACAGTTCAAACTGCTCTAAATAAATAAGCTTGCTATCCTAAGTCCCAAAGTTACCAAATAGTAGGAACACGCTCGTGGGATCGGAGTTAAGGGGAGGTGATTTATGTAGTCGGCGGAATTTAATCAATGAAATCTACCCGAAACATTGATTATAAACGCGTTAGACATTCGACTTAGTTGAGGAATTTGGAATGAAGCATACCTTATTGGATCACGTAGCGCGATACGAGTTTCCGATCGGGCGACGACGTATCTATTATGGATGTGTTGCGTTATTATTAATGGATAGCGTCGTTAGTACAGAATACCACTTATGGAGAATTCGAATCTCGCGAGATACACGGGAATCTACTCAGACAATGGAAACAACTGTGGCGGATTCCGAGGGTTCGTCACAAACTTGGATTCTTGAACGAGCGCGTCAATTGCGCATCAATTCTAAAGAGATAACGGTAGTTTCTCTGATAGTTTCTATCGCAGAATTAAGGGAAGCTCATTATTTTTACAATTTCTCTACGCACAAACTTTGTGAACATTGTTTGTATATTAATTGCTTATAAAAATTTACATTTCTTAAGTACGTAAAAATGTACGTGCATCTATTTTAATCTATTTTAAGTAACAATCTTTCATTTTTTTTATCTTTGAAAAAATTAAAAGAAGTTTAATTCATTTTTTTTTATTCACTTTCAACATATTTCATTTATTTAAAAAAAATCACGTGTTATTATTGATATTACACTTGTGTAAATTCACGCCTAACATCCCCCGGTTTTCAGAATTTTTTAGTTGAACGATCTATGGCGCGTCTACTTTGCATTATCAATGTCCATGGCGCTCCAATATCGGAAAAAATTAAGTATTCAATTGAGCTCGAGTTACCCGATTAAACGCGAACCAGGCGAAGTCATTAAATTGACTCGGTCGAATTACGAGTAGGCTTTGAAGCGCGCACAGTTTCATAAGGAAAAAAAAAGATCCCTCTGTGCGAAGAGATCCTAATCGATTTACGATACGAGAGCCTGTCATTAATTGTTCAGCCCGCGATTGATCAATCTACGAATCCGCCCGTCGAAGGACGAGGTCATAGAGTGGTCGAGGAACGGATTAGCACCAGCACGATCGATCTCGAGGAGGACTCATCTGTCGCTACCTACTCGACCGCTTGGCCCTCGACCATGGAGACCGACATCATGGACAATGAAATCTTGATAGGGACGGTGGACTATAAATCGACCTTGGAAGTGACGACTGCGGCTACTTCGACGAATGAGGTGACGATATGTATGATAATTCGCGTAACGAAAAGCTTTCCCGATTAATTTACAAAAATTACAGCTCGTTAAAAATGTTCAGAGACGTGTAAATATATATTTACTTTTTTAAATCCCTGCCTTTTAATCCCTGCATGAAAAAGGAAAAAGAATCCATTTGATAAATTGATAGATACATACATTGCTAAAAGACTCGGATGTAAAAATATAATTCGAACGAGTCGTTGATGTTGTAATGTAGATATGTAATACAAATGTCTTTTAAATAATTTTAGCTAACAAGGCGAACGAAAGAAATGTTAAATCAGATGACACTTTTTTTCCATTAGTCTCAATAGAAACCCTGCAATTTGTCAGAGTGCAATTTTTTTATCGCTTTAATACTGTTGCTATTTTCTTCAGCTCGCGGGAGCATAAATCCGATCATAAATCAATCCGGCGTTAACGATTATTTGTTCTTCGTTCGCCAGTTATGGAGTAACACTGAATCGACAGCATCATTCGAGTCGACACTGGCGTCTACCAAAGACGCTGATTCTGGCACCGGTTCCTGCATGACGTGCTCAACAAACACATTCACGGACTCCACGATCATAACGACGGAGGATCCATCTAGCACGGATAGCTCGACGATTTCGCTGTCGGAACGGACGACGATGCTTCCCGAATTAGCGCTCGATAATGGAAACGATGAAAACGGGGATGCCGGTGGGGACGGAAACAAAAACGCGAGTGAAAACGTGGAGCGGAGCGAAGACGAGGCTACGGAGAGCGGGACGACGATGGGAGAGAAAGCGGATATAATTGAGAAAAACAAAGCTACGATGCATCCTTTCGCAGTTTCCACGAATGCCCGGGAAACGCTTATCCCCGTCGAGAAATTGTCCGAGAACTCTACACTCATTAAGGTAATGAAAGGGGAAATAATAATTAGAATTTTCATGCAAAAATAATGGATGCTAATGAGATAGTTTCGAAAGAGTCAAGTAAGAAACAGTCGCAGATTTTTGTGAATTCAAATTATTTAGTGAATGTAGTAGTCTTATACTAAAAGTTATTGAATCACTTTTTATAAAGTTTCTTTTCCTTCGGTAATAAAGAAACAGCATTATAATATAAAGATAGTAATGACAGATTTTTGTCTTCAAACTAAAAAATAATTCAATCAATTTAATTAATTTTGCGGAAGTAAATTTAATGTAAACATTTCTATAATTATTTTATAATCTCTTGAAATTTTCAAATTTGAATATTTTTTTTACTGTTTCAAACAATGAAATTTCAAAAATATGTAAAGAAAACTCCTAGATTAATTGTAAATTTAATTGTAAATTTGATTACTTTTTCTCTCTACTTGTATTCACATACATGTATATATGCATTTGTTAAATGTGAAATATGTATGACCATATTCGCTGAAAACTTGCCGTCATAAAAAAGAACAATAAGTTTATTATCCTTACACACGTATGACATAGAGAACAGAGACCACCGGCAAGAGACCTGTCACTAGTTCATCGTCGACGATACTCATGCCAGACGACATCCTCGTGATGAACGTGACAGTCAAGACGAATGTCTCGGTGGGCCATATACAAGGTGTCACGATAAATCCAATTAGGTCCATTCCGCCTGACATTGAAGCCATCCTGAACATCACTCATCGAGAAAAAGGCGAGGATTATGAATACGACTACAGCGATCGACTTTTGCCGCCGTCGCTGCCGAACGTTAGGTGACTATTATCATATCTCAATCTATCATCGTCTCCTATTCCGTTTCGTTATTTGACACTTGACAACTTTCGCTCCTGCTAAGATTATATAAATGTTTCTTTTTTTGGACGAATTTCATAATTGCGATATTTTTAGAATGCATGAAAGTATCGGCAGGTGCAACGTAGCGCAGTCGATGTAATCGATATAGCGCGTTTTATTTCTTTTTATTAGCCGGCACGATGTGCAATCAATTTTTCACGCTTATAACGGAACCGCTTTTTGCGAGTTTTGTTGGCCGGGGAATACTGCCGTGAATTAAATTGAAATCGTTTGTCGAAAACAACTGATTGATACCGATTTACGTCGGTTATTTTATTTTTATATATAACGGTAGAAAATGTACAGCGCTTTTTGTATTCTTTTCATATAAAATTTATTTAAGATACATTTTTGTGAGCAATTTTAATTTGAAAAATATAATAGATAATTCTCTAAAGAAGTAATTTTATTTCTTAAAATTCTCAAAATCATTTTTCTTTTAAATTTTTTGTATATGTATNTGTATATACTATTTATATAATTATACATATATGTATATATAAGAAAAATTTTTTAAATTTAAAAATTTAATTAAAACTATTGAAAATTGTTTTGTAGCTACATATATCAAAGGAAAAAATAAATTTTGCTATTGTAGGATAATACCCTTTGTGGCGGCAGACGCGTTGGTGAAAGGCAAGGATGTACCCTCGTCTGAGACTGGATATCCTCCTGGTTCAGTTGTAGTGCCTCCTGAGCTACGACCAACCGATGCTTCCGGCTTTTATGATATTGCAACCCAGGAGAACCGATTTAGCCCACCCGTAGAGACCGAAGGTATTTTATGATTCTCTACAAGAAGTCAAATGAATAGCTTAGACGCAAAAATATATAAATAAAAGATGCTATAAAAGTGAGTTAAATACATATATTAAAAAGTAATTTTTAGTTTTTTGTTTGTTTGTATATCTTTATTTTTTTAAAGAAATGATAATTTTTTAAGCAATTTGGATCAAAGTGTAGTATCAAAGATAAAATTATATCATTGTTTTGTTATTTCAATAGTATTAATTAATTTTAATAGAAATACTGTCACAATATTTTTTTTATAAATAAGTAATTGATCTTTATTCGTAGGTGGTTTTGTACCAAGAGAGCCGCCGTATTTCGATGTTCCTTACCGCTCCACTGACTTAAATCTTGAGATTGGTACTGGAGTTACTGTAGTTGCACAAATCACGAATCAACATCAAAAGAATAACGGTAAATTCTCCGATTAATTGCTCAAAAACGTGACAGATTAAACAACAAAAATATATCGTTAATTGATTTATTTTGTTGAACTAGATTTATCGAATAAGTGCTACTTTGAAGATATGGAATACCGCCATGGTGAGATTCTGCCACGTGCCGCCCTTTGCATAATTTGCATGTGCTATTATGGGGAAGTCGTCTGTTCCTCGGAGAAGTGTCCGCCGTTGAAAATTGGTTGTCGCAGAATCAATTCCGAGGAGAAGTGTTGCGGAAAAATCGTTTGTGGTATATTTCATGTTGTCGTATAATAAGAAATCAGAAATGTTACACAAACTCAAGACATGTTGTGCACATTTTTATTTTTACAATACGTCTTATCTTATAGTCGACGCCGATGAATCGCCAACGGTGGTGCTCGACCGCGCCGACGCCACGGCACCTTCTCAACGACAACCCACCGTGTCCCCGGATCCGTTTCGCGACGTCATCAAGACCGAGCCAGCCCCGGACTTACCTTCTCTGATCGAGGACATGATCCCGTATCTGGTTGAACGCGGCATCACAACGCCCAGGCCGACGACGTCCATGACGGCCGCGAACACTTCGGCTCAAGGCCTGATGGGCAATCATCTGCAACACTCGCCAAACTTTGACTTCATGGAGCAGGTGCCGCTTATACAACCGCCCTTCGACTACGGTGAGGAAACGGTCGACTCCTCGTTTCTGACGAAAATGAAGTACGGGACCCACGAGGCACCCTCGACGGACACCGTCTCGTTAACGTACGACTCCAAGAATCAGGTCCTGAATCGCAAACCCACGGAAAATCCCGAGGTAGACGTCTTCGATTACGACGGAGCAACGTTGACCAAGTTAAATCGCACGACCGACAGTTCGAAGTACGATTTCCATCGGGACGACACTGCGGGGCAGAAGTTCGCAAAGGGAAACGTATCCGGGACCGACAATCACGATAGAAACTTGGCCGGCGAGGAGGACAATCGTACTACGAAATACGACAATCGTACCGAATCGGATAATTTCCCGAGCGAAGATGGAAAGACCGCCGAGGACGCCGACGATGTCACCATCTTTTCTTTGGACAGTGTTCTTAAGCTGCTATTTTCCTCGAACGCCAGTTCCAGCAACAAGCTGGCCGAAACCGCAAAGACGCCGAACGTTTCCTCCGTCAGTGGTGTACGAGGGGATCAGGAGACTCTCGTCGCTTCGTCGACGAGTACGGAAAGGTTAACCGAGGAGACAGAAACTGTCGAGACGTCCTCGAAGGTCCTCGACAACGAGATACCAATGTCCGTGGGCAGTTTGCTGAAGCTGGCCGGTTGCAATATATACGGGCGAATGTATCGCGTCGGCAGAATTATCACGGAGCTCTCGAGTCCCTGTGAGGAATGCAGGTGCACGGAAATTGGTGTCCGGTGCAAACAGTTGGAATGTTAATCGGACAATTAATTTGATGTTAACGTAAAAAAGAGATCTCGCGAATGCACAAAGTCCGATAAAATAAGACTGTTCTATTTGAGAAAATTTAAAGTGCATACTTGTTGTGCGAAATATTTTCGAGAAAGGACAAAGTGTTGCTTACAGTTTGCACGTATTTTTTTAAATTTATTTCTCGTTTATAATTTTAAATTCTATAAAAAATTTATACTAATAATAAAAGCTACAAAATATTTTGCAAGAAAGAAAAATGGAACATCTATATAAAATTACATCAAAATATGAGAACAATATTTAAATTTTGATAACTTTGTAATGGGATTTTAAAATTTAAAAATGTGAAAATTTTTAAATCAAAGATTTTTTTTACCATCGTATATTTTTGTCGAATTAAATAGCAAACATCAGCATTATCGTGATGAAAAAATACGCCCACTTTAGCATTTATCTTTATATTTTCTAGTTTCATAGAAATCCATAAAATTTTATAAAAAATCGATCTGTAAAAATTTCTTACTATCTAATCATTTTCTATAGTTTTAGATATTTAGATTTACTATGGCAACACAAAATTCGACGTTTCATTATTGATATAGTTAGATGCTGTCTGAAACTACGAATCTCTGAAATTACCAAGACGGCCCGTTGTTGTATATCGCCAAGATATCTTGGCAAAGCGATGAATCTTCAGCCAGAACTTCGGACAACTTGGACCACGTAATTATCCAGGCAGAACCGATAGACTCAGTCTCGATGACCCTCGATAACGAGACACTGACGTTCGTGGTCAGATTACTCTAACTGGATGTAATATCCGCGCCGGGTTGTATCACGTTGGTCATTACGGAAGTGTCTCTAAGTTTTCATCTCAAATGCGGCTGCATCACGAGCGGATTTATGTAAACTGGCGAAACTTAAGCACCGGATCCTTAATTGTTTGGATGCCTCACAGATTAATTTTCTTCGTGAATATCTCTCAGCTTACACGGGCAACAATCTCGGAATAATGGTGAATTAATATCTACAATAATAATAAATGAATAATAATTAATATCTACGATTTTAGAGACAAAAGGAGTAAAAATCGCGCAGAGGTCTTAATAAATCTTCGGTTTTTCTGATCATTTCCGCCGGTTTTCATAAAATAACAAAAAAAACAGATTACGTATTGTATGAGAGAGAACACGTTCGCTCTAATATTTGCCGCGATTTTTTTATCAACTGGAGATTAATGACAGTTTGACATTCTTCTGCTTTTTCCGCGAATATCCGCGCGCGTAATTGACTTTTCTTGCGATTAGAGGTATCGTCCGTGTAATCTTATAGTTCGTCGCGATTGTCGTCTCCCGTCTTATCCCGGGATTTCCAGATTTCTCCTTCTAATTTCTTTCGTGCCTGTCGTTTTCCCTTCCTGTATCGGCGAACATTATTCCCAGGATGTCGCGCGACGGGTCATAAACGCGGGTCTTGGGAGAATCCACGTCCTGGCAGGATCGATCAGGATGTAATTGTGAGGAATAGTCCTTCCGTGCCTCGAAGGATAAGTGGATGAAGGCGGAAGTTAGCGCGGTATTCGCTCGCCACGACCGCCTTTCCTCTTTAATGGGAATTATCCGTCTATATACCGGCACGGGTAGGGAAGCGGGAGGGGGGAGGGGTGCCGTTTTGATTTATCTTCGTAATTTATCTCTCCAGACCGAATGCAAAAGATATCAGGTTGGAATACTACGGCGGTAAAGAAAAGAGGAGAAGAAAAAGAGGGAGAATAATCATTTGGCGAAGACGCTCTTGCCAAATTTAAATTATCCCGCTAAATTACATCTCTTTTGTAGACGAATTAGATTTGTGGCATACAGGACGGCCAGCCATTGTGTGTGATTTGTGAACATTTATAAAAGATTAAAATTTCGACGAGAAAGAAATAATCTGCACGAGCCGAACTCTTCAAGTGTCGAGTAATCTTTTCTCTTTTTTTTTTTATGAACGCAAATCAATGTTCAAATCTGGTTGGAAAAGTTATTTGACATTGGAAGGATTTGACTGACTTACGGAGATTTTCTTCACAATTCTGCTAATTTTCTGTAAATGTTATATCGTAACATGAATAACAATAGGTACTTTTACTTTATGTTAGATCTTAAGTTATAATAACGATCTCAATAGCATCACTGATTGAAATTGGAGTCTAATGTAAATCAATCTAATTAAAGTACATTGTTAAATCCTGTTATCGCTCTATATGTATACATGCAGGGATCCAAGCAAGATCAGCCAGCACTGTTGTCAATGATGCTAAAAGTAATTTTACACATCATGACGTCGATTCAATTAATATTATTCATTATTTTCCGTATTATTTTTTGAATCGACGTCGTCGTTAAATAAAAGGTAAATTAAAAATAATAAATACACATTACAACATAAGTATTTACATCCGTATTCTGCTGTAACTGATATACTATATCGAGAGTTATAAAAATGCTTTGTTGTGATTTATAAAACGTTGTATTATTAAATCTTCTGAGTGTTTTCATTTTTAAACGTTATACTTTTTTTGCGTTTGTATCCTCGAGGTATTCTCGCAATCTTCAATATTCATGTATATTCGTCAGGTGAAAGCGCCATTAGAATTGCCCGCCGACAAATGAAGCTTTCATAGTAAAGATATTAAAATAAACTTATCAAATTCGAATAAATAATAGAAACTTGGTTTTTTGCAAAAGAAGATTATGGTTATGTTCCTCGATAATATGTTATTTGTTAAAATTTGACAGGCTTTGCTTTAAATACCGCATACAGCGGCTTGTAATAAACTTTTATATTATCTTACCTTTACTTTCTTGCGCTTCATTCTTTTTTCTTTTTATTATTCCTCTTTTTTAATAATATAAACGGCGAGATATAATGCATTTATATATTTCTGATAAAATAAATGTTTATAAAGCTGTTCAATTATTCTTTTAAATCATTTTATTCAATAAAACACAATTGTTTTTGAATTTGTCTGACGAAAATTGTTTGTAATAATATTGAAAAAATGTTATGTAAATTATTTTAATTCATAAAATACAAAATATAAGTATGGATCACGTTATTAAAATAATGTAATCACATCGCAGAAATTGTTTGGGAAAATGAGTCTCCGATAAAAGAGGTGGCCCATTCGATCGAAATTAATGCGAAGAGTTAATTGCAAACCAAATTAACTCTAATCTTCAAAATCATGTCCTCGATATTCTATGGAATAATAATGACGGATATATTGGAACGGGAACAGTTAATAATGCGAATACAGAGGATAGTTCGATAGGGGGATTCGAGATTGCGGATTGCACCAGTTTGTAAAACGTCATACGATTCGCTCGAATTTTATTGCAGGCAATCGATTTTCGACATTATAATGAAGATAATGGGATCTCGTTATGTTACTCGCGAAATCACAGTACGGATGTATGTGTGTGTGTAATCATATATTTATATTCAATAATTTATATTTACAAGATTTAGTAAATGTGTAATCATGTCGACGATAACACTAACATAATCACAGCCAGTTCGTCTCGTGTAACATTGATAAATAAGTAGGTATACGAGCATATGATTAACTGTCCGAGAGAACACATTACTTTTCTCGCATATATGGTTTATAACGTTACACGCTTGCGCGATTTATTGATTTATTTTCGGCACTAATATTCGCGTCTGACCGCGCGATGGAATTTTCTTAACGGCAATTCTCGGATATTAACGAACTTTAAGAGCGACTAAGGGATATATTCAAATTAAGTAGAAGCTATCGGTTAAAATCGCTTAGACATCAATTTCGTGAAGCGGGCCACGATCGATTATTCTCTAAGCTCCTTACCTTCGTCTAATTGTTTATCAGAGAATTCTGACAAGCATAAGTTTAACCGAGCCTGTTAATTCAAGCTATACGAACGATAATTTATGTTACCGTTCGATGGATCGTCGCGTCGATCGTTAGCTATGATAAATTGAAGCGGAGAGAAACAGCACGGTCGAAAATTGATGTACGCACACGAACTCTCTTAACAAATACCTGCACATGTGAGTGAGTGAGTAAAGGCGCTACGCTACGTTATAAATATTTCGCAGTTCTTACAGCTTTTGTAAATAGAAATGCGATTATCCTTGCGCTATAATTACGCTATATAAAAGATCTCTCCTCTTGTACACTTATCGGAAAACATGGCAGGACTCCGGGCTCAACGTGAATGAATTCAATTTGGATTCCTAATTCCGTTACCTTCTCGTACTACATGATAGCGTCAAAAGACGACACGGGATCAGGATGTTATTTCTACAACATCGAATTAGTTTGTACGGAGAATTTATAGTCTCGCAGAGAGCTCGCGAGAGCGGTCGCACATTGTTAAACTTTGCTTTATTAACGATCGATACATTTATCTTGCCATTATTAAAATTTCCGTTATATCGTAACACGTTTACGTTAGTAATATGATCGCTTTATTTTATACATTCTTCTTACACATCTCGTACACGCTAAACTGTTAATATGAATAATTGAAAGAATGAAGGTATCATCCCATTGTTCTCAACATTGCTCGACGTAGCTTTAACATAACCCGAAATCGCGAGCCATAACAATATCTCTTCCTGGGTTTATTTAAATAAATTACCTTTTCACACTCTACAGTAATTGTTCGCCATTGCTGGACAGACTTACGCGCGCGCCGTCAATGCCGATCGCTGCAAATTTTTTCTTTTTTCTTACCTTCATTACGCACACGTTTCACACTTTCGAAATTCATCCTGCTCGATATAACGAGAAGATCATTGTCAAATAGCATGTACAATTCGATTCTATATTCGGCAGGGTGGTAGTCGGCAGTTTTAATCTCATCTTACCTCCGTAGAAAAAGTCATCGACGTTCACCAACGTTCGTAATATGAAATTTATCAAAGTATCGGGCGCGTAGAACTCACCGAGTACTTGCACGATTCTATCGCGTATATTTTGTATACTCTAACGAGTCCTCGAGGTCCTAGAAATTCTAATGGCAGCGAGTAGTACGAACAAGTTCGACGAGCCGTCGATCTTCGGTGTTTCCTCCTGCCGACTCGCCAAGCGTAATGCTCGCCCAAGTTCCCTCACGAGTGTCTCAGCGTACCGACCACAGTGATCTCTTCCTTCCCCCAGAGAGTGAAACGCGAACATATTCACGGGGCAGAGGTTCCTAGAGTCACCGACCGCGGGTCGTCTCAGCGTGATCCTTGTCGCGTCCGACGGACGCGGAGATTGGATCGCGCGAGATTCACGTGAGATCCGAGGGGTGAGACAAGTGGAGAAGTCCACTGGCAGTCACGCGAGATCGGATCGCGCGAGCCTACTCGAACACGCTCTCGGCGGCCTCCCGGATCTTGACGATCAGGAAGGACCGCCTGCAGAGCTTGACGAGCATCTCGATCCTCTGTCAGGACGGCTTCCTGAGCTGCGGCAGGGCGATCAGGTAGACGTTGCCGAGGACGGCGCCGACGATCAGCAGCATCACGCTCACGGCCGACAGCAACCGCACGTATCGCACGAATCTGCGGCCCCGGGCGTCTTTCTTGCTCTGGTTCGGGAACACGGCCAGGCCCAGAAGCGGACCCGCCAGCGCGCCCGCGACGTGCGCCGCCCAGCCGACCCGGCCGCACCCGAGCAACGCCGGGATGGGCAGCGACGCGACATCCGCACCGGCCAGCAGCAACACGGCCCCGAGACGCCAGCCGGCGTAGCGCAGCTCGCCGTGGCACTGCAACGAACGAGAAGGAAAACGATGCACGCCACGCGACTTTCCCTTCGACGGGACGTCAAGGTGCGAACGAAGAGACTCAATTAAATCGCGAAATCAAATCTGTGAATTTTATTTCGATGCTCATTCAATTCAAAAAAATCAATTAAAAAAAACTCTGCTTCTTTTGAGAAATTTAATATGATTGAAAAAATATAGGAATTTAATCATATAAAAATAATTACGTTAGATCGTGTGATAATTATGTTTGACTGTCGAGGATTTTTTACTATCGCGAGAAGAGTTTGTTACTCATTAAATACAATGAGAGAAAAAAATAATTGCAGTAACTATAATATTATTATAATTTATAATTATTTTACAACCACATTTTTATAGTTATTCAAGTAATATAAATTATGATTGGTTTAACATTTTATTAAAGTCCTCACAATTATAATTTGGTTCATGCACGCTGAGAGAAATGTTTTGTATTATGAACCAAAAGTTTTGTTGATATATGCTCAAGAAATTTATTTAGTTGCTGTAAACAAATATGTTATTTGCTTATATCTTGTTAAGTTTGTTTTGTTCTCTAAACCAAAACGACTTAACAAGACATAAACAAATAACATATTTGTTTACAGCAACTAAATAAATTTCTTGAGCATATATCAACAAAACTTTTGGTTCATAATACAAAACATTTCTCTCAGTGCAATTGTGATAAGGTTGTTATTAATCAAAACGAGATTTTAATTTAGTAAGTCGTACTATAAAATAATGTAATAGTAACTATAATTAGCATTATTATAAGTATTTGATATTATTACAGTATTATACTAATATTATAGTTATAATTATTATAAAAATGATATTCTTGACTGTAATTACTTTACTATGCAATTATAGTCGCAAATACCACATACTTTTCTCTCAGTGTAAGATCCTTTCGCGAGGGTATTTTGAGCAGAAACATTCCTGCATGACTCGACAGCGCGTTTTCGTGCAGCATCTTTTACAGTCCTCCTCCTCATTTTTTTTCCTTCACTCCTTTTTGTTGCCACGACATGTAACGTCGCGCGCACTTTCGGGAAGCGGAAGATCGTCGAGGAGGTTGGATCGCGTCTGAGCTTCGTTCTTAGAGATTGAAAAACTTTTTCTGTCGCTTACCAGGTAGAGATGAGCAAGATGACTCGTAAGCAGCGCGTAAACACCTGCCGAGGCGCCGACCAGGTAAAGACTAGGTTGAAGCAGCGATGCTCCCAGAGCGCCGCAGACTCCGCCGCCCAGATAGATCGTCGCCACTCCTATTCGCCCTTGCTCCACCTGCAACCATGAGCTTTCTACGTTCCCGTCTGCAATTCCGTACATGCGGAATTACGATCTTTGCAATTTATCTCTCATAAATGGAACTTATGTCGGATCTGACGAACGTACGGTGGAAATCTCGATGCTGCTGAATAATCTTATTCTTAATCTAATAATTCTAAGGATAATAAAGATCCTATCCGAAGATTTTATGTAACCGCGGCGATGTAATCTTTCTATCTTTGTATCGTACAAAAAGATAAAAAATAATAAATGTAATTTGTTACAAATCAAACGTCGTATAGTATTCTATTTTTAAAATATATCATTTCAAGGGAAATGCTTTCGCTCAATATATTTTATATACTGTGTTTATTCTCATTATTCCATGTCGCCCTCAATAGTAAAACAGAATTTTAAGTTTCGTTACGATATGACGAAAAGTATTTTAATTCAATATGGGATGTTATCTGATGTAATCGCGGGCAAAAAGGGTCGTCGTCGAAGGGAGGAGCTCCTCTCTTAAAGCGGTGTCTTGACACGCTGAACAACGTCCCCGCAATTTACTTGATTGGCTCACCTCGAGTGGAGTAGCCAAGACTAGCTGAATGACCACGTTGAGTGCGAGGTGAAGTGCGTTCGAGTGCAGCAGCATGTAGGAGGCGAACCTCCAGCCCTGCACCCTCTGACGGGGATCGTAGACCAGCCATCTCCGTAACGTCGCCTCGTCTCCCAGGCAGTGGACGGTTATCTGTTACGAGAGAAAGCACGTTTAATGTGCTTGCCTTTGCCGCGCGCGCGCGCGCGCGAGCAGAATATTATTCAGAGAAAATTACGTATATTCAAGAACACAGAGATAATTACATGTCGCTGTTAGAGATCAAATTAATTATAATTTATAATATCTCCATTAAATATGTATAACACTGGATTGTGAAACTATATCAAACTATATTTTATATGCTTTTTCATTGCATAAAATAAAAATTTAAATCATTTTGTATNTAAATTATGTACATAATATCTATTTTATTATTTATATTTTTATTAATATCATAATATAATTTAATTATTGTTAAATAATTCTTATTATTCCAAATTATTTATTTGCGTTTTATTAATCTTTAATTATTTACGCGTGAGTGACATCTTTAAGACTTTTAAAATTTATATAATTATATATAGTGATTATATACGTTTAAATTTTAGGTGAGCAGTTCTTATAAATATGTTTCCTTTTATATAGATAGAGTAATGAGTTTAATAAAATAAAGTTTACTTATTTTGTAATTACGCATTTACTTGAAGTATTTTATTTCGAGAGTCTAAACGGATACGATTCGAGTAACATAAAGATTAATGACATCGTGTTAAGGTTCATTTTAGCAATATATAAGAAACATTTGTGAAATTTAATCATTTCGATTCGAAGCATCTTGCAAAAATTTCTTATATTCTTTAGAGAACGGAGAGGTGGCTTAGTAAATCCGGGATTTCCTATTTATCTTAGAAGCTAAATAAAGATACACAAGCACATGAATGAAGTGCTATTCCAGATCCTGCTGGTACGCCAGCTATTTCCGTAACGACACTTAGCTTTCCTAGAAGCGATTTGTTGAGATGGAAAACGTGTTCTACGCGTTTTTATCGTTGAATCTTACACAAAAGTAAGGGAAAAAAATGCTTGTCTTTTTAGATTAGACGAGACATAAAGCCTAAAATAATTACTAGATCACATGGTGCTCCTTGCTTAAATCTGTGCGCATAATATATTTTTAAAATATCTATAACTGCTGTTTTATTTTTAATGAAGAAAAAAGATTGTATCTAAAAAAGTTATATCTCTATGTTATACATATATAATAAAAATACATTGTAAATAAATTAACCTACTCGGGTATATTTAAATGGCAAAGTTTTCTAAAATTCAAGATATAGATCAATTTTATTGAATTTTTCAAGATATAATTAATCTTTCTAAAATCTTTATAATCTCCCCATCTCTCTCTCTCTTTCTTTCTCTATCTATCTGTCTATCTATCTCTATTAAATTCATTTATTTATCAAGTTCACAATTTAATGAATTTGTCTGAAAGACAAAGCTTGGGCGCATAATTCATATCGCGCGCTACATCATAATCCATGATAAACTATACAATAACGAATAATCCAATATCGCATAACACCTTGCAGGTGAGTACCAAATAACGATCAATCGCATTATCGATCACAATGATTTACGAAGATCCAGGGAGCCTATTAAAGCAGCCCCCATATGCACACACAGTAGCGATATCGGGCATTTCGTTCAATATTAATCGCACAGTCAGCAAAATATTTATGTCACGGACGTAGTCTGCGAGCAATTTATCAGCGCGTTTAATAACTTGCTCATCCGATTACGCGCGGAATTTATCGTAACCGTAATAAAGAGCGGCGTGTAACGCGCGGTGCGTTCGGCGCGCAGTAGTCTCTGAAAATAATGCCTTAACGATTGTTGCTTGCCTTTTTTTTTGCACACCACAGTGGAGTGCACGCGCGCAGACATTCTCGCCGGTAAATCACACGTGTCAGCAGGTGCGCCACTCTTTTCGGGGGAGCGTGATACCTCGCCGGCTATCTATTCTGATGTCCCGGTTTTTACGAGCCCGCCTAGGTTTCGAGGCCCCCGTTCGTGCTTAATGCGCTTTTATGTTCTCCACCTTGGACAGTATCTCCCGGACATTAAAATCCAGTGCTCACTTTGCAGCAAATGATCGTCTCATGTCACGTGTACGCTCCGCCGCGCGATAATATTTCAATTCGACGACGTGTCCGCCGCAGAACTGTATGAGATTGACCTCGCCGCTTGATATCGCGAAAATTAAATTCAGCTGCGTGAGATTGTTAATTAATCCGAAATTTACGCGATTTGTTATTTAATTTTAATATTTCATTCGCAATAAGTAAGCATGAATCTAAAAATTAATACACCGTTCAAAAGAGTACTGGAGAAAGAAAAACAAATTTTCTGATTAAGAATGTGTGAAATTTTCCATTAAAAAAGGGATTGAATAATGAGATAAGACGAACCGTAATAAAACATCATAACTTTTAAATCTCTTGTCAGAAAATTATGAAATTTAGTACAAATAAGTAACATTAATGCTCACATCAACAATTTCCAATTTCGATTTTAATAAAACACCTTCAGTGATGTTCACGATTATTATCAGTGGCACCAAATAAAAATTTCATTCTTCTTTAATATTTTCTCTAAATTTCGTAAAAATCAGTCAAGTGGCTGAGAAATAGAAATTTTCTAAAAGTACTCATAATTGACGGTTACATTTATACATCTTTTAAATAATTGTGTTTTTAAAACTATTTAGATTAAAATAAGATCTTCATGATACACATTTTAATACAATAAACGCGAATAAAATAATTGGAATTATTTAATAACGCTTCTCAAAAATTAACAACTAAATATATATTGGGAGAATATTTAAATAATAATTATTATAAAAATAAAAAAAAATGACAATTATTCATTTTTACATTAAATTGACTGCTGTATTATTCCAGTTATCTAAAGGTCTCGATTATCTCATACCACCTTACAAATAATAACAAAAGAAGATATTATTTGAGCAAAACTTACAACATTCGGATAGTTATTGTCAAGCGCGCCATGTGTCAGTCCGTCGCGATCACAGTCAGTGATTTCGTCCAAAATACCGTGTTCTAATTCTGAATTCTAAGCAAATGTTTGCAGCAACCTGTATATGTATGTATACGTGTGTATGTATACACGCATACGGAACTCCGGTTGGAGTTCGTAATTATAGAGGCGTCCGCATCCTAAATGTAGGAATTTCATTTTCCTAAGGCGCGAGAAAAGAAGAACGTAATATCGTGTAATATGCGCGTAATGTCGTGCGATATCGATATTCATGGTATGTTGAAATATCGCGTGACGAAATTCGTCTAGTATATGGAACTTGCGTTTTCACGACGTTCATGATACAAATGAAATCCGAATAAAACGTGACTTCTTCTCTTCATAATATTCAGAATAAAAAGAAAATTAATTCAAGACTATTCTTGTAGGTATTCGTACATATAAATTTTTGTTCTAAAATATATATTACGCGTGTAAAGAATTTTATATTTATCGTAGTTAAAAAATAATTATAAAATTTTATTTACATATTTTATTTAATTTTATTTAAGTAAAATTAATGAATTTGAAAAAAAAGAAGTGCCAACAGTACGCGGTGTTCCCAAATGGTCACCCATTTAAGTACTAACCGCGCCCAACGCTGCTTAACTTAAGTGATCGGACGAGAACTTGTGCTTATCAGCGTGGTATGACCGTTGACGAAAACATGATCTTTACAACNAATCATCAGCCTTCATCAATTTCCATATTTAATATTTTACTTTTTTTATAAATATATATATTTATTAATATTATAACGAATTGATATATGTATATGTATTTATTAAATTAAATTACGTAAAAAAGTAACGTGCAATGTGTAATCTTTTTTAGCTCTTCGTTTTTATTATATTTCCTTTATTAAAATATAATTTGTGATGTTAAAAAGCATGGTAAATATCAGCAATTTATTAAAAAATCTAAAACTAAATTTATTGCTCAACAGATATTATCTGAAATGATTGCTATATCGGACGGAAGGCAGTACGTAAATCACAGAGCTTCGTTTTACAAGTTTCAACTATCGTTTACTCAAAGAGTAAAGTGACGGAAAACGCGAGGCAGGTTTCAAGTTAAACCTCGATACTTTTCAAAAGTGAGAGATTTGTATTGCCTAAAGTTAAACGTAAAGAGGACTTTGTTTCATATAGAATTGCAAATTCGGGATGAATATATTCTTATCTCACAATGAATATACTCTTATCTCACAATTTGATAATAAAAAATCATAAAGTCATTACTTTACATCGTTCTTATGCAAAATAAACAGATTAAGTAATAATGACAGATTATATGAATCTAGAGTTAGTTTTTAATATTATTCTTAACAAAAGTATCAGTGTAGCAAAGATTAATTAATAATTAAAATATAAAATTATAAATAAAATACTATTAAGAATAAAAAGTTCAAATTAAACTTTAAACGAGCAAGTAGGATAAATCACATATCTAATTGTAAGTTAATTTCTATATAACATTTTATATAATCTAATATAAATTTATAAATGTCACTCTTTGATATTATTGTGAATTAAGGATTATATAAGTGCTTGGTGTTATGTATATACAACTAAAATATAATATTTTTAATAATATTAAGCTAATTATTCATGTATTTTATATTTCAAATATATAATAGTAATATTTCAAGTAGAGAAAAATACAATATGTTTCATAATCCGTTTTTCTTTCCAAAGAATAATTTCCTTAAGCTTTTCTGTTTTGATCTGATAAGTCCAAAATTCAACATTATACGGGCACCGTTCATATCGCTTATCGCATTAATCGCGAACATCTATTTCCGGTGATCTGGAGAACGTTTCAAAGGTGGAATTCGCCCTCTTTCTCATTTCGCCTCTCACTTCGAGGTCGTTGCACATTAACACCCTCGATTTTCGTTCTCCTTCCATGCCATCCTCTTTTAACAATGCGCGGTAGCATTGCCATGTTAAGGGCAGAAACGCAGTTTCTCCGCGAATTAGGAATGCATTTAACTTCGTAGTTTTAAGTTTATGCATTTCAAGCACAAATTAACGCTCTACCACATCATTATAGAATCAGAACCAGAGTGATATTCAGCGTTCTACCGTATAATTCCGTCATGCATTAATAATCATACAATTAAATTGTTTGATGCTAAATTTTTCTGATGAGACAAAGTAAAATAAGAATTATTCCAAATTAAGATTGAAAAATTTTGACTTCTTTCAAAAGAATGTACCTAAACATTTTAGATACAGAAATATTAAAATATTTTTCTTTCTATTATCGAAATGTGCATACATAAAATTTTCTTTATATTTAGAAACATTTTATTTTACAAGTTATATCTATTTTAAGACATCCCGACATCAGATCTTGCTATAAGATCAGAAACGAAATGGCTACATCATATTCCGCCCCTTGCTCTATACATTCTACTGTGTTTCTCGGTTGGGATGTAAAATTCCTTAAATTTCGAGAAACGATTTGCGGGAGCGATACGCGCCAGAGCGATAAATATAACGGCTCGTTTCTTTTTATCGCGCAAAACGCCGCCGATGTTCTCCGCTTTCACCCTTAGGTACACGAAGCACCGCGGCGCGCATTCTCAGGCGTGTGTTTATACGCGTTGTCTCATATATTACAAATTATCTCCCACTTGCAACAACAACGAGTTTTCACCAGACAATACTGCCGCGATAAAGTTGAAATTCACGGACTGCGGCCGTGAATTATTGGCGCCTTTAATTCCGCGGCTTTAGGTTTATATACTTTAGCGAGCATCTCCACCGTTCGCAGGTAATTTTCCCGACGGTAAAATGCTCAGGTTCGGACATTATTATATGCCATGGGAATATCAACTTTTTTTTTCGAGTAACACAACGCTACTTTTTGAGAGTTTCATTAAGCTCGAGAGCGCGTTAATATTCCCTCACTAGATCGCTCACCGAGCCACTTTGAAAATCACCTTTTCATAGTACGCTTTTCATTTAGTTAACATTTAACATTTTATATTTTTAACATTTTTTATCACGCACATGTATGCAAAATTTTTTCGCTAACATAGCTAATTCCTTTCACCATGTACACTTGATTCTAATAGTCATAATTTTATTTTATACACGGAGCTACATTAAATATAATATATTCTCTTTTAAGTATAGTGGAGCACAAAAATATTTACATCCTCTTAATTATTGAGCCAAGTTGATTTTCATTAACATTTTCATCATGTGGACATTTTATTATTTTTATCAATATTTTATCATTTTATTATCATTTTATAGTTACAGGGTGCAGTTTAGTTTATATTTATGACATGTTTTAATGGCCCCCCCTCTTTTTATCATCATCATGTTATTTCTGAAATTGCAGAAATCATCATGTTATTTATGAAATTTTTGTTTAAATTTTTGTCAAAATAAGAATTCATTAATTAGAGTAATTAAATACATAGACGTATACATATACATAATTCGCACTATTTCAAATATAACAAATTCCAAACTGCAAACTTTTGCGTAAATATCTGAAGAATACATTTGTACTTAATTTTTATATACTTAATTATCTTATATCTTTTCAAGCTTTCTGCTATCTTTTGCACAATGAACTTGGACTGTTAAACATCTGTGGCGAGCATTTACTTTGATCTCGTTCTATGGCGACTCGTGCAACGAGTCAAAAGAAAGCGCGGCTAAGTGATTAACTTTCGTCGTGCTCCGTGGTAAACGAGTAAGAAATTGCGGCGTAACTTCGCGGTTTTAAATTCGCGAATTTTTATTGCGCGCACCCCTCGCTGCTTTATTCACTTTTTGACTGAAACGCAAGACGAAGTTCTCGAGATTATTATCGAGCGAAAAAGCAATAAAGAGCTTTTTTCCACTTTTTTGGAGTTTTCGTCATCAGGTATGTCGGAATATCGTTCGGGGTATTCTCCGGTGAATTCGCGCGTATAATTGGAAAGGAATCCCATCGCGCTTTACGTTCGCCCTTGCTCTCGAGAACTGAACACGACACGCTGGTTCTGTTAATGAGAAATCTTGGAGCTTACGCATAACGTTTTACAGCCGTTCCTTTCTACTTCGCTTACATTCGCCGAAATACTTGCAATATGTTCCGCATTCTACGACGAGAGAATTTTATCCAGATAAAATAGCATTTATTTGAAAATAATCAAATGAATGTAAAAACACGATGACAAAAAATAATAAAATGCGCGAAGAAGAGATGTGAAGAGACGATTTTATAAATAATTATTATTGCTACTAAGTGATAATTTTTAAAAATATAATATAAGATCATGATTATTTTGATTTAGTTATCACATCTTGTGTAAATATATCTTCTAGTATTTATCTGTAAATGATACCTAAAAACTAAATCACAAACAGATATTTTATTAATATTATTAATTCAATAATAATATGCCAAAGAAATAATAATATTTATAATTTTTAATTATTTCTTTCGTAATTTTTAGAAAGATAATTGTTTCTTATTTAAGATATTATTACAATTATAACAGCGCTCGAAGTAATTATTTTATATTCACAGCATTTACTCACCTCGATGATACTGATGCAGATCATGAGGTAGGGCGGTCGTATCCGGAAGCTCGGCTTCCTGGATGGCAGTGGATATCTGGGCGTTGGTCTGGGCGTGACTTCATCATCACGTTTTTTTTTATAGGAGGACGTGACGATGATCGGCGATTCCGGGGAATAGGGCGAGCCGGGTCCGGACGAGTACGTCGCATCCGTAGAATCCGACGAGATCGTCGACAAAGTCGGCGAGTTTTCTAGCAACGCTGCCTCGGCGTCCATTTTGAAATCTTTAACAAATAGAAAACGTATTATGATTATTACCGCAAAGCAATACACTTTCGATAAATGTATACATATTTTAAATACCCAACGCAACGTTGGTTAAATACAATAAGAAAATTTAAATCTTATATGCTTGTTTACGATTCGTTTGACAGCTTTCTAATAAGAAAACTATTTGTAACGTAGTAACAATTCACTCAGAACTGTAGAATTAAAAAAGAACGAGATTACATGTCGCAATTGGTATATATGGAACCCGGATTTAATATCGCTTTAATTTAATAACTTTTAAAGTAACATCTCTTGCGCGTTAGAGAATATCCGTATAATAGAATCAAGGAAGTACATTACACGTGCTATTTGAAGACGAGAGAAAGGGAGGAAGGGAGAAAGCGGAAGCATCCAGAAGATCGAGAAAATAAAAGTTCAATCAGACAACTTTACGAGAAAAACTCCATTTTTATAAATTTTTTTTCTCATCTGACGACAATCACTGACCCGTGACACGTAGTCCGACGATCTCAATTACGATTCTGGCTCCTGCAATTCTCGCCATTGCAATGAAGTCGCCTTTCGGCAGTTTAGCTCGTAGATATCGTTGGCTTTCGTCGGCCTCTCTCATGTAGAAGCCAGCCTCTATAATTCAGCCGCAAATCCTATAATGGCGCGAAAGACGTGTTTCGTGAAGCAATTTGCAGAACGGCGCAATTTGTAAGCCTGCATACGTTTACGGGCACGGGTTAATCTTGAAACGATACTTCGTATTCGGAATTTATCATGTTTAGAGCGTCGCGTAAACGCAATAATAAGAAAACTAAACAGTTTTAACATTAAATAAAAAAAGAAAAAGTTTATAAAATTTGTAAATGGATGATTAAATAAAGATAATTTTTATTATCAAATTACTATTTTTAATAAAAATTTAATCTCGGATATAAACGATTTTTTTATTTATTTGCCGGAATACCTAACTAAATTAAAAATTTTTGCAGTATTGTTTTGCGGATAGATTGTCCGCATTAATCTTTTTAACGAAAAACGTGATGATACAATACAGCAAAATAATCTCGAAAATGTTCTCAATTTTCTCAATCTGTTTTTTATGTTAAATATTCTAATTTCTAAATAAGTTTGAAAATGAAGATTTCTTTGTATAATTTTAATTGTAGTAATACAGAAACGTTGGATTCTCTCTCTCACATACACATAACATATATTTTTTATTACAGGACGAAATACAAAAATTAACGTTCGATTTACGCAAAATTACCAATATTGTTACATACTAATATATAATATATTAGCTATAACATATAACAATTAGTTAAGTTATTATTAATTAATTGCTTCTATAATTAGATAATATCAATGTTTCTATAGTGATAGTGATCACTAGTTGATTTTCCAAATGAATAATTCTCGATGACTTTACTATGATGTCCTTCTATACATACAATATACTTGAAATCATTTGTATAATATATCATAAATACTCTAATAGTCGTCCATATAAACGTCAGATTTTGTTACAATTTTTCTTATTTTGGTAGCCTTGTTATTATCAGAATGATCGACAAGTAGTTTACAATAATCGCCTATTAATTCTGTCCCTTGAGGACATTTGATAATTGTTTCAAATTCCTCGTAATGAGACCGTTTTGGTTTTTCATTATCATTGCCTAACAAGATTTTTGATATTACACTTATGCCCTTAATATGTTCACAAGTTTAGCAGAGGATTCAATCTTCGAACTAGCTATGCGGAGTCCGCATCGATAGAGAAAAGCATTGCATCCGAATATTGATCCAATATACTGCCCGAATATTCTTCTTGTATGTTATTTGAATATTCGTCTGGTACATCCGAATGTCCTCCTGTACGTACGTCATCTGAATACATATTTCTCTTTGACTTAAGTTTTGCGGGCTTGCGTGGAACTGTGATTACATACCGCTTTAAATTATCCAGATTGGCCGCGTTAACCGAATGTACTTGGTGCGAATGGCTTGGCGGTACACGAGGTTTAGGATTTGGTAATGTTATGTGCTGTGACGAAATGGGATCCGCATATAGTTCTAAACTATCCAGATCGGCTGCGTCATCTGAATGTGCCTGACGTCTACGTGATTTGCTTAATGAGGTTTGAGGCTTGCGAGGTACATTTATTACCTACTGTGACGGATCCGCGTAACGTCTCAAACTGTTCAGATCGACCGTGTCTGAATGTACTTGCTGTCTACGTTATTTGCTTGACGGTGTTTGCGGCTTGCGATTTGGTACATCTATTATGTG
>JAJVSH010000021.1:1526970-1648523 GCA_021460005.1 Tetramorium alpestre | reverse complement strand
TTTGCGGCTTGCGATTTGGTACATCTATTATGTGCGGTGACGGATCGGCGTAACGCCTTAAACGTCTCAAACTGTTCAGATCGATCGCGTTATCCTTTGTTTGTGATATTGCAGGAGATTGCAGGATATTTTTTGCGGCTAGCAGAGTTTCGCAGTGCAGTTGAATCACCATTAGTAACAGAACAGCTCGAATCATACATTGGGATCTCATGATCGTTAAACGGGATCCTCTTAACAGAGACTGGGTCAAGAGGGATCTTCTTAACAGAGATCTGGATCGAGCCACTGAAAATTGCCACTACGTTCTAGTTTCAACTACCGGGATTTGTCTCCTTAAATCAAGATGAAGCTCGTAAAAAATATCGAACGCATAAAGACGCCAATGGAACATTGGCTATAAATAATATAATCGCTATAGCGATAAACGTATCTTTATACGATTGATCGCATGCAAAAGCAAATAGCATGGCCTCGAATTTAATTGAACATTGAGTAATTTCACGCTGGTGTTATCTCATCAATATTTCAATTAAACGGTGGTTTGAGAGTTAATTTTTTTTTATTATTAACATCTCATTGTCTGACAATTATTTCTCCGGCTCACTGGCGATACATTTTAAATATACATGTATATGAAATTCATATATATTAGAATTAGATTCTAAATAGTTTCACAGTTCTTAAATTTGTTTAAGTTTTTTTTCACGCAAATGCAAAATATAAAGCACAGAAATTATTTTAAACAATAAACAATAAATATAATAATTGTAATCCATATATTCATTTTCACATTCTTTTTAAAATAATTCTAATTGAAATAATTTTATGTAACTATTTAATTAGCTTATTGTTAGTACAAAAGCAGAGTATGTGTTCAAGCAGAGTATGTGTAAAAAAACAATATAAACTGTAATATACAAAGAGAGTGCAGTTACAGAATAATGCCTGTATCTGGCAGGATTAATTCTTCGGAACTGTATTCCGCAATCAAACTAAAGCCACCTAGTCAACTACTCCCATATCCTGGCCGGCTTAAAACTCGATCTCACGCGTTCTGGACCGAAACAACCGAGCGCGGCGCCAGCGGGGAGAGAAAGCGGCGTCACACCGAAATCGCTGGTCGTCGTGGGTATCCACCGGTTTCGCGGTGTGGCACACCGGGACCGAAACTCGGCGAGCCAACAATTCAGCGGCAAATTCTAGGGTGACCCGAAAACACGGGCCGAACAAAGAGCATTGGCGGTCGGACAAAGAGATCGTGAGAAGTGAGCCCACGGAAGACCAGGAGGAGCTAGCCCACACGTTCTCGCAGCCTCCGCAGCATTTCGCGAGTTGCGGTCCGACCAACAAGCGTATCACTCTTATCTCTCTCTCTTATATCACTGCCATTTCGCTTCTCTATCTTGCCAGCTTACATCAGATTCATGAGCCGCCGCGCCGCGCCGCGCCGCGCCGTACGCGTGCGTAATGCCCATGTGCACGTTCGGTGTCGGACGAATAATGCATAACGCATTCGCGCAGTTCGCGCCGTACTATATAAATGCTTGCGAGCTCGTTGACGCTCATTAACTCTAGAATGTTCCTCTTGAGGCACCACGTGCTTTTTCACGTAGCGCTCTCCAGAAGAACCTCGAATTCAATTTCAGCTCGCTTAAATAATTTTTTAAATTAATTATAGTAAGTTAAATAATCCCTTCAATAATTCAATTTCAGCTCGCTTAAATAACTTTTTTAATTAATTATAATAAGATAAATAATCCCTTTTCTCTTTTCTTTCCAGTATAATCCTTTTAAGATTCTCAATCATGTGAATAATATTTGCGAAAATCATTTTTGTCTTATTTCGGACTTGGTACAACCTTCGTTGTAAAATCGTGCACAAAATTTTTGATATGAAATATGAGCGATTGCCGCGTCTTCTCTCTTCGTGTTATGTCTTCTTTTCTTCCACGCGGCACAGGATCGCTGCTCGAGCCAACTGCATTATGCTCGCTTGTCGCGCGCTTCTGGCAAGGGTATCATTAGCTCCTCGCATTATTGTCTTGGATTAATTCACCCACGTAAAAAGCTGTAATTTCTGGTTAGCTCGCGCGCATGGTTTTTCTGTAGTTATCCAAGTAATAATAAGTATGAATCTAAATCTACGATAATATCGTTGTGCAATGTCAAAAAGATTGTTCATAATTCTTTATTAAAAATGATAATTAAAGCACCAAATTATTATTTCCTTCATTCAGCAAAATTTCACTAATACAGATTCATTATTATTATGATATACCGTGTATCTGTATAACATTTTTATATTTCTCTCAGAAATATCAAAATCACGATCCAATAATATACATCAAATTTTAATCTTACATTTTTCAATCTTTCTATAATTTCCTTTTTATATATAGAAAAATCTTTTTTGTAAACACTGTTTCCTAGATAATTTTTTACGTATTAAATTGATTTTATCGAATTATATTCTTGGATCGATTAATTTAAGATAAAGTGTTCCGAAAGTGCATTGAGTTCATAAAGACTTTAAGTACGATCTCATGCCTAAAATGAACTTCTCTTATATATTATTACTCTCTTTATCAGATTACCTCGACTGTTATTTTCACAAAAAAGATTTAATTAGGCGACATGATTTCATTTCAATCAATGTTGACGCAAGCATGTTCTTGACATAGACGTTCTTGCACACATTATTTATGCTCGCCTTTGAGGCTTTTGACGAAGATTATTCGCGTGTTATTCAGGAAGAGCACAAACGAGCCGAAAGCGCGGAGCGAAGCCGCACGGAAGCGGAAGCGCACGGTGCACTTTCGACCGCAGATCAATGAGCGTTCGTTCGCGGTTACCTGGCTGCATGAACGCATTGCGCGCGTGTGGCGAACAGGCAAGCGTGCGAGCATGCATGCGTGCATGCGCGCGTACTACGTACGTTAAGCGTGCATTCGTAAAATCTACGGCGGCCGTATTTCGTGCTACGGCGGAACAGGCATGGCGAGGACGGCGCCATCGTAAATGGCAATTCGCCGCCGTATAATACAGAAATATCAATTCTACGCAAGCGTGGAAATAGATCGTCGCTTCAACACTGATGCCGTTGACTCTTTGTTCTCCGTTGCGGACGTTCGCGTTGCTCTGCGTTTCCGACGTTTCATTAAATTTGCGTTACATTGTTGCGCGAAGATACGACGCAAGATAAGACTGCATTAACAAGATAATCTCGATAGTTCTTTATTAGATATGTTTATATATTGTTATTCTTTATATTAAAATGTTTAAATCCTCTCAGCTATAATAATTATTTCAAAATTCAAAAAGCTTTCTATATTCTACAATTTTATAACAATCTACATCAAAGACAATAATAATTGCTGAATCGAAAATATCACGGTATATTTTACACCCTAGAAAATCTTGAAACAAATTGGAGCTTCGAATATTTTATGTATATATACAATAAATTAATGACACTCTCTCTCTTTATTCACGCGTATAAAATATATTTTATGCAAAATTTTATTTATTACTTTCAATGAATTATAAATATATTTATTTATTCATTTGCTTTATAATTTTTAGTCATAAAAAGCTCAAACTCTATTCTCAATAATTATTGAATTGAATTATTATACGTGAATGCGCGAAGCATGACGTAGTATAGAGAAACTTATACGCACGTAACCACGACGTATTGTCGATTTCAACATTTTCGGACATGCGAAAACTCACATTAACACGCGCGATTTGGATTCTGAAGTATTTTCACGGCAACGGTGGGAAACTACTCATAGTTCCGCAAGTTGCATCATGCGGTGGACGTTAATCGCTGACGAAACTTCGGACTTCATCGGAATACGCGCGGGATCTGGGTCCTGGGTACGGCTTAATGAAGCATTGACGTGTCCGGCAAAACCGTGTACCTGTCCGCGTGTAATTAACGTAACGCCGGCATCGGTCCGTGGGCCACGCAAATCAAGCGGTACGCTGAGAGCGAACCCGAGCGAACCCGGAGCCGTAATTAGAGGCTCTCGCGGCGCAAAGAACAATGGAGTAGGTGTGTTCGCGTTATCTCCGTACCTGTCGATATTTGTGGCTGCCCAAGACGCGGCTCGAATATCGATGGGCTTGGACGACCTGGGTAGAACGTATAGAACTTCCGGAATTATCGTTCGTATAATGAAGGGGAAATTCTCGTATAACTTGATCGCCTATCATGTTTAGCAAATTCTTGGTATATTTTTGTAGAATTATTTATTCTTATCGTGTGGTTGAAAGGCATTTTAATAATTTTCATGTAATATTTTAATGTAATATTTATAATGTATTGAACTTTAATACATATCTAAGTAATGTTCCATCGTTAAAAAAAATAGTTCCATCATTTGTCAATGCTGATAATAAAATCTTTATATATTTTCATTTTTTATGTGTATAAAATATTAATAAGCTCTTTTATATGACACTGTATGAGAGACATTTGGATCTGGAGAATTATTATCTCAATTTATACACATCTATGCATATAAATCATATTATTCGTTAATATAATACATGTATATTCTGTAATATAATATATATATTTTATATTTACGATAAAATCGAAGTCTTTCAAGATATTCATGCGCGAGGCGTTTTGAATTATATCATTGTTTATCTTGATGTAGATCGTATAAATACTGCAGCTTTTAATTAATAAAGTTTAATCAGGATTAACAAGTAATTATGGCAGATATCGAGTATCTCCTTGACTAATATTTGATAACAACAAAAGAACGACGCGTCATTGGAAACATATTTGCCGTGTTCATAGCTAAATCGTAATTATTGACAGAGAGATAGAAACAGAATTTAATTAATCCGTCAGATCGTGCCGCATCACGAAGATAATACTGATTAATTAATTAGCATTATTGACAATTGTCATTCGTGTCTATAATTATTCTAATGCTAAATAGCATACAGAAGTAACTAAATCAGGCGATATTACTCGACACAGTGTCGCTAATCGCCAGGAAATAATTCGTCCATCTAATAAAGATGTTCCAATGAAATAATAATAATAATAATAATAATAATAGACATGTGTCGCGCGTTGAGTAGTATCGCTAACACTGTCAAACTCTTTTGCAGTCATTCGATCTCTTGCGTGCACGCATACTTTTAATAAACCGAGACACGAGACACGTTCTCCGCACGAGAGGAATATCTGAGTACTCGTTAACAGGGATAACGCGACTTCGTTTCGCGAGTTTGCGACGTCGAAAGTTTCGCGAGGGACCCAGCCTGCGTCATTAATTATTCCACGATAGCGTGAATACCAGTTACATACCTACGATTGGCTCATTAATTTTCAGCGACGTCATATCGACTTTCTGTCGAGAAGCCTTGATATCCCAAAATCCCGGCGACGTTACCGATCGTAGCGTGAGCGAACGTGTGTCAAAACGCCGCGGTGCTGTCTGGCCGACCACAAATCAAAATTGCAACCATGTGCGCGTTTGTCTGAATGATCCCCCGAATTTACCGCGCGGCCGTGCAACGTCGTTAC
The DNA here is from genome assembly GCA_021460005.1 of Tetramorium alpestre. Lineage (NCBI taxonomy): Eukaryota > Metazoa > Arthropoda > Insecta > Hymenoptera > Formicidae > Tetramorium > Tetramorium alpestre. The sequence continues at coordinate 1,642,972 of JAJVSH010000021.1, read as the reverse complement.
GAGACGGGAAAAACGACGCGGAATGATCGATTGTTTTAAGGTGGAGGAAACGTGGAGCACGCCGCGTCGTCGCCGCGCGGAAAAATTTGCGGGAATTTTCGGAAAGTTCGCGAGATCCCGCTCGCGGTACGCCGGCGAAAATTGCTACGTGTACGTCACGCGATATTACGAAATCACGGTATCGCGCGCGATATACTGCCTGGTATGCCCAGGCGCTGCCGCGCGGGCCACCTCAATCTCGCCGTGTCAAAATAAAATTTGAAATATTATAAAGCCGCGGATGTGAAACGGGCGCGAATAAAAATTGCACGAGGACACGCGGAATAATTTTGTTATTTCACGGTGATGTTCGAAACGCGCGTCCGCGGGTATGCCTTGACATTTCGCAACAAATCGAGAGAACCGAGAGGCGCGATGACAACGTAAATACCGCGTTAAAAATTGTTGAAACTGAATGTGGAGTCAAATCCGAATGTAATCTGAACTAATCCTCTTTCGAGTTCAAATAACCAGAGTTCGTCACATTTTAATGTTACCCTAGTTTATATTTTATGAAGCGTCTTCTTTTTATATTGCTAATTACTAATTTAGTTTCTCTACCTCTTATTTTAATAAATGATTGATAAAATATCATTATAAAGATTATTGTCAGACTGTGTGCAAATATTTGAAAATAAATAAAACATAAATTTATATAATTCTTTTTCACTGACTAAAATTAATAATATATTCGTTCGTAGATGATAAGCTACAAATATCATTTTTAATTTTAAATTCACGAATATAACATCTGTACATTACATTGTGATTTATTTTTCAATAAAATTAATACACTATTTCAAATTGATAGTAAAACATAAAAGGTAATTTTGAATAAAACGGCACAAAATAATATCTGTTATTCAAAAAGTATTTTAAATATTTTAAATTATAATTACATGTCTACATCTTTTTGAATATTCGAAAGATTATAATCAGAATTATATACACATAAGACCGAAACATCTCCGTTGTTTCGGTCTTATATGTATAACGAAGTTTAACAAAGTCCCTGAAGATTAATCGCTGAATGCAAAATCGCGTCAAAGCCTCATCCTTCCTTTGTCATTCTGCTTATATGAACACGTCGAAAGTAATTGGCTTTGGAGCGAGGTTTAATTGCGTTAAATCGACTTCGTAGAAAAAATTATTCATGTCACGTATTCCCTTAATCAATGATATTCTAACGCTAGTTAAACTTTATACGTGAAATGCATGTTTTAAAAATATTAAAAAAAAAATTTTTTTTTTTAAAGAGTAAAAGCAGATACTAAACGTTATCAACGTTTAATATGTATAATAATGTATAAAATTGTAATAACATATTAAATTAAAGTAGATAATATCGACAAACTGTCAAAGAGAAAATAAAAAAATAAGTATTTTTTTAAACAAAATTAAAATATAAGCATAGTAATATATTTATAATAAATTATTATATATTTATAACTATAAATTATAAAAACACAAGTAACAATTTTACATTAACAGAGTCAAATTATAACACAACAATATTAACACAACAACACAGTTCTTACGTTAAACTAAAATGAAACAGTATTACACCGTGCGTCTTTACACGTTCGTATACGTTCCATTGTAATTTTCCTGCACTGTCAAAGATATTACAGAAGGTAACTCTCGCTGCTGCATCTGCAGAAATTTATTAAACATATTTCCCCGTCTACGAGAGCATGTAAGATGCTGTTTCGGCATGAGGCGTAAATTATTCAGCAAATCGCTGAAGAATAATTTAACGTACCACCACACACCTGACACATACACAGGAATAAATTACATTTCTGCGCTGTTTGCGTGCTATCTCTTTAATTAAAACGCCTTCAAACTCGAGCAGACTGTGAAATATAATGATCAAAATTCTTAATATAAATTTCGCTCATTTGCGTTGGCCGAAACTCGATAACAAAGCATTATCAATTATTCTATCTCTGAGTTTCAATTAAATCCATTGTTGCCTCACAAGCTACAAACTGAATTTTAATAGCTAATTGCAATCGATCATTTGAAATACTGAAATATAATTCTGATTATAATCATTTCAATAGTCAAAAAAATTTATTAAATGTGTATAAATATATTTCACATTTAAAATGCTTCTTAAACTCTACGTTTATTTTTGTACATAAATTTATAATTTATTGATTTTTCGAAATAATTAATTAATCGAAATAATTTTTTATTAAAAAGTGTATAATGTATCACTATACTGTAAAATATAATTCTCTGTTTTTTATAATTATGTAACATTAAATTTTTGTTAATTTATAACATTAAATTATATAACATTTTATATATGTATAATAAATGTTCCAATGCTTAAATTAATTTTAATTTCATATCATAAACATAAAATTAATATTTAACAAATATATACTACATTAAAAATCTAATATTTTATTAAACGCACAGAAATTGATATTTTTATTAAAAGAATGGAATGCAATAATACTTCAATAAATCTCGTCAGTAGATTCTTAATGAGACATGCATGTAATGTGCAGTTATATTGTGTCATATAATAATTTATTGTTATGAACAAACTCTCGATTATTCCGAAGTTAAATCGTTAACAATTTTACGACGTCAAGCCGTATCATAATAACATGGACTTCATTTTCTCAGAAATGTAGCGTGAAATGCATCTATCATACTTTTTTAAGATAACGTAGAGCCCGCATACAAACGTTTGCGATATATGTACATATACCTCGTTGAAAAAGAAAAGATTTATAGAAGCATTCCTGTTTTTTATAAAAATGTCTTTATCCTATTATCTCACATTTGCTATACGCCTACATAGAATTAGAGCAGAAAAATCCTTTTCCATGTTTAAATATAAAAAATTATTTTAATTAGTATTGTTGTTAATATTATATATTGTAATTATTATTATTAATTATTTTTCGTCATTTCGCCATAAGCATCATCTATACCAATGATAGAAATGATAGTTTTTTAATTATATTTAATAAAAAAAACCTAACAGCAAAACAAGCATCTGAAAAGTCTTTGCAGTAAACATTAATCTTAGATACTCTTCTTGTCGTTTATTCGTTTAAATTAACCTAGGAATGAAAATACGCGTATATTTCTAAATCACGATAACGAATTATTTTAAGCTGCTACAGATATAACTCTAGGACACCATGCAAATATTTCTCTTTTCGTCGTACCAGGTTTCCTGGATTCCACGCTAATTAATCGCTACTTTTGCGTAAGATAGCTCTTCCGGCGTTTATGGAGTTACGCTACGCTCACCTTGAGGTTAACCTACGCATAATTGTAGATTGAAATTACATGAAGTACATGCATTAGCATTACGCTCCTTAAGCTGTTTCAAATGAGTCGGAGCGACAAAAGGGAAAAGGAAAGTCGTTATATTCGCAGCAATATTTAAAGCGCGACCAGCTTCGTTGAGAGAATAAAATAATTGTACGGCGGCTAAGAAATCGTTTAGCATGTTATTCAACGTTTGTCGACAAGAGAATACTTTCAAGTGTCTTTCTCAATGCATTCCTGCTCTCGTCGCTTAATCAGCTCTCTATTCCTCTCTTTTTACTCTAATTGAATCGTTTGATTAAACTAAAGCACTTTAAATCTCGCTTAAAATTAAAATTCGCCTAATTAAAATGACTAGAATTAGCGGATCGTTCAGCGGAATTATGCGATTGAAGATTAATTCATTAACTCTTTTTATATCTCTTACATTGCAACGTAAAATAATTCTGAATTTCTTAATGATTGTGTGCCTCAAAAAAATGATAATTCTATGTATAATAAATTACAAAGACAGCATTATAACGTGACACTATTATAATTAATAAAAACAAAATCGGCATTAATAGAAATACACATATCTAAAAAAACATTTTAAATTTTAAACACGTAGAATGTGTCTCGAATATCTTTCAAGCTTTCACATTGTTTTATTCGTATACTATTTTTGTGTTCCATTTTTCACAGGAGCAAGCGATTCGAGCTTTTGACATGCTCCAGAGTTCGTCGTCGGAGTTCGTGATATTCGAAAATTCATGCGTTCAATGTGAAAGAGAGAGAGGCGGGGGGGGGGGGTAGGCAGGTAGGAGTTCGCTAGGAGGAAACTATCGTCTATGGCGATTTAGAACAGAAACTCCACCCAAGCCAAGTCGTGGAATCCGTCCGTGAAGAAGCTTGACAAACGTCTGTCGAGGACGAAGCGATTAATTATGAAATTCAACTACGCTCGCGAACGCACGGAAGGTACACGTCTCGATTACGGCGCTATTTCAAATAGTCCTCGGTCTACATCAGTATTATAGCGTCTGACGGTGTTATGTGGAATTACGGCGACCGTCTCCGTGTTTCCCGTCCCGCGTGTTTTCTGGCTCACGGCGCACGAGAACGCGATTACATTCGATCCGTCATCGTTGGTGCAACAGAAAGTCCGTTATAGTGTCCGGACCAATTCGCTTCTTTCGTTCGAAGACGAATGCGTTTCAAGAGTTATTTAGCGCTGAAACAATTCCTTTCTTTTCCGTATTTTCCTCTTACATACTGTACTCTTTCTTCTCTTTCTACGTATATTTAGGCCAGAAGTGACGCAAGTCCGTAATTCATAAGAATTATATTTTGTAAGAATATTTTCTTCAATATTCAATTAAATAAACAAATTGTGATTTAAGAGTAAAAATTTATTTATGCCATTATTTAACTCATATATGAGTTTTTTTCTGCCAATTACAATTTTAGAAAAATTATTCGGATAATTTCATTAATCCTTTTGCGAAAGTGGAGAATTTGAAAACAAAGTAAGTACTTTAAATGGCGAGACTTGGCGCTCTATTTTATATATCCAAACGCGGACGGCGATGTCTTCTTCGGCTTGTAAACAAACGACCAGGTACTTGATAGTGTAAACGCGATAAGAAAATATTGAATTTGGCTGCCGGTTTTAAAAAAGAGTTGGAGAGTGAGGCACTGACGATCTCGCAAACGGAAATACCGTAAGAAAGCTTTCGGATCCATGTGAAAACAGACGCAAACACGTAAATCGTTCTAGGACATCTCAAGGCGATTTTTCGCGGGGTTTATTCTCGAGTTAAATGAATTCTCATGAATTTTCTGATGGAGAAGATAGATTATAAGTGGACTTATAAGGAATCATCATCGTCGCCATCGTCGTCATCGCGGTCCATAGAAAAAGAACTTTCGTCTCGAGATACGATGAGAGGGTCCGCGCACGTTCGCTAGCGAAATCGAATTGAACCGAGTCCGTGGAAAGTTTTAGTCGTTTAGAACAACTAACTTAATAGAATTCCGCTAGAAATCCGGACGACAGGAAAGAATCGAAATTTGCGCGTTTTCCTTTTTACAATTAGTAGGGCGATTTAATTCTTCTTTTTTTCTATATTCTGCACCGTTCTATCTTTTTATTGTATTTAAATTTCAAAAAAGTATCACGCGAAATAAGAACTAATTTTTTTAACGCAAGTATCTTTGAAAAAACATTCCGGTTCGTACCTGTTTTGTGTAGTCCAGCTCATCAGTTTTTAAAAAGTGCTTTCTGCTTACGACGCGGTGTTTTCGTGGTTAAAAAGAGAAATAGCTCCCACACATATATGTATACATGCAGGGTACGTGATATTAATCAAATTTACATTAACAAGAACTTTGTATACATTTTTCTATGTAAACAAAATTTTAAATATTTCTAATAATAGTGTAGATGGTGGTAATATTGGAATGACTAGAATTCGATACACACGATTTATATAGAAGTAACTCGGCACATAAATACTTAACAATGTTCTATATTTATTCTGACACAGTTCTCAGGTCAGTTAAACAAGAGAATGTGAAAAAAGTAGACATGATTATTTTTCACCCATTTATAAGATAAAAAATTATTTTTTTTTTTTAAACAAATTGAATAACTTGAAATAATCTTTAAATTGCTAAAAATATTATCAATTTAATTTGAAATAGTTGCTCTTTTTGTACAGTCGTCAGTCTGTTCCCAGAATATCTAGGTTAAATTCAAACATGACGAAAAAATGGTAATACTGAAACTCATGATATATGATGATATATTTTTGATATTTGTAATTACTGCTCTTATACTGAAAACAATGATAACTGATTCTAAAATTATTTAAAATAATAAACCGAAACATTTGAATGTAAATTTTATAATAAATTTGTAATAAATTTTATTGATAAATTTTATTAATAAATTTTATTGATATGAGCACCTAATTACGGTTTTAAGCTGTTTTTATCCTTTTGGTTAATTAAATTAGTTCTGTTTTTGAATTTATTCTACATTTTTATAATTTCATTTTAATAATCTTTATTACATACTTAAAAAATTACTGATGTATTAAAAATAATTATTTCTACTGGTAGTCAAAAAAAAAGTATTGTCAATTTTGCATTTTGTAACATTTCATATATTGTATGGAAAAAGTTTCGTAAAAGTATTTTTTTTAACTTTTTCCTCAATTTTCATATTACCATGTCCTATTTTTTAAGATTCAAATTTGACATAATTTTGAATTTTTAGAAAAATTGTTTTACCCGCTGAAGTTAAAAATGTGGCATTTTGCAGGGCAAAAATCAAAGTTTCCAGAGAGGAAAAAATCGCTATTGACTCCATTATTATGGTTAGCATTTTATTACAGAAATAGAGAGAGAGTTTTCCATATTATGTATCCATTAATATCGAAAATCCATAATATCAAATACTGGAATATCTGAAACGACTGAACCGACGATGCTTTAAGCACAGTTTCTAAAACATTTCTTTCCGAAATATTCCCAAAAAAGCGCGAAAACGGATAAGAGGTCGAGCAAAAGGCCTCTGACCAGTAAATACCACATCAACGAGGTAACCCGACGTTTGCATTTCGGCGGGCAGAGTAGCAAAGGTCAGAGGGCCTTATTTACACAAGCAGCCAATTAGGAGCGGCAGAAGTAGTAGCAGCAGAAGCAGCGAGTGACTTGACACGCGGATCCAGCAGCGGAGTATTTAGATCGTGTACCTCGCCGACACGACGTGTACTCGCGTTAGCCGTCTCAGAGCTTCAAAATTAATGCAATTACCGCAAGGCTGCCGTTTCGCCCGCTCTCCTTCTGCCATCTGGGTGCCGCGGCGGCGGTAGCAGCCTCTCCGTTTCATTTGCGTGTAACATTTGCATTTAGTATTCATGACTATGCTACATTACCGCGGCAGTGCGCGCGGTCGCGGCCGCGCTAAAGGCAGCCGTTGTTATTACGCGAGCCGTTACGTTGTTTAGCTTTAATGCACGTAATTTCCGAACGCGCGCCTGGTCGCCCGGCCGGCCGGTCGCTCGCCGCCGACGGCATTGATGCACGCGCTCGCATAAAATGGCTAAACACTTTATCGCGATTAATATTACCGGGAGGGAAATGCGACGCCCCGATAGCCGTCGCGCCGAGAGGAGGAACTGGGCTACACCGCCCGTTTAACCCATGTCAAGGCAGTGATTTCGCCCTTTATTTCTGTCATACGCAGCGACGACCGCCATCAGCACGGAAACGCGCGTCGCGCTTAATTGCGCGATTTAAGGGTGTAATCAAACGCAGCCGCATTAATTAGGCTCTCTTGAGCTTAGTTCTCGCAACGACGCCGCGTAAAACCGATGAATTATTTAAGCTCATCTCTCTTTTACCGCAAACAGCGGAATTGGCGAATGATTGTGCAAGAATCTATTGTTATACGGTTCTTTCTGCAAATTATCAAAATTATTATAATTATATGGAGATATAAAAAAATGTACGGTAATGAATGTTAATTAATCATTCAATTAAATTAAATAATAAGATAAATATACCGTGTTATCAATATATTACCAATATTTAATCATCAAATAAAATTGCGGATTATAAAATCACGTGTCTATATAATTATTTCCATTATTTCCATATTCATTTATACAAATGCCTCGCATGTCTTTAAATTCCCCGTGATAATTGTGAAAGCAGTGAGCTTGAGCTTTAAACTATTTCCGAACGTAATACTAAAAATGCACTGTCAAACGCTTGCCGAGAAAGCTTTGCCAAAAATGGCATTACTAACGAAGAATTAATTATGACGTACGATATTTTATCTTATGAAACTATCGGAACAACGATAGAATGGAGAGATTTATATTTGGAAAACTTGGCACTCAAATTATAAGGAAAATGATAGTTTTATAAAAGATAAGAAATGTTCGTGTTTATTAGAATTTTCAAATAGAAAAGCTTCAAATGAAAAACATTTATATGTCCTAAAATACCTTTAAATTTGAATAGATAATATTATTTTTTAATCAGCAGAGAAATTTGTTTGTCAGTACGTTCAAAAAGATACAAAATATATAAAAAAAATTAATGAAATATTCTTCCAAAATAAAATTAACCAAACAATAATCAAATTTTATTTTATTTACAAAATCACACATAATAAATAAGTAAATTGTATAATGCGGATATGCATGTGGAAAATTTTTTAAATGTTAGCCATATCTACTGCATTATGAAATCGCATACTTTAATTAATTTACAAGATTAAAAGATATTTTTATAATATGATATATATATATATTTGTTAATACTAAAATAACTTTGAAGTTTATTATTAAAATTAATGTCATTTGTAAGTACCATGAGTGTTTATAATCATCGTATTTTATATCACGAGATCGCACATTTGTGTATAACGCAATGCATATGAGCCTTTTTTCATTATAGCGATATAAAAAAAAATTTCATAATCTTTAGTTGTCAAAACATTTCATCTAGTTGATTACGAAAATATGCACAGCTTTTATTTATTCACATTTATATAAATGCAAGCTCGTAATGCATTCGCATTCAAACACAATATTTCCATTTAGCATTTAGTTTACTTTTAGCTATTTTAATTATCTGTCTGCTATTTATTTATATACGCGACATACTTTATTATTTATTTAAACAATGTGCTTATCGAATAAACTTTATCGTTATAGAAATGAATGTTCCATCCTGAATAGCTCTGTACATACACATAAATATATTCCATATCACACATACATATATTTTCTTTTCAAAAATGACAAAAACGCATGCTCTTTATAGTTATTGTGAATTTTACGATCGTATACATACGGATTACGCGTATTTTTGTATATGGACGATTGCTTCTCTCCTCTTTCGCGATTTTTGAAGCATCAGTATACTCTGACATATTGAGATGAGGCTCTCTCGTTTTATGAGGCTCGCACATTTGAATAACGTAGATAACAAATTCAAGGGGATCTAATAATTCCGATACTATAAAAAGAATTCAGTGACGTCCAACTTCCAGACGTACGAAAGGAGAAATTTTCGAATGGCGGCGTCAGACAGTTCTCGGTCTGGTTATACTGGTTATAACGACGGTTACGTATCGTCGCGATTTTTCAGGGGGACCCGCGAAAGCACGGGCTTGTAAGCGGTACCGGGATATCGATGGTCCTGATTTATTCTCGAATTTGAATAACATGAGAGCAACGCCTTACCGCGATACGTAGTCGCCGGCCTTCACGTTGTATCCGGCGCGAGGTACGGCGATACATCTCGTAAGAATCTACAATTCGATCTGGCCTGGCATATCTTGTTGGTGTTTTAATTGCTTTGTTAAGAGGTCGCACATAAATGCGAGGGTGAAGAGATAGTGAGAATAAAGGCGGATCTGTGCGAGGGTCTGCCAATGAATTAGCCTATTCATAAAAGATAGTTCGTCAAGCTTCAATCGTGCAAACACGAATTATATATAGACTATTACGCAATCAAAGTCTACATTCTCTAAATCTTACAATTAGAAAATTTTACTCTTATATTATAGAGGCCTCAAAAGAATTCCTCTGAAATCAAGAGAAAAATAATAAAAATAAAATGTTTCACTTTGTAGAAAGAGGAATACGTTTGCAGTAAGACAGTAAGCTTAAAATATGAGATTATGGGAAAAATCATTTTGAATGTAAAATACTTTTTTGGGGGTGTTAGCGCGTTTTTATGTCATTCTATCTTTATCATTCAGTAAGCGTAAAAAAAGGATAGAAAGACATAAAAACGCGCCAACATCTTCAGAAACGCGCTCTGAATACGGGCCTGCAAGTATCCATCTGATTCTGGGTTTTGTTTGTTCCACCGTAAAAAAAGAATTAATATGTACGATAAAACGTAAGTAACGTTTACCTGCAAAGAAAACGCTTCTAAAAACAGCGATGACATCGTTCTATATGAGAGAACGCAGAATATGATAATGCTCTTTCTCTCAGGAGCGCTTTCTTTACATTTATCGACGATGTGCCCGGGAGCATCCCCGCGATCCCCGGGGACGGTTTTTCATGGCGGCGAGCATCAAACTTACGAGTGCCGTTAAAGGCCTTTAAAGGACCACTGAAGAAACGTTTCTGTCGAGGCCCGTCGTTTACGATCGTCGTGTCTCGAACGCGCTGCTGACGAAACAGACTCCGGCTTCTAAGTGCTTTTACAGCGCGGACCTAAAGCGCATTTTAAAACGGGACTTTTACGCGGATGCGCCTGCGAGCGCGAAACGTAAGATTTACGGTGGTCGGTCGGCTCGATATGAAAATTAAATGAGTTACGCCTCTCGGGAGATGGAACTCTGACGAGATACAGTTGTATGAACAAGACTAGTTAATGGTATCCCCCCCCCCTCCCTCTCTCTCTCTCGGCGAGAAATAAACCACGGAAATGCATTTCAGACTTGTGCACTAGAGCCAGCATGCGTACTCGATCATATTCATATATTTAGATTTGTATGGGCAAAACAGGTAGAATAGCTGATACATGATCGCCATAAATAATAGGGATGCATAATAATAAAAATATATGTAGACGTAACAAATAGTAACTTATGCGAATTCGCGCGTAAAGTACGAGCGATTTATGCACATCTGCGCGTCGGGAAGGGAAAAAAAAATTCGAATTAATCGCCGATGGACCGTGAACGCTAGATATCGCTCCGTATTATACAGATTCATTAAGTGGAACATGCGTGAGACAGCAATGGATGGAAATGTCCGTATCTATCTCACCGCCGAAATATTTGTCGTATCAAGTGTCTCTAGCTGCGATTGCTGCAGCATCGCGATAAATCCGATCGCATTGTTTGCCGTATATCGTCGAACGCGCGATTTACGATGACCTCGCGACAAGGAACTGTCGCGCGGAAAAATACAGACAATGCGCGATCCAGTTTACCGTCCTTAACTTTCGCCATTGATTAACGGGGAACTGGAGCGACGCATTTGCCGCAATTTATAGCGAGTGCCGTTTTCCGGAGTTCGGCAGGCTTTCAACGCGATACGTTTCTGCTGTTTGTATAGCGTCGTAACTACGTTACACCTTTATCTAGTGACTTCCGTTGAACGTTTTCAAACGTGAATCGTAAAACCGAGGAAACTTTTCAACAAAAAATTCAGTTCTATATAAGAATTGTGTCAATGATTCTTAATAAAATTCTCTTGCGTGACACTGGGGTTCAGTCACTTATCGGATGTTTAGCTTTGTTCATTACGAAAGATTTATTTTCAATTCTGATTATTCAAAAGCTAATAAAAATTAAGGAAGACAAATTAATTCGTTAAAATGCGGAAAGTAATATATCTTTTGTATTATGTCGTAGGCAAATAGATTATTATAGAAAAATAGCTTTTGACTACATTGTTAAACTCGTAGTATCAAATTATACTCAGTTTGAGTGATTTTTTACTATTCCATAGGTCGCCACTACTCCTACTCAATGTTTCATTAATGTTTTACTAAAAGGAGGGTAAAACTTTGACTAACATGGAAGTTAAATTAGATAAATTAACAACATATTGAGTAAGGCCATAGGAGTTTACAGTGCGTTTTGATTAAAAAAATGCTATTTGTTTGGTAGGCATATGTCTAGTAAAAAAATTTTTTTCCTATAATAATCTATTCGCTTATGACATATACATGAATTACATTTGTGCGATAAATCTCATATTAATTTCCGCGATATTTTGCCTGTCGAATGATATTTTGCGGCGTCCGACTCGTTAACTGTTTTCGACGGCGCGATAAAGTGAATCGTTATTTAAGTTTCTTCCCGTTAAGCCCAAGTAAGAAAAGCCTTCCGATCTGGCGATGCGTGCCTATGGCTCCTTCTTGGCAGCTTCCCAAACTTATTAATTTACTCGACTTTCGGGGAGGAGGTTTTCGCTCCGCCGACTCATGCTGTTAATTCTAGTGAACTTCCTGTAGTCTTTATCGGCGTTGACTACGGCTAAAAGACACGTGCAGATCGTCGATAAATCTGATTGTGTATCATCGATCGCGAAATTTCTTCCATGTCGTAACGAGCCTTTAATTTGGCGTGCGATTGCAATACAGATATCTCGAAAATTCGGTATGTTCGCTAACTCGGTATATTTTAACGGTAAACCGGACGGTTGCACGAGCAAATGATAATTAATTCAATATAGCCGCTAATGAATGTAACAAAGTGATAATCCATTCGATTCGTAGTAATTCAAGAATGCACTAGTCGCTAATAATTTTATACGAAATGCTCTCTCGCGTGTGTAGTTTCCATATAACTCCACTTCGTCTTGTCTGAGTTCCTTAATAAATATGAAATAACTGAAGTTGAAAATATTAGACAACGATGATGTAAATCAATTAAATAAAAAACAGCCAGAAACACACACGTGGATAACTCAATTTCACGCAGAAATAGAAAATATATACACGGATGAGAATTGAATATCGAAGCTTTAGAGTTTCGTTTAAGCGGCAAAGCTGATAAGCTTGCAAGCTGCAGTGCAAGTATTAGAGCGGTCGGAATTATGTTCCATAATTCCTTCGATATCGTCGGATAGGCGCTTCCTGCGAAGATTAAATTCCAAAATAAAAGGCAACAGTAAAATCGGAGATCTTATCAAGAAAACTTGTAGAGCACCGACAAAGATCAGGGATCTCTCGGATAATGATGTCAAGCGCGTTTTATTAATCGCACGTACTTGGGTTTTTCCTTCATTTTTCCGGGCTATCGTCTCTCTCAGAAAACACTGGTAGTAGTTCGAACAAAAAAAAAAGAGATTTGAGAGCAGCAGTCCTGTTTGTCCAGAGTCCTCGCGAACCGATAATTATCCCGGACGCCTGACGCGGGAAAAATCGACGAAGCTTTCGGTCGTTGCTTTCAGCGTTGCTGCTTGCAGCGCGAAAAACATTTTCCACGAATTTTCCGCGTCCTTTCGATTATAGCGCACACAGAGAAACGTTCACGAACGTGTGCAGCTTTTTAGCGGCGCTGCATCCTCTCATTAGTAAGAATTACAATTAGGACCAACTTTTTTACATTGATTTATTTTAATCGTTGATTTTACCTTCTTTTCCATCTAGACTTTTTTTGTCTTTAAAAAGAAACATTTACGAATTATAACCAAAAATATCTGAGAGGAAATTAATCTTCTATTTTGTTGACAAAATAATTAATAAAAAGAGATTTCATCATTAACGAATTAAATATTCAAATGCCATATTATCGATAAAAAAAATATAATATTACCGAATACTACGTCACGTACGTATCTAACGATCGCGCGGAAACGCAATTGCATTCGTTGTTGCAGTATCGCAACGAATATATACACTATTTTTCACAGCTGTTTTTTTGGACGCTGTGACGATAGGGAGATATTTGTTACAGCGACTAAAAGCCTCCTAACCAAACCGGAGATCCAGTTTACATTTATGTTTTTTAGTTTGTGGTACACCCTGAATATTATATGATGCATCAGACGGTAAAAATAGTGAGTTCAAAGCTTGTATTTCGCAAAAGACAACAAAAAGATTTCGGTTTTACGATGAGATGTAACGATATTATTCTCATGAATATGTAAATAATAACTGCAGAAATAATATACTCCAAATATGAGTATGAAACAAATGATGATTATAGATACATGAAATGCTATAATATATTAAACAAGTAACAGTTATCAATTACAATGACTTTTAGCAGTATCAGTAGATATCAATTATTAATAAAACTAAATAATACTAAATCAATATTCCTTTTCGATATTGGCGTTGCGTTTCGAGAGAGATGCGAATAAAGAATTCTTTCCATTCGTTCGCTGTTTAATAGATCCTTTCCAACTGCAAATAATATAATTGGAGCGCAAACGTTTCGAGGCGAGTGCTTAGTTCGTCGGCATTTTTAATTAATTTCGCGCGGTTAATTTCCGCGAAGTGAAATATCTTCGTGCTTCTGATAAATGATATAATGCAGCGCGGCGTGGTGGCCAATGAGATAGATTCGGCAAGGAAATGAGAGATGTGCAGAGAAACGGGAGCAGCCTTGTATGGACGTGTTCATCGGCCAGTGAAATGCACCAGCCACTAGCATGTGGTCATTAGCACGGACGGCTGGGCGGAAATCTATAGACGTTCAGTTTCCACCAGCAGACTCGTTGTCTTCACGCCTCTTACGCATACTCGCGTTAATTACCCGCTTCTATCCTTTCTACTGTCTGCTATCACTACCTCTCTCATCCTCTCCTCTCTCTTTTTCTCTCTCTTTTCGCATTGCGGTGCGCATTGCTCTAGCTAGCATTTAGATTGCGGCTAAAGAGCACATATCAGAGAACACATCGTCTATGCACATAAACGAGCAATCTCCAACTGATATTAAAATATATTGCTATTCATTGTTTTCATAAACGCTTGAAACACTATTGAAGTGACCTAAATATTACCTTATTTGAAATTTGATATATGTTGTCAAAAATAATATAGAAACATTTTAAATCACATATATTTCACTTATTTTGCTATAACGTACAAAAATGTTTTGTTTTATATGCATCCAAAATCATGATGCAACCGATAACAAAATTTCTTCTATAAAAATAAGTGGAAAATGTCGAATAAAATGTATCATTTCGAATTGTATTTGTGTCTGTGAATATACTTTTATTTATAGAAAAATGTTTTTCTACGTTTATAAAAACATTTATTATCTGTTTTATTTTATTTAGCCATTTTATTTTCATTAAACAATTTTATTTAAAATATTCTACAAAAGAACTTAATATTAAAAGAATTATTAAAAGAATTTGTAATGTCGACGTTTTAATTCTAGAGTGTAAGTCAATAATAATATCTCTATACAGAGATATTCCTCCTAATCGATTCACTGATGTAATATCGGACGTTATCAAATCGATAACGATAATGTACGGTAACAGGATATATCGAAGATGTCCGAACGTAATAGTACTCACACGGGTTCCTTCGTCGCTTCCTCGTCGATCTCGTTGATGCTGAGAAACGCTTTGGTCCACCCGATCGAACCACCATGTCTCGCGTATAATCACGTTAATTAGTTACCCGCCATATCACCTTGCCTAGCTGAACGTAGCAAGTGATATCTCTTGGTTGGATACGAGCGGTTGCCAATCTCGATACTAAATTTTGAGGAGAATATCGTGGAATAACTATATCCATATTTAAAGCACATATAAGAGTAATACTTATCGGAAAGTATTGATAAAGTTAGATATTTAAAAAATTGTTATATTTTTTCTAAAAATAGATATTAACATCATTTTTCTACTACTTTATTTTGTTATATGATTTATTTAGTTTACTAATTTTTCCTTGATATCGACATAATTAAGTTTTAAATTAATAAATCCTAAAAAATTTATTACGATTGTTTTAAAATTGTTCATAAATTTATATAATCTCCATTTCGGTTCACTATCCAATATTAATAAGACGTATACATTTGTATGTTGTTTATCTTTTATATAAACTTTTTCTCTACTTAAACTATTTCTATTAAAACGCTTATTATTGTTTTGTTGATTATTTCTTCTTCTCTATTTTTAATGTCTTTAAAAGCGGTGCACATTGCACGTTAACAGCTGCGATAAAATGCGAGTAAAAGAGTTTAATCCGATAAAGTGACATGTAATGCGCGACCATGCAACCTTGTCGCGTTTTGTAACGAGATGCATCAACGATTTATTTGCCCGTTCGTTTAACGAACGGAATCGAACGCGAAAATGCTGCTGTTGTTGAGCCTCGGTATCGTTATCGGCGAATATCGACCACTCACACGGTATGTGTAGGAGTATCCGACACAGCGGATGTCAACTTGTAGTATAAATTTAGAAGAGGAGTATCGGAGTTCAAAGCATTTATACCCTTTAATTTGATATCTCTGTTGTGTCTCGCTATAACTAGTATTCGTCAAATGCTGTTTGCTAGATAACGAAACCGGCTATCGATTTGTTTCGCAGGAGGTAAAAAGGCCGCGGGTATCATTATCAATGAGGCAATGAGACACCCTCCGCGCGACGGAAACAACGAAGATTACAATTTCACGAAACGTAACGCGAACCGCGTATGTACGGCTAAAAGCTGTAACGGACAAAAATTCTATTTTTAATAATATCCATTACGACATACATAACCATCGCAGGAAAATATAAAAAGAAAACTTTAACAATGTACACATGTGCATTTCCTTCCTACGGTGTTTTGAAGTATCACAAGTAGTGATGGGATTAAGGATCTTGCAAGTAGATTCGAATCTGCTGGCATAGTTTAAAGTTTCGAACTCTCTATGATTACTTCGAAAAATATAAAGCAATATACTTCAAGTATACTTGAACCTGCGCGAAATTGCTCAAACTCTGTACGAGTATGTCGAAAAACAAGAGTGCTTCTAAATAAACTAGAATCTGGATCAAATATGTTCAAATCTTTTATAAGTATTTTATTAAAAATTTAATGCTTGAGACATAATGTGTGTATATATAAATAAATAAATATAAGTAAATATCTCTTTGTTATAATTTCATAATAACTTATATATTATAATAACATAACATATTTGAATACTACTTGTAAAAGGTTCGATTCTTTACGATAGAACCTACTTTTAAGTATATTTTTAGTATATTTTTTCTCAAATAAATTTAAAAAATAATTTCATTTTATGAACGTCGTCTTGACTATGAAAAGATGGAAAATAATGAACAATTCTATGATGCAGTTAATTATTCGATCGATTCTGATCATCGATCCGTGCGATATACAGACGAAACGGACCGGCGAATAATCGAGTCGATGCGACGCGTGAACGTCGCGAGAAATTAAACAAATTGACTGTAATAGCGTCCCGCTGCATTTAATGCTGGCAGGATAATTTAACTGCGAACGCAGATATATTTGGTAATCCCGGTCGCGTCATTATGCCGTTATTAATTCCACGCGCGTTATCGTGACACGTCGCGATGCGTCGCAAACTCATCAAATCAACATGACAGGTTTTTAAAGAAAAAGAGGAGATTTGAAAATTCGTGTAGTTACTTTCGATTCGTGCAGTCTTATCGTCAGTAACAGCAAAAAATATTAAAATGAGATATCTGTTGCGAGTAAACCACAATCTACTAATATTATAACTTAAATAAATATTATTTAAGTTTCCCAAGAAGAAACCTTTTAAATCTGCTATTAAAAATCTCTTTTTTTATCATATATAGTAGAACTCCGTATCTACAGACTCGGTTCCTGCGGTTTCAGTTATCCGCGGTTTACTGCAGTCCGAAAACATGAAATACCTAGTAAAGTCAATAGCTCACAATATGCTAAGATGTTTTAAGAAATAAAACTGTAATGTAAAAATGTATTTAAACTATGTGTGTATACAAGATATTTTTCATTGCTCCATCGTCCCTTGAGGGTTGAGTTAAAACATTAGAATCCTATTTATTCGAGAGAATCTAAATATAATAAAATAGAATATATATTATTATTATTTAATATTGGTAATGTCTTATTGTGCGTAATAAATGTATGTAAATGCAAAATGGCTTATATATACGATTCGCTATCATCTTCGCGATAAATCTTGGAACGTATCGCCCACTAAGAGGAACCACTGTGCATTTATGTTCGAATATAATTACGTAAGAGAAGAAAAAAATATCAAATACAATAAATTGCAGGGATAAAAAGGGAACATTATTGATGGCGCTTCGACAGGTCTCGTCGATCCACGCACAATTTTTCCAATTTTTTATTTCGACTCATTGCTCACGGCGTCGATCGCCAGTCGAGATGGCGCATAATAAATAATCGTATCTGTCGTATTCATCTATCTATCCGGAAAAAGAGGGACAGGGGGGCGATAAACAACAGCTGTAGCATCGCCGGCTGTCAATCATTCGCGATGTACGCGAAAGTGCGGAATTTATGTCCCGTCGTTTTTGAACGCCGATCGCTCGTCCGTACACGTTTCATTATCCGTCCCCGAGAGCTTTTCGTCCGATTGGAAAAGACGTGCGATGCGAGTCATTGGATCCCGACACCATCAACGACCTTCCCAATGGGAATTTACGAGCGTTTCGCCATGCTCTACCACACTATAGGCCCCAATTGCTTCGGCGAATTCAAACGGATGCGTTAATTACTTCGCTTCTTTTTTTCCTACGCACGCTAACATCCTGTGTAACGATATGACTCAATTTGTAATTACACTTTACCTCCCCTCTCGCCTATTGTCGACAACAGCTAATTAGCATTTCGTCATAACCGTTTGCCATAAATACTTTTCCTAATTGGTCTAATTTATTCATTACGAATTTATTTATCTAAATCTAAAATAAGAATGAAAATGAGAAAAATAAAAGCCGACGTTTTTTTTTTCACTGATAGTCTGAAGTCGATTTCGTCGATGTAGTGAATAAAACGAAAAAATTCTCTATTTAAAGATCAGAAGAAATATATTAAATAAGTTTCTAAGCCTGTCACGATCCTTCGTTATAGCCACACAGAATCTCCGATAGCGCACGACTGATTCTCGATTACGCGTCGCAATCGATTTAGCAATGAGATTGTGCTTTTCGCTCCTTGATAATCGATATCACCGACGGTAAAAGGTATTTACAGCGTTTTCCTGAAAACGGTTTCGGATATCTCGGCGAGATAAACGTCGCGCGACCGAAACTCAAATGAAGCCTCAGACTTTCCCGGCCGCTATCGCGTAGATTATCATTAACAGCAACGGGGCTGCGGCAGCCTCGCGGCGGTTCTCACTAATAGAAATCGATTAACGCGGCTCGAGGAAGGCGACGTTTCTCTCTCCTGCCGTGCGACGCGGCGCTAAATTTTCGGCGAGACGGAAAAATCGGATTAGCGCAAGCTTCCCTTCCCTTCGTGGTGAAGCGGGATTGTCGTTAATGACAGATTTTCAGTTTCTGCCCTGAGCGAAATACATAGGAGGGGATTATCACTATTATTGCGGATTATTATTATTATTTACAGGTGTTAATATTATCGAACGTAGCAGAAAGTAAATAATTACAAATTCGTAATGCTGTAGCACTGTAATAATGGAGAAGTTCAGAGAAAGCATTCTGCTGTGCAAATTTGATCTGTTAAATATAAAATGATGACAATTCAAAGAACTATTTACACAAGCATAAAATACAATCGTATACTGAGTTATAAAAATAAATTTTAATTGTTTAAACTTTTTAATTAAATGTAACTTATATTAATTAATTTAAGAATTTAAGAAAAGTATTATCTTTTTGTAATTATAATGCAATATGAATACGCGCCAATGTAAAGTCTATATGCAAAACTCTGTAAATCAGATAAAATCTATATAAAAAAGAATGTCATAAAAATAGAATAAAATGTAAAAATTAATATTCTTCGTTTACATTTATTTCTATCTTTTATTTTGAGAATGGAAGAAAAAGAGAAAGAGAGAGAGAACAATTGTGAAATCAAAATTATCTTTACGTTTCTTTTTCATATAACTGGGTCAACATATTCGTATCATCTCTTTTTATTCTTTTTCTCATATGCTATAATTTGATTAATACTTTTTATTAAACAACCTGGATTATAATGGGCTGGTTTGATAAAAGTCACTTTTAATATTTGTAACGTTCAATAAAGTTATAAATTTTCCAAATTGTGCGATTAATTATATCATGATCCATTTAGTAATACAGTAATTATAAGATGTTTTAGATCTCAGCATTTCCTAAGCAGGTAACATACAAAAAAAAAGTATTATATAATTTTATACAAGAGCGCTTCAACGATTTTGACGTTATTTGGCATCATATCCTTTGCAATAAACAATCTTCTTTTTTTTTGTCTATACTTCAAAGCACAAATAGATAATTTGACATTAATATTATATCGAAATTTGAAAGAGTGCAGACGGTTATTCTGAAAAATAAAATAAATCCAATATTTGCTTGAATTTCATTGCGCTTTTCATAATATTTATTCCAAATACTCTTTTATGCACTTGCAATCTTTATCATTTATTTGTATTTCTTATCGATTTTAATACCTACTATTTATTTTATCATTTTTATTAACATTTTATAATTATTTGTTTACACATACAAAAAAATATTTTTATGTATTTTTATTTTTAGCATAAGCTTTAATAATAAATTTAATAACTATAATTAGAAAAAACTTTCTTTGTTGGAGATTTGCGTTATCGCAGATGTATATCGTTTACTAATCGACGCAAAAGGATACATATTGAACTTCTTTCTTTGGATATATGTAAATCCTAAAACTCATTTAATATATCTCAAAATGAGAGAAACATCTACTATAAACAAATATTAAATAATATGATATTAATGATATTTTGAAGAGAATTCTTCTTAAGAAGAATCGCTAAGTATTCAAGAAAACTGTAATTTCTTCCGACATTATACTTATAGATATGATTACACACGCACACACACATACACAAATCGCATAAAATTTATACTCTTCCGTCGTTTATACGCGAGGCTCCCGTAGGAGCAGTCACCGATACTGTAGCGTTCCAAGACGACAGTTTGATAAACACTGATTACCGTCGAGCGAGAAGGCGCTAAGATAAAGCGCGGCTTCGTCGATTTCCTTTATCGGCCTAAATTGCGGTCGTTATCGAAAAGAATTCCAGCGCCGTCGCCTCTTATTTTTCAGCGGTACGACACGGCACGTCGCGACGCTTTTCCGCCGGGATACGACCGCGGGACGTCCGCCGTGAAAAATGCACCTCGTCCGATTTGTCCGCTCGCAGTAATCTGGTCTCGTTGCGATTTTAATCCCAAATAATCCGTCCTCGTTGTGATTTTAATACCGGTCGCCTGCGGCTGCTTGGTTTGTCCACGAAAGGGTATATTTGTAAACGTCGATTGACAATTTCCGTCAATGTCAATAAAATAGTCTCATCTGGTGAGAGTTCGAAGCAAAAATATTCCGAATAAAAATCGCATAGTGAGAATAAAATTTATTTTCCATTGTAAACTTCGTATTTGAAAAAACTTCTGTATATTAGATTTTATCAATATTATATTCCGATATATACCAAGAAAATAATTAAAAATTTATCAGAAAACTACAAATTTGTATATCATGTTTTATGTATTTTATGCTTATATTTTCTTGCTTATGTACATATTTATCTGCACATTAAATATTCTAATATCTTTTAAAATATGCTTATTTTTTTATCTCCTAATCTTTAGTTTTTTTAAAATCAAAATATTTAAAATTTAAAATAGATACATATGTATAATAAAATGTATATTAATTTTTAATTTTCCTAAAAATTCAAAGATCGTTGTATTAGTATACATATGCATATACAAACAGTGATTAGTAGTGATTAGTAATTAATAACGATTCACACTATTTAAGGCTAAGATTCGAGGAGATTCGTGGCGTGGCCGTAACAACTTAATCCAGCTGAGAGATGCCACGTGAGCCTCTTAAACCTCAGCTCTAAAGAACTAAATCAGTTATTCCCATGGGTGTCACAAGTAAGACCAGAGTTAAATATTAAGCATTCAATTAAAGGGCAGCTTTCCTCACAACTAACACGGAATTTCCATGGTATGTATCGTATGTAGAAGCCAGAATTGAAAATCAGTATAATTCCGATAGTACATAACATGAACGTAAATTCCAATGTAGAAATAATACGAAAATAATTTTCACATTTATTCACGATAATGAAAATTCGTGATAATTGTTGTATTTCGATCGAAATTATGCTGATTTGCAAGTTCCCACGTAAAAGCTGCTGCACAAGCTTGCGGATTCTACAAGCAGTCGGTTAGGACATTCTTGGTGCACGATAGCACAGTTTAATTAAATTAACGTTAGCTACCACATATCCTACGGGCGCTCATAGTTCCGTACAACTAATCGTTGGATTTAAGGTTCAATTAGCATCGTAATCTGTCGGAAATTTCGAACCCTCTTCTGTTGCTGGGTGAGATCTTTCTTTTTTCCCCCGTCAGGGAATAAACGCGTCCCTGTGGAAAAACAAGAATAGACGTGCGGAACGAGCTTCACGTTCTTTTACGAGTCTGTACGGGAAGATGATTCGAAGATAGCTGAGATAGGATTAAAGTAAAAAAGAACGTGAACGGTAAATAAAAATAAATAAAAATAAATACGGGATTTTTGCTCATTGTTAGCATTTTTGGCGAGAAAGAAAAGAAAAACTGCTCGAATTTGCATCGGGGTTTATATATGCAAATTCGAGATGCATTTACATTCAGGATAGTAATGAGCAAAAAAAAAAGATTTGGCAGCATACGTTTCTCTATTTCCGGTGAAATTTCTATTTAATGATGGTTAAATTGAAAAGAAAATCATGAAGAAGGAAATTGAAATACAAGTTTACGATATTGGTTTCCTTGTAGCAATGGAAATACATGTAAAAATTTTCAATGCGAAGCCGCTCTTATCTCAGATATTTTCGCGAAAAACGTAACTTTAGACTCCACTTACATTGCATCGCGTTGTCACGCGTGTGTGACATCATCGTACGCTTCGAGAGATAAGAAAGTTTCGATGGGATGCAAGTGAAAAGAAGTCCAGAGAGGAAACCGCATAGAGAGGATTCCCAGTCGATATCGGCATCCAATAAAGGGAATAGAGCGCAGCTGCCGTCCCATCGGCACGAAAATTTATATTTATATTTCAATCAAAGATAGCAATATGATTTAGAAGCAGAGTGAGAGAGAGAGAGAGAGAAATTTCAAAAAATATAGGAATATACCAAAAAAAATAACAAATATTTAAATAAATTTAGCAGTAGATATTACTTTTACTTATTATTAAATTCATTATGTAACTTTACATGTAAAAAGAGAATAATTAATAATAAAGCTGTAAAATTATATAACAACTTTGTAACGTTGATACTAAAAAACAATAAACCTATTAATAATATATTAAATTAAAAAAGAGCGTCAAAAATTTTTTTCAATGAAATACTTTTCGCAGTTTGTCCCCTCGCCAGTTTCACCCTCTGTATTGAATCACGGTTTCTCTTTTCTTTCGAGTATTCACAATCCATTCTTATATTTAAGACCATCTTAAGTACAATCTTAAGATGTAAATCAATTACAGAACCGTATTAGCCTCTTAAGACTTAAGACGGTCTTGAAATAAGAATGAATGCTGGCCTCAGAAAGTGGATGCTCCTCAGAGAGATCTTTGTATAAAAAAATTAAGAGATCGAGGAATACGCCGAGAATGTCGTCATAGAGACGATAACAAAGTCGCCATACAGTTGAACACCAAAATAGGAGACACCGTGAAAGCCCGGCGGATGAAACTCGCGACCGCTACGCAAAGTGTAAACGGGATAGCGGCCAACAGTGGCAGAGAAACAGAAAGCAGCTGGAATTGACGCGATTTATATTTATAGATTGAAATGTCTCCCTTCTCCTCCCAATCCGTCCACCGTTTCTCTTTCTATCTCGTCTGTCTTCCCTTCGCATCCAGTTCCTCTTTCAGCTCAAACCATCTGGTTTTCTCCCCGCGCTTGGCGAAGGAACGGAAAAAGCGAACCGTCCATTCCGTTTGATCTCGCGATCGTGATATTTTTCCAGATTCTCCCCTTTTCATCGAAGCTCCATCATCCGTTCGGCCGGCAGGAACAAAAAAAAAGAAGCGCGTTCGCCCGTCCATCCGTCCGCACGCGGCTTTCCGTACGATTGTATCCGCGAAATCGCGATATACGAATGCCCGGCTATTGTGCTGCTGGATATCCACTCGATATCGAAGGAAGTGAGAGGAGCAGTCGCGAAAATTGCCCTTTACGCCACGAAGCGGCAAACCGACAGTTTCCGGTCTGCCATTCTCTCTCGTTTTTGAGAGCCTTCGTTAGAGCCATCAGACGTTACGATAAAACATGACGGCGATGATGTTTTCCGATTAGACTTAAAAACTGTACGGCGAAAATTCTTCAAAACCTTCCTTTCGAATCGTTATTTTATCATTTGTCTCATATTATCATATTCTACTATTTATACGTATATTATGTTATAATTAAGGAATAAATATAATAAATTCTCTTAAATAAGACTGTTAGGACATCCCTTGTTGAAAAGAAAATAATACAAAGTGTGTAATAAATGTAAAAATTTTGATTTAAAATAGAAACATTGCTTTTCAATATAAGAGTTCAATCAAAGAGTTATCTAAATATTGTTTCTTCACGGAGATAACATAATTTATCATGGAATTTATTTTCTATGAATAATTGAAGAGATATGAAGCAATACTGTATAATGTACCGGATACACATTATATTAATAATTCGAGAAAGCCGATTTTATATTCTGAAATCTTGCCCAAGTACGCTATTACGATCGGTCTGAGCATTGTACCAGAAGTTCCTCCGCCGTGATATTTCAACGTGACAGAAACAGCGATAGCTCAGCTATAAAAATCGCGCTTTAGTCCACGAATTCGTGCGACTTGGCGTCCTCGGAACGTTTTCTGTGCGTCGTGTCGCCGGCGTTGAGAGCTTTTCTTTCATTCTAAGAAACGGCTGGCGATAAAATATATTGTAATAAATATCATCGGCGAGGTGTATGGCCGCGGATTTTACAAGTCGCAGTCTAAAATCCAGCTTGCGATTGAAAAATCCTCTGTGCTTTTCGCTGTCGCTATAATAACGCGCATTTCCTCAACTTTTTTCGTCATGCCGGAATGAAGCGCGAGAAAAATTTTCCCAGGTAATGCGACGAAAATTCGAAGGCAAATTCTTCTCAAGAATTTCATAAATAATTGAGATTATTTTTTATCAGAGAATTTCAGATAGGAAAAAAGACGAACAATGATCGCCCATTGATTGGCGTAACATATTTGTGTACGCAAATTGTTTGTCTTTTGTTACCACTATTTGACATCATCAATATCGATTAGGCTTAACGAAGCCCAACAGGGATCAATCGGTGCGATCTGTCGATGGAAAAACGAGTTATCGTGGCCATGAAAATCCGTATCATACGTCAAATGGTCATTACTCGTTGACAGCGACGGGACGTGACGCTGAATCAATATGTTACGTTCGATGCGTTGCACTTCATGTATCGAGGCGCAATAAATATCCGAGCGCGTGAAACACAGTGGCTATCACATTGTTCTGCGGGACGATTTCTCTTGTTAACCTCCGAAGGCGAACTCTCGGCCGCTTCATTGGAATACTAAAATCTCACGTATATAGGATCCTTTATCTCGACATAACACGTGATAAAATAAAAGAAATATTCATATCTCTCTCTCTCTCTCTCTCTCTCTCAAGTCTAACGTCATCTTTATTTCTTCGATAATAACCATTATTGTTTTACCGCAATAATCTGCTTTTATCTCCTATAAATTATTTTAGAAAAGCAGTTAATAAAAACTAACGAATTTAAGCTTTATAAGTTACTTTCGTATCTATTAACTGCTCGTAGAAATCTTTTTTGCGGTGTAGAATTTCCTAATTATAAAATAACTCCATCTAATGATAACGAATATAGGCGATCGGTAGTTGCTTCTTTGCACTTTCGGAAACGTTTGACGAAATATTTGCTCACACAGGCGAAAAAAGCGAGTATCGCACAAAAGGCGATAATGCGAGTAAAACGGCCAGCGATAATTAACTCGATTAGCGTCGAAAGTAAAAATACTGCGGCAGCGTTTCGGCCGCACGCGGCTGCGGTAATTATCAGCGATAAATGGTAAAACTGCCCTACCGTTTCCACGGAAGCAACGGTACCGCAGTAATTTTTCCCAGAGTATCGACACATTAAAAAAGGTCTCTTGTTCCCTACCGTTTACTTTTCACTGTCGCTTCTTCCTTTTTCTCTTTTCCCTCTCTATTATCTTTTTCCAGCGGATCTATCGGACATATGCATATATGTATATGTTGCATTTTTAAAAGTTGAAAGGAACGAAATAATCTGATCTGAAAATTTATGAAATATGAAATTCATTTCGTATAAATTATCCTGGGAATTTTCCATGCTTTATCTACTTTTATCTATTATACTTTTATCTACTTTTACTTCTACTAATCATAATTTTAATCTCAAAGATTGAAGAATTTTATTTTTTTCCAATTGATCCTTTATTTCGTAAATATAGCACCTACGATATAGTATTGGTAAAGTGTAACTCGAACTTTACACGTTTTACTTTATCTTCAAATTAGCTTTCTATCCCTTTGTTCTCCATTTCTCTCGTCCTGTCTCTCGAATCCTATGACCTCGTCCTTACTCACACAGGAAACAGTTTCGACTTGGCGAAATTACACGCATCACGGCGCAGCTTCACTTACTGTCGCACTAGCAACCGACCGATCGTAATTCGGGACAGAAGTGGAATCGGGAATCGAAGCGAAATCTCTCGAAAACCGGCCGCGGGAGGATCGAGTTCCGCCGAATAGCCCCGATACGCGAGCGCGTTAATTTGCATTCGATCAAATTCGTCGTAATCAAATCGATTTCGGCGATTCAACCCGCATGGCCTTTACATTGACGCACACACCAAGAGTCCCTTCGTAATTACACCCGTATACGCACACATTCCTCTTCTCGTAACTTCGCCGATTGGTATTTTAATTAATTATGCACGTATATATCATCGGAGCGTGCTCGGTGAATTTTGTTCGAATAGAGCGAATAGATCTGATTCTTTTCATATTTCTAATATCTATACGCGACTATACGCGATATGTCTGATATGTCTAAAATTCACAGTCTTCGGTGTAAATTACTCCACAATATACATGACATGAAAATTCTTGCATAAATTATTTCAAGAGATCGCGCGATCGCGTGAAATATTTCAAGTACCTACCGCGAAAAGATCGACCAATAAACAGCTGCATGAAATATACATTTGCAAATTCAAGCATGCCTCTTGCCCGCGGCATAGCTGACGCTATTACGCAAATTTACGCCGATTTTAATGCACCGTGTCGAAGTTGCGTCTATAGAACTATTAAAATGGACATTTTCCGATGTAAATCCGCAGTACATTATACGTCATCGGTTCAATCAATTTCATAGATGCGATTGACGTAAATTTTGCAAAGCCATTACAAATTTACAGTGCTGCGTGCTAACGCCGAGAACAGCCGTCACCGCATATCGGTTTGCACCGTCATCGCCCATACTATAACTCCGCGCGTGCATTTTAATTATACTGCACCATTATAGTATACTAACGTGTATTATATCGCCATTTTCCCGCCGTTTTCCAGCCGGCGTTATTCGTTCATTATTAAAGGCGCAATCCCTATTGCCGCTAAATGCAATTTTGAGATACATTTCCATTAACGCAATTATGTTATTTAGCCTCGTCATACTGTATTTATTGTATTATTTGAATCACCGAGATATCATATTAGCATCTCGCCCGTCGTCCCACGGACGCACCGCGGGCGCCGAAACGCGGCGGAGGGTCAGGCGTCAATTTGATACCGAGATTCATGGTGCGCGATGCATAATTAATTACGCGAGTCGGGTTAATATTGATATAACTGCGCGTGCGCGCGAGGGGAGAGATAAATATTATATGTATACGTCTCTCGTGCTCGCCCAAACGAATCCGTTCGAAATGTTCTCCTTGAACGGTGCACTCGATTATGGGTAATGGAATCGATATCGTCAATAGCGGCGGCTTGCAGTATATGCTGTTACAAGAGCAGACGTGACTGCATCGGCTTGCATAGTCACGGAGTGCTTTGCGACTTCGTCCGGCGGACACATGGCGCCCGCCCGGTATCCACAAAATTTATACGTTTTCCAGCCCGATTGATTGATGTTTCTTTGCAACGCTGTCGTATCACTGGCAAACCACCTGACGTCGTTACCGCAGAATTTACATACATAAGCCGGCGTTATTAATATCGTGGCGTGGAATATGTGACTCGAAATATTAATCACGTAAAGAGCGCAAACAAAAATTGATTTCTATAAGTGACATTTCCAGCAATATAAAACTAGCAATACAATAAATTAATTAATCACGCAAATCACAAATAAATCAAGCAAAATGAATGCTTTGAAAGCTCTTTTAATTTTTATACATATACATACAACACTTTGTCATATCAATAATTGTATAATTACATTAATTTAACTTTGTAAAATAATGGTGTAATTTAGCTTGTACATATATGTATTTCTTGATATCATTTGCCGTATTATTATTTCATATTGAATTTGCAGTGCTCTCACGTTACAATTTTATTCTAACGGTCTCTATTACCGGAATCGTATTTTGTCGAGTGTAAAATATCACCGCAATAAAATCCACGTCGCTAACGGCGTCGATCGACGTATGCTAATGTGGCGGGTCACGAACATCGATATCGCGCGATCGATCGGTGTCCCGACAATAAGTAGATGAAGTCGATTACGTGGCAAACAAATTCGGCGCAAACAGATCGTCCGAGTGCGTTCCAGCACGGTGCGCGCGTACGTCGTTGTAATTGTAAATTTGCGAGCGCGGGCATGACTGCGCAAACGTAATTGAACGGTGATCCGCGATAAATATCGCGTAATTGATTTATCAGCAGAATACACCCATTCTGACAAAATCCAATTCACCGTCAGCCACGCGCGGGATGTGAGAGGGATGACGTGTGCATTAGAAGGACGCGGCATGACGGCCGCGTTTACGACCTATCAGATACGCTCGATTTACGGCGTCAGGCCCGAAGCTGAAAATTTTCTTCACGGGAATTGCGCGCATCACAGGAGTGATTTAACCATTTAAATGATAGCTGATCTTAGCTCGTTGCTAAGCCAGTACAGTTAACGATGCAAAAAACAAGGCCATAATTTATAAGGTCTGCTTTAAAGAGACGAGAGGGAGAATTCAAGTTAAATTTTACAAATCCTAATTAACTAGGGAAATTACCTAATTCTTATGTTAATCCAACTTCAAGAAAACTATTTTTAAAAAATCTCACGAAATATATAAGAAGTAGGATGCATATTTTTTCTCTTTAAATAAATTGTAGTCTTAATTGCGCTGCTATTATTGAACATTCGTTTGCATGTTGCATAAAATAAAATCGTTACGTAAGACAACCTTGTATCGTTCTCGCTATTCGGCGTCGCTATTCATAGACACAGATGACCTGAATAAGAAATCAGTCTGCGAGATCCGACCGCGCGTTGATCATCCGGTTCAGCCTTTAAGCAATAATAAGAAAGGCACATATCTTTTGAATCACAGTCGGTGTATTCGCCGGAGTTCGGACTTTACGAGCCACTACTCGCTACGATCTTTACCTCAGTTTTATATCTGGCACTTCGGTAAAGGATAGAACATACGTTCAACTCCGTTTCCTTACCTTCCCCGCCGTCTCTTTTCCGTTCTAAAAACTTATTCGAATCTCCTTCCAAAGTATTTGCGACAGCTGCAGGTGCAGGTGTTTCCCCGCTGTACCGATCTTACGGGCGAGAGAAAAGCAAAGAGGAGGAGAACATTCGTGTTATCGAAACGCAAACTATTCGCCCAAGTTTCGTTGTTCGTAAAAAAAAAGGAAGTTGCCCTCGCGGAAGTATGTCACTTAAAAGCTTGAGACCATTAACCGACTTTCGCGATTGTGCAATATCATCGTGTAATAATTCTTTCTGCTGGCTATAACAATAGCGAATAATTTATAAACAATAATATAATAATGTATAGAAATATAAATATAATAATGCATAGAAATAAATAAAATACTTAAAAATTAAATCAATTCAAATATAATTGCACATTGATTGATACATCTTGATTTACCCTCTTTCTAAAAATAAATCAGACGCTCTACAATATTTGCATACTTCATGTCGTTTATTTGTCTCTGGTTTATTGAAGTCGATAACGACCGCTCATTGGAGTTAAGTTTTAAAGAATATAGGTTTTATATTATCCGTTCGAGGAAAGCTGTATACTGATTAAAGTTTTCATCGACTTTTTACCGGCTGGACATAATTCCATAAATAATAGCAGCTCCGTTTCGTAGAACGGATCGATATCTGCTGTACGACATGACACGAACGGAAAGCAGCTCATTTACCAATTCCATGCATGAATCCTTGCCCTCCGAGAGAATGTATATGCGCCTCTTTCACATATCCGCCGATAGCAGAAAGCAATAATATTGTATAAATTCCCAGAATGACTTTCCTTATTGAGTGCACTTTCATTCGGATATGCATAAATAATCTGTTTACATTTACATACGTGCATCCGTATTTCGATGTAACATTTATCTGAATACACATAAAATCGATATATCGGTCCCGCATAATATCATACGATATCCGCTGAAGGAAGAAAAGATTCGTATGCATTCGCTTCTTCAAATAGTGATCTGTCATCTCGAACTCATATTCTATGATCGAATCTGTTCTTGATTCTACACTCGAGACCGTCTCGAGAAACTAGAAAGAATGCTACGAAGTTTCTGCGACAGAAGGAACAATTGAAGAACATCGTGCTCAATTTACGTTTCTCTCTCTTCCCTCTCTTCTTCTTTTTCTACAATCTCTTTATACATACAAGATGTCCCGAACCTACCGTACCACCTGCTAATGGCAGGTTCTTGAAATTATTCAAAGATAAAAATTCTAATACAAAATATTGTACATAATTGGAGATGGCCAATCGGATTATTCAAAATTCAAAATTCGCATGGCCAGATCAGGATTTTCTCTAATTTGTTTCTTTTCAGAAATCTGCCATTATCAGGTGGTGCGATAAGTCTGGAACACTCTTCTGTATATTGTATATAAATTTTTAAATCAATGTCCAATTTATTTGAAATAACGTGGAATTTATATTTATTAAAACTGTGAAAAGTACGAAATTGTTGACTTCACTAAGCGGTATACATTTAGTAGAACACATAATAATTTTTAATGAGATTATACATGGCAAGTTTAAAAAAAGAGTGCTCAATTTCAAAGAATATGAAAATTCAAAGGAAATATACGTGTTTTTTAAAGTAAACATTTAAAGCGATACTCACTTGATAAAATTTTTAATAGCCGCCGTGAATTACGTGATTACCACAAGAAATGCAAGCGCGGCAGCATCTCATGATACAGGAACTGAATGAAACAAACAAAAAAAAAAGGTACCGTTAAAATATCACGCGAAAACGCGTATGTCGGACGGCAATGTCGGACAGCTGCATGCAGTTGAACACACCATCACACGTGAAATACGTGCATACGTGCATACGTGTGGTCGGACCAAACAGGTGAGAATATTCATAACGACGACAAGCGGGAAACGTTGGAAAAAAAGCTGGGCGAGATTTAAATGTTTCCGGAACGGGAGAAATTGCAGCTCCAACGAGAATTACGACTTCGGCGCTGTCGCCGTCGATGGTAGCGAGAGGGATGGCCGATCGATGGTTCAGAAGTAAACGAAGTAAAAATCTGGAGAATGTCGCTGAACGGATAAAATCCCATTGGACTTGAAAAAAAGAAAGGCAAAGAGGAAGGGTAGAAAGGTAAGCGCCGCGACAATTTCACCGAAAAAATCCTTTTTTGGTAGAATTCGCGAGGACGCGGAGACGCGACTGTTAAAATTTTATTGGACCACTTTACTGTCCCTCTCGATTAAACTTCAAACACACGGCGAGATAATTGAGTGGATAATTGATCGCCGATGTAATATGACATGTATTATATATACATACATATATAGCCATTTCTACTGGAATGCACGGTATGAATATAATTCCCAGATACAAATCTATTACAGATTTCAATTGTACTTGGCGGCCTCATAATCATTTTTTTTCCACGACAAAAATTTGAAGAATACTTTTCATCATATAAACAACTACTGCAGCAACGCCTGAAAAACAACTATGTATATATCGTTTCGTATCGCACACACGTTATACGGCTGCATCAGTTTTAATGTATTCCTTTAACTGTCCGCAATTAACTGTAATCGCGAGTTATTTAATCGCCATTAATTCGATGATTCACAGCGAAGCTAAATGCAGCACTTCAATTATAACGGGCACTCAAATTAGCGCATGAAACATGACGCAGTATGAAACGCGCGTATTCGTAGTTGTTCATAATTAAACAAAACTAGCTTCATATCGTACCTTTTCACGTGCGAAACGCACGGTTGTATCATACGTCACAAAGTATCTCTTTCAACGAAATAATTATACAAGAATTGCACGAAAAATAATAGGAAATGCCGAACGTGGATACATGAAAGTCGCATAAAAATCTTCATTGTAAAAAAAGGTCGTTGAAAAAGAAATTCA
Organism: Tetramorium alpestre; assembly: GCA_021460005.1. NCBI lineage: Eukaryota > Metazoa > Arthropoda > Insecta > Hymenoptera > Formicidae > Tetramorium > Tetramorium alpestre. The sequence goes on along the minus strand of JAJVSH010000021.1, from coordinate 1,610,265 downwards.
AAAAGGACTCTTTGTTCGTTTTAAGAAAATTCCTTTTTAATATCCAACAAATAACACGCGTTGTATTTATGCGCGTCGCGGCATGTCGCCGCTGATATTTCCACAGCGGATGTGCAACGTTGTGCCGCATCAAAATGCATCCTGACGCATGGACGAACGGGGTAAAAAAGGGTAACGACAAAACATGACCGCCGGCGGCGCAAAATTCAAATGAATTCATAATAATCAGCGAGTTTTGGTGGCTGGGCGAAGGGCTTTTTATAATTCTTATACTATAACAAACAAAGTCTGAACACCCCAAGCAAAATAACAGCATCACAAAGGGGCTGTTACCCAAAATAGTAAAAAAAGATTCGTTGCTCGTGTAGTTTTTATTAATGTAAAGTTTAACAATTTATATTCATTAAAACTTTTAAGAATAAGGGCAAGCATTATTTTAATTAAATTATAATAAAAAATTGAAATTTATAAGTAAATAAATATAAGTTAAACTTATAAGTGTGTTAAAAAAGAAAGAATAATAGGCGGACTGTGCACAGTCTAAGATTACTTCTGATTAAAAGTTTGCCATAATTAAATCACAAAGATTATAGCAGAGATATAATGCGGAAAAAGCTCGTTGAAAGTAAAAAAAAAAAGAAACTATGTAGTTCTGGGCATATCGTGGGGTCGTATCACAATTACGGTTGCAGCGAAAAAGATGAAGGGACGCAGGCGGAGTGATCAGGAATTTTTCCGATTTTCCCGGTCATAAATCCAGCGCGATTTTTACAGGGTGGGTTCGCACTTTTTAATAAAAGCATTTGCCTCACGATCCTTCTAATGAAATATCGTCTCGCGTACGATCACGGAATCATGTGTTTGCACGAGTGTCCCGTATTTCGCCTGCACACAGCGCGAAGTCTACCGCTGAGATTATACGCGCAGGGTTATCGTTCACGGTCGACCCTATTGTTGAGCACGACAAAAGAAACCCGAGAGGAAAACTTCACACTTGACGCATAACAAATTCTATGAAAAGTTCAAGTCGCTGCGATTATACACACTATGTATATATGATACACGCGATACATGGTGTAATTATTGTGTAATTTATTTAATAAGTTAACAGCGGCTTTTTTTTATTGTGAGTGATGTAATTTACGTGAATCGATTAAAAATACCGCGAGATCTCACGAACGGCTTTTATCAACGATGAAACCTCGAGGGCGGCAATAATCGTGTATGAAATGAAAATACATTTTCATGCGACGACGTTAATCGCACATAAAATATTTATCCCGCCTCTCTGCCGCCGCGGAGAAGCCGTGTGGAAGGATTACCGTAGAAACAAACGACGCGCGCGGGACAGAATTCGCCCGCGTCGCGACGACACGTTTTCTTTCGCCGCACGTTTTCCTCGCGTGGATATACGTGGATGCCCGAGCAGAATAAAGAACCTGACCTCGGTGTGTGCAGTCACGGATACGGCGAGAGAAAGAGAAAGGAGAGGAGCGAGATACGAGGTGGAATCACGGAGCTAGCGTATCGCGGCGCAGTCGCGCAAATGACGGACCGCAGGTCAAAGGGCGGCAGATGGGAGAGAAGATCGACGTACACACAGGTACGCCGGCATTGTCGCTAATTTTACGGGTCCACGCCGCAAATCGCGCTAATGAGAATCGATGTAATTGCGGCCTTGCGTGCGCCCTGGATAAACACGCAAAATTTGCTTTTCTTCGTGCGGCCGCAGCGTTACCGGGAACATATTGCCGCGTGGCGATCGAGTGCATCAATTTGCATCCCTTTGACTCCGAATAACAAACTTTTCTCTTTTGCTCCGGCAAAATTTGTCGGGGAATCTTTACGAAATTCGGAACGCTTGGCTGAGGCAACAAACTGTAAAATTGTAAGGTGCGCGCGGGGTTGCGTTTTTTTTTTAACTTGAAACGGTCAACCAGAAACTGAATGTAGCCCCCCGTGCCCCATCGACTGAAGTACATAAGTTCGAGGGTTTGATGTGGAACGCGATAATTGGATAAATCCGATTACCTCGATCTTTTATTCTCCGCTGCGCTAACGTTCATTACGCGTACAAGGCGGAATTAAAACTTATGGACTTTTTCAATGTAACGCACTGATAATCGCAACAAAAAAATGGAGTTTCCCCAAGAGGGTGGAAATTTCTAACGCAGGTAGCGATATGAATTTCATTAGTCCCTCTAAAAATTCTGCTAAAAGAAATGTACGAAATCCATTTTCGCTGTCTTGCATGCATTACTTTTTCCATTAGTCATCGCGCATTTATAAGCACACAGTGTACGATAAATAATAAAATAATTAGTTAAAATTTTAATTAAATCAATTATAAATTCATTTCATTGATCGCTCGAAAAAGGGTGGCTTAATACAACGATAACGATTACATTTTAACCAGAACACGCAAATTCATTGCGATGCACAATTATAACTGTACCATAATGCAAGCCGAATTATAAAGCATTCCATGAACATGAAAAAATGCTACAGTCAGAGCTCATCTGTATGCCAGAACAATTGTGGCAAATCCAGCGCAGACAACGAGTCCGTTTTGTTTCGAGATAAGATAAGCGTTTGTCGCACTACGTTAAAATTATGGTAATACATGTCCTCTAAAAAAGAAAGAATATCGATAACGCTCAAAAAATGATTGCAATTCAGTACATTTCGTCGTTAAACATTGAACAGAATTGGCCGGCTATATTTAAAACCTCTTTCTTATTGTATTGTATATCCTTTTTGTATTAAACTGTATATTTATTAACATAATAATTAATTAAAACTCGCGCGCGCGAATTTGTACATTAAAGTACAATAGATGCTGTGAAATATATTCGTTATCTTAATTACGATGTTATTAACTGGTGAATATAGTTTTAATGTTACAAAATTATAAAACGATCTTTACATTAATAATGACATTATAAAAAAATCCATTTCAGAGATATTACATTGTAGGCAATTAATATTTTACTGTAATAATTTAACAAAAGAAACTTTAGTAATAAGCTACATAACGTATATGTTAATTGACAATAGAAATAATATTAAACTTTTTTGAATAAAAGTGATTATAATGTTTATACAGTTTTAAATTTTTATAATTTCCATATATGATAAAATTAATCTGTGAAAAAATATTAAAATTGCAATTTAATGAAGTTTAATGTATTAATTTATTTATAAAAATTTATCTAACAAATAGTCAAATAGCCTATTGGACTAGAATAATGTGACACGACCTACTGGAAATCAATTGCAAAACGTATTTGTAGGATTTTAGAAATATATATTTTTTTTGTTTGTAATGATGGATGTGTTAAGAAATAACAATCTCAAAAATTCTATCCTTAAAAAAAGCGTGTCAAATCAGTGTTCGAAAGTCTCGAAGTATCATTGGCTCTTTTCCACGATGCTGATTACTTTTCTCGCTTCGTATTGTGAGAGGAAGCAATAAGACATGAAAATTATTTGCTAATTTTTTTGTTAATTCTTGCTTCTAAAACCAATTTTTTTGCTTCAGTTTTTAAAAAGTTACGAGAGACTCGATAGCTCAATCTTGAATAACTTTTTAAAAAACAAAAAAGCAAAAAAATTACTTTTAAAAATAAAAAATTAGCAAATAATTTTCATGTCTTACTAAAGTACTAAAGAATTAAAAATTTTTTAATCTTAAATTTATACAAAAATTATGTTTCACTTTATAACAATGAAAAATTTCGCGCGCGAAACACGCGTCCACCACCGCTACTAAATCTAAAATCGATATAAATTCTTTCACTTGTCCCCTTTTTACAAAAATTATTTATCATATATGTATATAGATATATGTATATAAAATGGAAGTTATAAAAGTTTAAAGCAGCACTTTATAATCATTCTATATGTACATATATATTATATATATATGTACATATACTAAACATAAAAATGTATACATAAAATGAAAAATATGTAGCAAAAGCAAAAAGACTGTTAAATACCCATAGAAAGACAAACACGTGGAGGCGTATTACAGCGTCCATAAATCACGGTGCGTAACGCAGGCGCCATATATCAGCGAAATATCGCCCTGGTCCCAATATTTCTAGATCACGAGATAGACACGCACCAATACGAGGAGGAAAAAATGCGGATGTTTAGATCCATGCTTTTGCGTGAAGGCGAGGCCGCGCGTGTTCTTGTTTCTCATTCAACATTTACAATCTCACGCCAAAAAATATTTTTCCCTGTGTGCGCACGCGGAGCGGGTGACCCCGTAATTCAGTAAAACACACTTGCTTCAACCGGAAGGCTTTACTTTCCTAGGAATTATTCTCGAGGGAACTCCGCGCTCTGTACAATTCTTCCTTTTTCTTTGTCTCGCCTTTCTCTCTCTTTCTTGTTTTCGTTCTGTATACATGCGTATGTGTGTGTGTATGCGCGAATGCTATTGTAGCTGTGTCACCTCAGCGGCAGTGTTATATTTGAGTATAAAATAAATCGGGATAATTTTAAAATAAATATCTTCTAAAATGAAAAATCTAAAATAATAAATTAATAAAATCTAAAATTAAATATTAATTAAATGTATTCACGAATTTTAATCGGTGTGTTAGTATGCCGAATCTCTCCTGTCATCGGAAAAGAAAAGAACTATGTCAGATTATAAAGTTGTTAATTTAAAAAAATGTAATTATATTTCCTAAACGGATAATTCTTCGAAATGATTACGTTGCATCATAATCGAGCTGCAAAAGTAATACAATAAGAAATAAAAAGTAACGAGATAAGATAAAAGATAACGTGTGTAAAACTTTCGGTTTTGTTGCTTTCCTTTAATATGTAAAAGGATGGTAGTGGCGTATGCTATTCTGTACGGCAAAATCGGGATATTACCAACGGAAAATTGTATCTACTTTACCGTGCATCTTTAATAAAAGTTCACCCCATAAATGTTAAGTGAAAATAAAATAAGTCGATGCAAATGCTATATGCGTCTCTACCGTTACTGCATCATAAAAATCGGAAAACTTTTCCAGTTTTCATGATGCCGCAATTTACGCCTCTGTTGTTCATACTTTTTTTCTTCGACATGTATTTTTCTTCTTTTCAACCCTTGCCAACCTCGCCAAGTGACCTCGTCTCTCTAATATTCTTCAACTAGTCATTTCTACTTATCTTCTTTTTCCCTTTTATTTTAATATCCATAAACCGTCTTACGATTGCTTAAAATTTCTATTCTTTCAATATCATATTATAAAAGTTTGGGCATTGCAGCATTGTTCAAGTACACATCACTCAAGAGCATCGATTACATTAAATCTACGATCGAAAACGGTATAAGCCATCGCTCGCGAAAATCCTGCCGATAAAAATCCTTCCAGGTCCCTTCTTTTAATGTTGCACGACATCGTCGTAGGGAAAGAGAAAAAGATAATATCGCAAATATGTAAGAACTTAATATCGAAACGAAATCTCCTTGAATAGAGTTTTGAACAGTTCTCGATATTTTCGTTAAAAAATCGATTTCTAGTAAAAAAATCTAGCATCAAAATTAACATTTCTCAGAATTAATTATAAGCAACGACAAACTTACTTTTTTTCAAAAAGGATTCCATTCTCAACGCGCGCGGCTAAAAAGTTTTTCTTTCACATTTAAAAAAATTTCTTTTTCGCAGAAATAAGGTAAGAAATACCAGTAGATCCTAAATATATGAGAGGAGAGGAATAAAATGTTAATTCAAGCGTGGCTGCACACACACACACACACACTTTGTTTGCGCTTCATAATGCTCCGCTGGAACGAAAGGAGTAAGTGTAAGAGAATAAGGGACAATTTTGCATCTTAAGTGCGTTCGTCGCCCCCACTTCTACCGTTTATTACCTAAAGAGCTTATGATTTTATATTAAGATATTTTCTTATTTATTCCTTACGAAGTAATTTTCCGTAACTTCACAACCAAAAATATTAGCGCGTTCATTTACTCGCCTTGTATATAATTATAAATAATACAAGTAATTAAAACTACTATAATAATTATAGCTTGCAGCACTGTTCGTCAATAAATTTATATATTATTTATATTTTATTCTTCATCAATAAATTTCGATATATTATTCTTATTTATGTTTTTTGTATTTATAACAGATGAAATTATGTCGGCATCACAATTTCGCATCTATTATTTTTAAAAAGCATATATTTTTTGTTTAGAATATATTTTATTTGTAATGTGTATTATTAAAATTTCGCTAAATTTCGCCAATCAGGTAAATTTTATATATTTTTAGATATACTGCGTCTTTCTTTGCATCGACCGAGAACGGTCGATAAGCGTTCACGACACTCTATAGGTTCGATACGTTACGGACGACGATCACATTTAAAGGAAGATCGGGGGAAAAAAATAAAAGAACCCGGTGCTCTAGAATCCCACCAATAAAGATTGCTCCGAATTCTTCCTTTTAACGTAGAGACGAAGGCAAGGGAAGAGAAGGAAATCAAGGAGGCTCTCGTGCCGTCGGTTTATACGGAAAAGAAAATAGGTTTCACGAAGCTCTCGTTCTCTACCTTCGGCTCTCGCTCCTTGCATCCTCAACCTTAGAACTTTCCTCTTAATTTTCGTGTGGCACTCGATGGCGCGGCACCGAGAAACGAGAGCCGAGTTTTCCATAAAAATTCCTACCTCGCTAAATTTCAATTTACCCGTGAGCCGCGGGCGATCAAGCATATCGAAGCCACGGACAGATCAGGGACAGAATAAATGAGTAAATAACTCGTCGGAGAGTAAAAAAATTGCCAATGAGAATTACTCCAAACTACTATTGCATCCTCCATAAAATCGCTACGAGGCAAAAAAAGAGACAGAAAGTGGAGGGCGATGAAGAAGCTACTGGCATCGTCACCTGAACGATGGTGACGTGGAAAATGCGAAATAGAGGATTTTGATTTTCAGCCTTCGTTATGTTCCCGTTCCACCGGTCGACCCGGCACGGCCGCTTCCGGTCGCGGGTTTTTTCTCCCTCGAGCGTTTCACACTCGAGACTAAAATGAAATTTTACGCCTCCCTGTGCGGTATCGCCCGGTTTCTCGTTACCCTCGTCGAAAAAAAATTTCTGTGGCCTACGAAGTGACGCATTAAGGAGACACAAATCTCGAATATCCGAGAGCGGCGACTAGTCCCTTGTCACGGAAGTTTCCCGACCCGCATTTCTACGCGAGCACAAGCCCTCGCTTTGTTTTCAGCGGGATTTTTTTCACGACCCTCACGAAGCGGTGAAAAAAAAAGAACGAGTGAATTATGTATGTATACGTAATAAATAATCGTGGCGGGGAGAAAAATTGGGCGATGACGCACAAAAGGTACGCGCCGCTGAAGCGAAAGAGCCAAGTCTATGGAAACGCTACGATGTTGTTACGTGAAACTATCAAGAGTTAGTGTAGTGGATAAGGGAGAAGGAGGAAGGGGGTCCAAGCTATATATGTCCAAACTGAGCCCAAACTGGTTCCAAGCCGAACTACTCTCATTGTCAGCGTCTCCCTCGAACAAGGTTAAATTCCAGGAGGAATATAGTATTTGCGGAAATATTTTGCCTACTTTTATTACAGCTGTTTGGATTATAAATTATACGAAGTAATGGGACGAAATAATGCAATTTAAGAATAGACTGCACTCGCTGTATCGGAAATGCAGTAAAATAAGAATTACCATCTAATTTTTAAATAATAGCAGGTTTTTATTGAAAGAAAATAAAGGTTAGTGACAATCTAAATTTTAATAGTGAAATTTCAAATAATCTTATTTTTTAAACTTCGAGTTAGACATGTAGAGAGAGAGAAAAGAAAGGGGAGAAAAGGAGAAAGCAAACGTAATTATTTTTATAATGTCTCTTGCAATTTAAGATTGTTTTCTGAGGTTGTGAAGTGATTGTTTTATTCCTTCCTTCTTTCCTTCATCGTTATGAAAACTGTGTCTCGTTAATTTTCTCATAAACATAAACACTTCCAGCTCCTCGAAGTCTCGAGCCGGATACGGTAGTCAAATACAAATGCAATTATATAAATGCAATTTACTCGCGCCGAATAAAACGGTATTAGCCTGCAAGACAATCGCACAGAGACAGCTTCCTCATTCGACACGAAGCATTTACTCCGAATTCTCCTGAAATATAATTAAAACATCACTCGCCCCGCATCGTCGACGATTACGTTTCACGCAATTCGATGCAATTTCCGCAGTACGAGTCCCGCCGTACTGGCGGGACAGCAGCTCGCGAAGAGAAGAAAAAGAGGGAAAAAAACACGAGCCCCTGGAATAACACTTTTTCCGATCAGTTAAGCCCGCCGGGACACGGCACATCGCGTCGAGTACGCTTTCATTATCATCAATAATATTGTCATCGCAAATACTTGCCCGCAACGCGCGTATGGATTAATAAAGTCTCCCGTTCTGCCGTGACGAAGCGATTTCGTACGGTCGCGCATTCGCGTCTCGTTATCGCGAAATATATCGCGGGAATTTTTGACGCGAGCTGACAGAAACGGAGAGCGGGGAGGGAAAAAAATGACAGTAGCAGCCCGAAATTATTTTTACAGTTGGTTAATGCTCGACCAGCTGGCGCACGTTCGCTCGTGCGTATTTTCATTTAGCAAAAACCGTATGCGCGCGCGCACACACACACACCTACACGCGCATACATATGCCACTGTGTATCCGGCTTCACGTATCGCCGGGTAATAAAGGCCGGCATTACGTGGGATAACGATTCGTTAAAGTAATAAGCGATTTATTGCTGGCCAATTATCATAATTGATTTATCGTGTCGATACGACGAGGCGTTCGGGAGAGAGGCGGGGGAGGCGGGCTTTCTCTCGTGCGCCTCGTGCGGTCATTAATATATCGTTAATACGCGAGGGGGCTAAATCAGGCGAGAAAGTACCCGCGGGACGGCGTGCTTCGTGTCGCGGCGGCCCGTTTTTCATCGCCAAATTATGAAAAATCGTCCCCGGATATCGCGACGGTACGCGCCCGCACGGCTTAATTCCATTACGCCACGCGCGCGCGCGCGAGCGCGTCTCTGGGACTATCCCAGGTTTTTCAACGGAAACGAGCTTAGGTAATCCGCGTAATAAATGCTCGACGAGCGCGATCACCGCGTTTATTCTGATCGCTGGTCATAGTCATGCGTTTACATACGGCCATTCGACCGCGATAGTCGTCCCCGGTTCACTGAATAACATATTTGATGATTTACAACGGGCACGGTACGCGCCGCCCGATTGAGCGATAAAAGTTCACATTTCGATTTTATCGGTATTTAGACCCGCGTAATCGTCAATACTAATTCGCCAATAAACCGGGATAATTATAATAGAGACGCCAGTGCGACAATGACATTCACCGTGATAATCAATATTCATCGTTGAATTCATAGATACTAAAATCTTTTGCGACGATTTGACTATAATATATTAAATTACTATATTATAGACATAATACTTTTTAAACAAGTAAATAATTAACTAAGGATTCTCGATATAAAGCTGCCAAATTATCAGAACGTAATATAATAAAACATGAAAATTATTTGCTATGTTTTTGTTTTTTTTTGCTTCTAAAACTAATTTTTTTTACTTTAGTTTTTAAAAAGTTACGAAAGGCACGATAGCTCAATATTAAGGACGATTGATTAAAATTGGAATAGAAACAGTGAAAGAATTTTAACTAGATTAACACATTTTTGTCGGATAAAAATTTCGGCTTAAAACGTAAAATTACAATTATAATTCGATTTAAATAGAAAAATTCAACATATGCTATCAGCACGGTGTATATTTCAGATTATCGTTAAAATTTCTTTAAATCTTAAATTTTTATGAAAATTGTAAAAATAATGAAAAATAGCGCGAAAAATACCTCTCTAGTAACAAATAAAAAAAGGGGAGAAGAGATTGAAAGTGCAATCATGATTACTAGTTTTTTGATAAGAAGTTACCATTTGTAATTGGTAATTTACTTCGCGCCATTTTCAGCGATGTAGCATATTTTTTTAATTATTTATTAAAATCTTATGCAACAGCCGTAGAGAATAAAAATACGGAAAGCCCGATATATAAAGTATCAGAATTGTTGATAAATAGTTCCGTCTACCGGAATACACATACAAATCATGCAAACTCGTCTAGACAATGGAAATAACGTTGCTACAACTTGTCATGCAAGGGATTTATCTCGGCAAGTAGTGACGTTATCGTCAATAACACAGAGCAGTCACATGAGAAAGTATGAAATTTCCATTGTATTCGTGTCATCAGTATACCGCGACAGCGTCTATTTCCTAAGGGAGCCGCATCGGAGATTAGGGCCACTTTCACCGATGTCCTCGTCAGTATAACTCGGGTGTGTCCACGGAGTTATTATCGTTGAAATTTCGCGAGAAACGGCGAACTTGCTCGTTTACCAGTTTCATATATGTAACTAAGTTGGGCACACCAGAGGGTAGTAAATAATCCAATCAAGCCTCGTCCTTCGACAAGAAGATTCTATCATACCCACAAGTTCCTCCTACACATTTATTTACGAGATGGACACAAATAAGAGTAAAAGTTAAAAAATAAATGATTTCAAAAGAAGCAATTTTTAGTTGCTACGACTAAAATTATTCATATATATTTAATAATCGTGGAAGAATGATAATTATTAATAATAGCATCTCATTAATAATAATCATTAATGATTTTATCCCTAAATAATATGTGATGCGTTTATATAAGTAGATAATTTTTGTGAATTTTTATAAATCATTGTTATATATTCTCCTTATACGATTGCAAATAAAACTTTTACAAGATCTTTGTAGATAAATTTAAAATGATAGTTTTTTTTCTTCAATCCTCCGCGACCTAATTCAAGGACTATTGCCCGTGTGGCCTGTGCTCCAACCCGATTTCGCGATTCTTTACCTTCATCTGCCTTTCTTCTCATTTTATCCTTTTCTATCCCTTCTATTACGGACTTCATTGACACCCTCAGCCATCGAGAAATCGCGAGAGAGTAATTTCCCGTGATTAATAACCTTCTTTCCCTGATTTTCTTCGCTCGAAGAAACGGTAGGAAGAAACGGAAGGACGACGGAGATTCACGCGCGATATATCACCACGGGTCAACGATTATCGGAATTTCGTTCTTTCCTTATTAGTCTGCTATTTTAAGAAAAAAAAAATAGATCATAAGGTGACGGAAGATTCTCGGATTAATATTAACACAGCAATTCTCTTTCAATCGGGGACGATATCTGCAATGTATTCGATCTACCGTGATAATTATGCAATTAAATAAATTTATATATCGAGTAATAAATTAAATAAATTATTATACCGAGTGATTAATTTACGCGAACGTTGTGTACCGGTTAACTGATTGAAGCATCAACAAACATATTCGCTACATAATTGTTCGAGTGTCCGAGCTCGATTTCAATGTTATTTCTGTCATATAGAAAACAGCGTAATGTTTTATTGCAAAGTTGATAACGTTGAAGTTTAATTTAACGTCGCTTCCGATGTCGTCTATAAATTCATAATATTTGCCATCTGTTCGCATCGTTCTCTTCGTACAACGTTCTGCAAACATCTGCACTCATGTAATGAGATGTTGTAATCACTGTCAATACATCAATATTATAGTACATACATATAGTAAATATATATCTTCATTTAAATCTAAAATGATATATGTAAAAACTGTTTACGATTATAAAATCTTTTCGTCAAAGTTTAAACTTTTAAGTTTAATCGTCGCACCCAACTGCTCAATTAACATTCGAAAATATGTGAATATCTTTTCATTCAAATGAAGCACATAATTATCTCGACTGATTAAACGCACTCAAGGAGCGTGGAAGGAGCCAAAGATAAAGGCTCCTTTTGCGCCTCTGAATTTCTTTTCCAGATTTAATCGGCCACAGCGAGCGAAGCGTAAACACATTAACAAAGCTCGTCGCGATCTCTTCCAGAGTCTGCCGAACAAGAGGGCAAGAGGCGTGCTTTGAGCGCGCCAATTTAATCCACGGAAAGTAGACTCCCTTTTTCCGTATACTTCGTTTACACTTTATAACGCAGTTCCGCGATAAAAAAGACTGCAGGTGACAACTTTGCATTCTAAGTATGCAAAACAAAACTGACAGTAATTATAGAGGTAGAAAATACGAATAGATATGAGTTGATAAGTTTGAAATTTCTACATCGAGGAGACTTTGTATACAAAAGTATTTCATGATCCATGAGATTAAAACGTAAAATCTAAAATTTGTAAAAGAGGATGAAGAGATATCTCAAACATGTAAAAAAATTATCTTTTACCTAAAATAATTATATTAATTATTTAAAATAAATCAATTAAACCGAAAATACGACGGACGAGAAATTTAAAAAATTTACTCTAAATTTACTAATATGTGTTTAAGACTTGTATTATATAACAAATGTGGCTCGTATAAACAATATGAAACATCCTTGAGAGGGTATAATCCTCGAAAAGAGAGGTTCCCGCTAATTTCACTCGTAAAGCCGTTAATGCGTGTGATGTAAAACGTTATACTCGATTTATTCAGTGTGTGGTATTTCATCTGTATGCAATACGCCGAATAAATAGGAGCGATACAACAATTAAAATCGTAATAATGAAATTATCGGTGCATCCGCGACCGCGATCATTGTTGTTGAAAATTTCGTTGCTACGTAATTAACGTGTGATACAATTTAGCGAGCGGCATGGAATTATTTCGTTCAATTAAAGGCAAGATTACATTAATTGCATCGAAAAATTTGCATTTACTATCGGTTCGTTATCCCCCGGCGAACGGGCAAGTCGAACGGCGCGGCGGACGCGATCGATGAATTATCTCATTATTTTGAATTCGCAAGCAGCTCGTTTTCAACGAGTTGATGCTACGAGTGCCTTAACAGGGGCAAAATATGAAAAAGAGTGTGCACACAGAGCTCCGCTCATCTCGCCGTAATCCAATTAACTTTATTTTCTCAAGTCCTCGACAGTGCACTGTGTAGTGGTACTCTATTAAAGCGCACTATGCCACGCTCCTCTTCAAACGCGATCCTGTCGCCGCTAGCAGCACGTTGCACTTGCGCGCGCGTGCCACGCTAGTAGCTACATTCCGTAAAGGACAAGCAGACGCAGGGATTACTGAACTCGAGAGGCCAAACTAACAACTTGAGTGCTCGCCAAGTCAACACCGATACCCGAGCGTTACTCTACGTGGAGGATCGTGATGTCTCCGTGATATTCTCAAAACCGATCGGCAAACAAACCCAGGGAATCCTCAAAATTCGGACTAAAATGCGAAATAACGAGATCATATATATTCCGTTTAGTATAAAATACTTTTTTCTAGCGGAATATACGAGCTGCTTTATACACGTGCGTCTGTATGACATAAATCGTCCCCAGGTTTATTCGCGAATCTAATCCTGAGAACTACGATGTCAACGTGATATATTTTCAAAGCTAACGTTGAGTGTAATCGAGAAATATACCGTAAGAAGGGTTTTGCAGAATTGCGATACAAACTAACAATCGTTTCTTCCATGTGATAAAAGATATTATGTCTTTTAATTCGTGAATGTATCATTTACTTTATATCGGCTATAAACTTGTTACTTTTATTTTATTAATTCTGTTTTTATATGTTCCTTTTAAAAAGATAAAACAATTTAAACATTTAACATTATATGTAGAAATATTATTTCTTTTTAAATGCACAATGCGATTGTGTTAAAGTTAAAAAGCACGTGTTCTTTGTAAAGTGAGTACTACATATACAAAATTGTTTTTAAATAAATATAATCATTTCTTGATTCAATAATATCTCTTGTAAATATTTCTCATAAACATGCTTTACAATTATTAGTTCCTATTGCAATATACTGCGAACACATAAAAAAATATTGAATCATCGTATTTAATATTCCGTAGATCAGTTTTTGCACACAGCAAACGTAATTTTGCACTCAGCAGACTGATTCAATTTAAAACTCTGCGAAATCGACGATATCGAAAGTCTCGCAATAATATAAAGGAAAAATGTACATATATACTGCCGGTTCACTTGTCGTTATGTGAATTTATACGTACATTTATCGAACTTGGTCTTTAGTTTCGATAACGTAACTTCTTGTGTTAAATGTAATCGTTCGGTGAATTTTTCTCGCCACTTCGGTGGCGCGCATCGAAATTCCGCGCAATCCGATTTTATTGACGCATAAACGTTACGCGACAGATATCAGTAAATCCCATGGTATGCCATAAAGGCCGTCATTTGCGGGCCAGTTAATCCTATGTCGCTTCACCGTATCACCTTTAAAGGATGCGCGACGCGATCATAACAATTATTCGCATCGTTTGTACATATCCGCATGCCGCGGTACGCACAAAATCACACTCGATAAGATTGTGCATGCGAATGCAGATTTTTGGATCACGTAAAGCGAGATAGGAACGTGCCACAAATATCGACACGATGCGTCATTAAGGCCAGATTGCCGTATCAGTTTTCGAAGCTCGAGCGATTATGCAAATGCGCCGGATCGCCCGAACATTATTTCGAATTAAATCCAATCTTAATTGTGATTCGAATACGCGACCGCGTGAAAGTTCCCAGTCGAAATCCAAATCCGAACGGCGCACGTGTTTCCACGTGTATATAATTATATGTAATTTTTTTTACTTTAAGTCGTCTTATTGTCGAGCAATGTCGCTTACTCCACATGCACGTAAAACCTCGAAGATTTATGTATCAAGTAAGAAGGAAATATACATGGGTATATGCAACATAATCCTAAATTCCACTCTGACGTTATAAATATTTGAGATTTCAAATCCGGAGAAATAAATATGGAAAAGTGTCGAAAGATGTCAGACTTCTCGTGGTCCATCCTTCCGCTGCTCGAGAGGTCGAGGCTCATTTCTCCCTCTTTATTTCTACACTGTAAACTCCTATGGGTTACCACTGCTCCTACTCAATATTCGGTTAATTTGACAAAAACAATGAAATAAAATTAGCGACATATTAAGTAAGAGTCTTACTAATCTAATTTAGTCTTCCATTTTAGTCAAAATTTTACCTTTCTTTTAGTAAAAATTAATGAAATATTGAGTAGGAGCAGTGGCAACCTATGGAATAGTTAAAAATGACTCAAATTGAATATAATTTGACACTACGAGTTTAACAGTGTACGATTCGCTGTTACACGATTTGCTAATCACGCATCGATCTCGCGTAGACTTCGTCCTGCATCCGAGCCGTATTAACCGCCTTACGGAAGACAAGTGAAATTCGCAACAATTATTATGTATGATTATAAACACGCGCAATCCGATGGAAACGAACGCTCGCGAAACGCATACGTCGAGGATGCGCCGGCGTTTGAGATAATTCCGCACGCTCCGCCGCGAGATCCCCTTTAAGCAAGGCCGCGGGACGGGAAGTGCTTCATAATAATAATTATCTACGCATCCATTTAGCAGCGCGAGCGGCGGGAGGAGGGTGGCCTGATGCGTGCAACCAAGTGCCGACCGCGGCGTTTACGCACTTACGTGAACCTAAGTTACGAGGGCGCGAGAGAGCTGTGTAAACTCTGGGATCATATACCGCGATACAGGCGAATTAACTGATGTACGTGCCGACTGGCCGCAGCCGATGTAATAGCTTAAGCCGTTTACACATCATCGGAGTGTGTAAACGTGCGTTCCATTCGCGTTTCTCTCGCTTTCTCTCTCCTTCTCTTCTCCCCTTTCTCTCTCTCTCTCTCTCTCTCTCTCTCTCTCTCTTGTTTCTTTTTGCAAAGATATATACGTATACGATATACGTATATAAGTGCACACGTGCAATTCGCGGGTCAATGTACGCCATGGATGCGTGCAGTTACTAAAACGAGTCGTGAAAGAACATTTGATGATACGATTTATATCTTGCATATATACGTGCACACTTCTTTCGTGAATTCTCTCAGGGATAGAAATAATTTTTTCAGATGATGCAAAAGAGTGTTTCCAACAATGCTCATGTTCTATCCGCTAATAAAGAATTTATCAAATTATTAATGACTTTACGATTAGTATTTAAATCAGCTAATCATCATGTCTATCAAGCTAGAAATTATTTTTCTGCTGTCTTTTAAAAAAGTTAAAATACCCATTTAAAAAAAAGAGTAATTAAGAAAGACACTTTTATTATAATTTAATGCTAGTTACATGCTTTTCATATGTACTAGCTTAAAATTTGATACACTATCCCTTACGGCGAAAAACTATCCCAAAAGTATCAAGTGTATAAAAAAAATAATTTCTCGCAAAACGGCTAGAGCAATAAAGTCAGGATTAGAGCATTAAATTAATATAAAGAGTACTACATTCTCCGCACAGTTTCGTATGATTCTGCCTACGTGGGTATTCTAGCTTGATAGACATCTAATAATCGTAAATAATACAATACGCATATTGTACAACCGTTTGGAGCAAGATATAATATATCTTTGTCGGTGGCAGCAATGTGACAATCGGAAACGAGATTCAAGTCGGAAGAGATTAAGCTTTAAGTACGGGAATAAATCTTTACGTAGTCCGCTTTACCGAAGATAAAAGCTCGACGTTTAAAAAGTAATAGAATTCAAGAAAGTCCGGCGTCCGGTGGAGCCAGTTAACTCCTGAATTTATAATAAAGTCTGGATGAATAAAAGTGCGCTGTGATTTACTACTCGACTAAAGATAAATAAGAAACTGCCTCGTTCGATAAATCACTTTCTTTCACGCTTTGTAATTAAGCAGAAGAGGCACTTTTATCTTTACACATACATATATTCGTTTTATTCTCTATCTTTCTCTCATCGTTCTGTGAAAATTATTCTTAAAATTAATTAGTTTAAATTCTTTCAAATTCAGCTGTCACGAGTACTAAATTGCAAAGTGGGCGACACAATAATAAAGAATAATAAATTCGTGAAAATTGAACTTCTCTATAAGAATTTCTATTTTCGCTAAGAATGCGCGATATATCTGTATTCAATTATACCGACCATCAGTTCGAATTCTCTGGAGAATAAATTTACGGAAAGCGGTAGGATTGAACGGAATGATTTCGCGAAGAGTATTTCGTCGCCGGCGCATTTCGTCGCGACCATTTATATTATTTCGGATACAAGATGCACCGGATATCGCCGGGAAAATCCATTTCGGTTTCCAGTCACTCCAGACGATCTCTGGAGCGCCGGCCTCGAATCTTGTCGCCGGAAGTCGTACGTTGTCGATCTGACGGATGGCGCCAATAGATCGCAGCCACCTTTAACGCGGCGCACTTCTAAACCCTCTTGACTTCGAGAGGGGAGACGAATACTCGTCGAGAGAAAAAAAAAGAAACGTGAGCGAGAACCCCCGCGCGATGAGAGTGGAATAGAGGAAAAAAAAACGAAACGAGAAGTGAAACTATTGGATCGACGAATAAGCGAAACGACAGTGGCGAAGAAATGTAGGACGAGGAAGCGTCATGCCGGAAATAAATCGCAGACCCCCGCTGCCATAATTTCGCTCGCGTTGTCGATAAAAAGTTCGTGCAATACGGGGTTCGTTCTTCCTGATCGTGCATCCCCGTTCCTAAAGAAGACTCATCAGTCTCGAGATAATATCGAGACTCTTCTTATCATGAAAGTGGGTGCGCATTATAGACAATAACTCGAAGATGACAGTAATACTGTTATCGATCGCACAGCACAATAGCAAACTGAAAGATTGATGAACGCAAAATGTAATCCCGCTTGCAAGGGGTACAAAGACAGTTCTTAATTGGACCGTTCGGCGTAATAGCGGTAATAATATTCATGCGTTTTCGGAATTGTAACTCTTACTCTTTTCCTATTTACACAGAATTATTTTGGGACGAAAATAAAATTTTAATATTCCTCTTTTCTTTGCGAGCTTTCCCTTCATAAAAATAATTAATCTAGCTCAGTTTTATATCAACTATGTTTTTTGCATTAAGCTAAAGAAAATATAACTTTCATCTCCATAAAATATTACTATCCTATTCAAACGCTAAATTTTCATATCTGTTAGATTACCCAATTTTGTCAATATAAATAATTATTATAATTTTAATGTTTTCTTTTGTCATTGTAATTAGATGTCTGTCATGTTCGTTGACAAAATATAAAGTACATTTGTAACGATAAAGTGATATGGTATCGCATAAAGAGATAACACAAATTACATTGCTGCAATATATTAACGCGTGACGGACTCGCGTAATTGAAACATTTAACACTCCATTACGGTAAATACGCGTACTTTGCAGCAAATTAGCTACTTGTAATTACGGTTTGTGTGTACACGCGGTTCCAATAAACTTTATATCTTCCCGCTTGACAAATATTGCTTTGATACTGTAAACTTCATGCTCCATAAATTCGTAGAATAATTTACACAGTTAGATTACGCAATAAGAATTTTAAATTGATCAATTTATAAATAATATACAAATATAAGAAATATATATACACAAATTATTTATAAGTTATTAATTATTTATAGTATTTATAAGTTATTAATTTATTGGCTCGTCCGAGTTTTTATTTTCTTGCATTTAAAATTTACTAATCTCTTCAAGTATCTTTATCAGTTTTTAAATTGTAAAACTGAAAAGTCTAGGTGTTACTCTGAAGTTAATCTGATATAAAAATTAAAAAAAATAGAAAAATTTTTCGCGCGAGCGCGTAATATACGCTTAAAGAAGCGTACCCCACGAAAGATATTTCTGCCATATATGTTTGCACATGAAATAAATCAGAGATATAGCAAAAGTTTATACATTGGCTTTCGCCAAGAATATCGGAATTTGCTTGCGATCATAATAACGGAAACGAGTTATGTCCCTTGGAAAAGAGTCGTAAACCTGTAATACGTACGAATCTTCCGCATCGAATTCCGGAGATATCAAAGTCGATAATCTTCTAAAGAGGATTATTTGATAGTCATCCTGCTGGCCGAGATTCGCTACAACTTTCCGCGGAAATTTATCGGAGGTATTATAAAGGATTCATGGATGGCGCAAGCTCTCTTCACAGATTGTTGACCTTCGTGCACGCGGATTAGTAGATGGTACACGCCAAAATCAGTGCAGGAGAGACTTGAGAGTTAAGAAGCTCGATGAAACTCGACTGTGAATTTATACGCTTTGATTCACTTACCTGAAAAAAGAAATAAAACGTTGATTAGTAATGATGACAATCCATCTCGTTCATTTAAATAAGTAAAAACTCGTTATTTAAATAAGTAAAGACATATATGTTTTTTTTTTCAAGTATTACAAATATCATTTCATTCTTAAAAGTATGCCCAATGGGTAAATAATCGCTAATAATTATCTACAAGGTATAAATGATATGTTTAATAATTTTAGAGCAATAATCGTCAAACTAAAGAAAGCTTCGATACGAGTACACATGTGACAGCAATAGTAATAAAGATAAATATTGTAAGAAAATACATAATTTTTATACAAGAGATAGACGAGCACGGAAATATCGGTTTAAACCGCAAAACCAATAAAATCTTTGCCGCAAAATCACGAATGAAGTGGCTCGTTTATTTTCCTCTCGATGAGAATTGCCCGAAGGTGGGTCAACAATCCAAGATGCGGTGGGGTAAAGCGGAGCGAGAGGGTCGACAAATGCGGGGGAAATGAAACCACTGGAGTAAAGAGCGGTGCACCGTTTAACGGTGTTTGCCGCGGGGGAAAATATAAAAAATGAAATTAGGCTCGGTGAAGATAAGTATAGCGGATTAAACGCAAGCGAGAGAGTCTTAGGAAATATATTACTAAAAACGCGAAGAGAAGCGATGAAAAATTGACTACCAAGAATCTCGTTGAATATTTGAGAATTTACATGTGTTTAAAAAATATTCTAATAAATTATTATTTCTTTTCTATAAGATTTCTATAAGAAGTAGATTAATTTTATTTGTTACAATGTTGTGTAATAACATTATTAAGTATTATATATTAAATGGATTATGTAAAAATATAATTATATCTCTTGTTCTTGTTAATATTTCTTTGCATAAAAATTATTAGCAATAACTTAAACATTTTTATTTTTAAACATACTTCACCTAATCACATCATTCACGCAAAAAATATTATTGATTTGTGATATTGATTGATGATATTGGTTAAAGAGATTATTTCTTTGGGATGTATATTAAAACTTTTTAAAATACACAATCTTGTCGCTTGCGCTTTTCTCGTGCTCGCTCAAGATTTATCGAGAAATGCTTGTGACACGATCGATTGCAATTTTCGCAATAAGAACAAAAGTATTCCACAGTAGTGCGAGATACCGGGTCTTTTACGATAATAAGAAACAGAGAAAGAGTCGCGCGGGAAAGGAACGAGAGATAAGAAGGTGACATGGCAATCAAAGAAGAAGATGCGAAGAATAAACTGGTAGAAAGCACGAACACGTGAGGTTACAGTTGTGTGTGTGTGTGTGTGAAAGACTGAAGGATTTTCTCTTGGCTTTATGGCGCGAGAGGATTGTGAGAGAGAGGAAAAAAATATTGAGCTCCAAAACGAGGATTTCCGTTTGCTTCTTGCAATATCAGGATACGAGTTACAAAAACAAAAAGAAATGTCGAGTCAATCGAAACACATTTTAATAATTTGCCCTAATTGAAAAATAAAGGGGTGAAATTCAAATAGAGAAGGTCAAATATCTGAAAGCATTTTAACACCTGAGGAACAGATCAATTTAAGTGGAATAAATCTAGCGATGGTGCGAAAATGTAGGACACGCCAATTGAATCACTTACGTTACAACAAATTTGTTTGCATCAGAAATTTGGTTTCTTTATTTCGCATTTATTTTTACATTTAAGTAAAGTACTACTGGCAAGGCTCGACGAAATCATCGTAATAAGGAAAATATTTGAAATATCTTCCTATATTATCTTGTTTCCTCAAGAATGCAAGACAAGAAAGAAAAAGCGGAAAAAGAGGCTCGAACAGAAGAAGAAAAGTGGAAAGCACATGTAAACTGGTACAATATCGCATCTGTTATTGATAAGAATCCTCAATATTGTCATTTGTAAGGGAATGCGCGACACACAAACGGTAAGATTAAATTAGATTGAAAAAATACTATGTGAAAATAAAAAAGATAACAGAATCATATAGATCGACAAAAGTTAGAAATAAACTGAAACTCCAGAGACAATATCACAAATAACTTAGAAATAGATTATATATAGTCTATTGAAGCGTATTATAATGAATAAAATATTGTTAAAAAGTATTTAGAAGATAAAACTGATTAGCAGAGAAAACATAATAAATAAAATTAAAACATGCTAATAAATAGATGTAAAACAACAAACACAATCTAAAATTAAATTCTGTTATCCAATTAAAATGAAAATATAATTTTAAATTAACTATAATGTAAAAAAAATGTAAAAATTTTTATACGATATAAAATTAAAACTGCGACAATCAGGGCTTTGGTAAATTAAATTCTTTATTCAATTTTTTATTTATCGGAATATTTATAACACATGCCGTTCTTATGTGTTCCTCCGTCGAGATGAGTTAAGAACCACAATGGTTATTTGTTACTATGAATGACGGGAAGCGCAGAACGAGTGGAATCGTCGAAGTCGAGGTAGACGGTATCGCTCAAAAGGAAAGAACTCGAAAAAGAATAGAACGAAATAGACACAAAGGAGCGGAACAAGTGCGGCCAAGTCCACGGGTGACTTTTGTGTGTACAACTCTCGTGTGTGGCTTTGTTATACAAGAGAATTGTAAAGATATCAGATACAATGCTGGCTCTTTCGTCCTAGCATAAGGAAGAGAGAACCAGCATTACATCAGAAGAGAGAAAAAGGTCTTAATTCTCCGAAAATCAAATTAAAGTTGTATTTAGGATTTTCGATAAAATAATTGGAAATTAATAATCAAACGGGCATCTATGATTTAACTGGAATCCGTAAAATCATGGTAAATGATGTCATTTATTGTACAATAAATATAAATAATTCGTGAAAGTTGAAATTTATTTACCAGAGAAGATTGCAATGAAACGTTAAAATACATGTAAAGAAAGTATACTTTCTTTAGTTCGGACTGAATCTGCCGCGCTTCTCATGCTCCGCGCGCCTTTACTCCAATCACCGATAGAGAGAGCGTCGATTAGTGTAGGAATCGAGAACGGGCATGACGCAATAGAGCACATGTGCAAAAAGGCAGAGAAACGAAATTGATAAGAAATAATACTGTAGCAAAATTAGTAGTGTAGATAGAGAAGAGATAATAGTAAACTTTAATTGTCGTTTCTTTGTTTACAGGTAAGATTGTAAATAGTGTAAATAATTGCGGTGAAATAATAAATAAAGAAAGCTTCTCCACTTTGTTTACAGAGAAACACATTTTGTTTGCTTTGTTATCCGGCATAAAGATTGTCTTATATACATATTTATCTGATGGAATACGTACGGAATTTCAAGAATCGGTGAAGTATGATTTATTATTAAAATTCAAGCGCCTGGCATAAGAATCACTTCTTACAACTTCAAAGAGGAATCCTTGGGAGCGGAAATCTTGGAGTGAAGATTTCATATCCGCGCATCTCTTAGAAACGTATTTTCCGACTTACGGTGGACGAACGAGGATAATACGATTTATCATTGAAAAAGAGAGAGAAAAAAAAAGAAAAGAGTACCGACACCGAACAAAGTGCAGAGACAAAGAAACGACAGCTTGCGAAATCAAAGGGAAGCTCGGGAGCAAAATCTCTCAAAATATAAAGGTGTAAGGTAATTAAAATTAGTAAAGAGGATACGGATACGTCTGAGAGGATGAAAGGGGATGATAAAGGATTGCGAGATAAAAGAAAGAGGAAAAAAAAAGTATTTATACATAATAAGTATGTTCCATCGTAAAGTGCATCTGCTCTAATTGCAAGGAAACTCTAATTAATAATATATAAACAACAGTTAACTATCGGAAAGAAGTACGGCGAGCGGTATATTGCGCGAGAGTGCAGAATGTGAACGGGGGATGAACTGTTTTCCGCGATATTGGGATCGGGGAGCTTAAATGTGCCGGGGTGAGTGACTTCGACGGTGATGTAGGTGCACAGAGGCGTGTGGGTGCATCAAAAGTTGCCGGAGCACCGAAGTGTCGGCATCTTAATAACCCCGCGGGCTCTTTTGTTCGACGTTGCAAAAACTGGGTCGCGGACCTCGGCTAGGCTGAGTTAATAACGTGGAAGAAACGTGAGAGGTGGAAGAGAAGGGGAGGCTGATTGGCCTCCGGAATTTGCATACTGCGGCCAATATCGCATATGCCTGCGTGTATGTTTGCGGACGTGCGCAAGAAAGTAACTAATCCGTCGACGGAATGTGGTAGTCAAAACCATACGCGGACGAATGACGTGGATTTTCTCGCGCTGCTGAAAGGATGTCGCGGATCAAAGAGATTAGCAACAGAACCGAATAATCACGCGACATTTCAGAAAGAAACGCGAAACGAAGAGCGATGTGATACAAGAAAGCACTTTCTGAAAAACAAAATCGTCAAGTTTAATCGGATGAATAGTAACTAAATTAGGCAAATAATGTCATGAATTTTCATCAAAACGTAAAATGTTAAAATTTTTATTATTAAATCTTTTCTTGGTTCTTTTAATTTCTTGTTAATTATTATTGTCTTTTAATTATTATTGTCTTCTTTGATAAAAATAATGTAATATAATTTCTATTACTGCGAGTTGATATCCCAAAACTGTAAAACGTCTGAAATAAACTTTAATTCTTTTACATATAATAATTTTACGTATAATAAAATAAATACTAGCTCTCTTTTTTATACAAGGAGAAAGAAAAGATGGTAATTCCTTTATGTTTACACATTACAAAATGTGCTGATTAAAAAAAAGTAGACTGCATAGCAGATGAATTAACTTTCCTGACGGTACGCGATCCTTCGTGATGCGAAAACAGCCGATTGTTCGTGACGTTGAACAATTTGTGTATTCAAGTTTAGAAATATTGCAAAACACTGTCCGAGCAACACCGCGGTTATATATGTGCGAAAACATTATCAGACGTACGACTAAAAAGGTGGAAGGTAAGTGCAGTAACGTAGCGAGATCGTAGAAAATTCTCACAGACGTTACGCTAATATATTGCAGTCATCTCCATGCGCCTGGCAAAAGATACCAGACGCTTTCCTACGACAATCTTCCCAGCATCTGGGATTACCATATACTTTGTAGCGAGCAGTGGTATGTGCGCCCGGCATTACTGGCAGTACTACTGACAGCCGACATTTTTCTTTTATGTGTACCCTGCGCGGAACAACTTTTCTTTATTACACACGAACTCCAGGAACGAAAAAAGGATGACATTAAAGTAATAATAAATTTAAAGGCACAGATAACTAAAAAAACTCTCCGCGCAATGTGTTCTAACAACTGTAATCTCATGGCATTCATATTAAGTTTATTTAACAAAATATTGGTCGTTCAATAATCGAACGAGATCGTTCACATTTATAAGGCCATTGACCTTTACATAGCCATATATAACATGAAAATTCATTTTCCAATACGTTCTTTTTTATACGTATCTGACTTTTCAATATTCCTCTAATATTCGCGCATATAAACTTCGGATTAATTTTCAAACTTGACATCACGTATGTTCAACAAAGATATTGCGGGTTAAAGTTGATTCTTACTGACGTCGATGTTCGCCTACGAACACGGGAAAGCCTATCTCGGATAAAGCGTTCCTATTTCTCAAACGTTGGTCGAGACAGCCTTTGGCACTTTAGATTACTAAGGTTCGGCAATTTCCAAGATAGATAGTTTCGATGAGGCCATCGACTGAGAATGAAGTATGGTGCACGAGGGTCGAGGGATCTACTGCGAGAGCTAGCGATAAGCTGCCACGACTGTTTAGATTAGTGGCTATGAAAAGATGTACACCTGTGCGCTCGCCTTGCGATATAATTAATAACAAATGGCGCATCTGCTACGCAATTGGCGATTAAATGCTATCCTACAATATTGGAAATATTACTCTGCAATAAATACTGATAAAAATACATATTTCTAGAGTTAAAAAAATGTATCATATACTCCGGTATATAATGTCTACATATTACTTATTATAACTTTACTTATTTATTACTTGTTTTAACTTTTTCTGTCTTGTGAAAGTACGTAGAACCAATTACAACTTCCTTAATTGCTAATAGAATTGTTGTTATTATTTTCAAGTTATATACTCCCATTTTGTACGGATGAAATAACTTTAATTTCTTCAGTAAACACACAGAACTTTTTCTTATATACTTCCTTTGTTAATCATCATAATTTTCGATGAAATTCGATGAAATAATTTAGCAACGTTCATATATGTAAATGCGTTCTAGATCCTGCGTGGTTTCAAAAATTTTCCAAAGATTTCTCTTTCCATTGCTTAAAAAAAAATCTCGCTCGACAAATAAATGAAATAATTGTATTTGAAACTCTCTTTAAATACAGGCGTACGAATAAAAGTTTGCAACAGAGAGCAAAGTACAACTCGCTCAATGATATATCGCAAATGTTTCGTTTCGTAAACGCGAACACCGTAGAAGCGGAGTAGCGGAACGAGTTATAAAAAAGTTGTTATAAATCGACGATATCTGCACAATTTTTTTTACGCGTGTCCTCGTTTCAAGACTCCTTCGCAGGCGGCTGATCTCCAGAAGCGCCGAGATTTCCTCCGCCATAAAAGCAAAGCTATCGAAGATACCAGGATACGAGCGGTGACAATGTTCTCGTCACGTTTTCGGCTCATTTGATACCTTTAGTCGATAACGGCCCGGGATTTTCTGATCGCGCGGGCAGGACGGATTTTCCGTTGGCAGGAGGAACGGCCGCATTGGCCACGAATTTCCGTCGAACGCGCCTCTTCCCCATCTTTTTTTTTTAGAGCTTCTCCTTTCGTATTTTTTTTCCTTCTTTTTTTCCGTAGAGCTCGTTCCCACGGGAACTGCTAGAAATCGTCGGGTAAATCTCTCGAAAATCGAACGTTGGCGATGCTCCAGGAGAAACTCGTACACGATGAACGGCTATGGAAGCTTTGGCCTTGAATGTAACCGCTACGTTATACCACAGTAATACAATATTATACCGGCTCTCTAGGACGGTGTCTGTCCAACCGATCGTTCGCTCATAATTGAAATAGAAATATTACAGCATTTTTCATCTGAACCTTTTAATGCAGCACTCTTTAGATTGCTGCAGTCTTCGATTATTATGTCATCAAATATCATATGTGATAAATACCAACTAACAATAAACTAACAGTAACATTGTGCATCAATATTATAATTTCCCAGTCAACAATATAAATGTAATACAACACATGTTGTACACAACGGTTACATTGTTGGGTAGGAAATTGTAATATTAATACAGTATTACTGTTGGCTGGCGTTTACTGAGTGAGTAGCTATAGTGAAGACTAGTTTCTAGGAGTTTCTATTTAAAAACACATACTACAGATGTCAAATAATTTCACCAGTTCTAAATTAACGTATTTCAAATTTTCACAACGCTGCTAAACCTAATTTGTCTCAAACTTAGTTTAATCTTCAGGTACGCGAATCTCATCAAATTTCTTTCTGCGAATATACAATTTCGTTATCAGCATTACTCGGCGGGCCAATCCGAGATTCTCTCGCGAATATGCTTTTCATAACGTTCTTTGAGGCAACGAGATAAAACGGAAAAACGATTTCCTTTTGGCATGAGGCTTCGTATTGGCTGTGGAAGCCCGGCGGCAAGTGAGTCCGTTTTTTCGAACTCCGTATCCCGCGGTACGAGACTGACTTACTCGTCTTCCTGATTCGCGAGAATCGAGATTGGCGTTCTTCCAAGAGCATTCTTATCCCGGGCATGTCGTTAAAAGGATTCACGAATCCTTGACTTGACAATAACAAATTCGAACAAGGAAAAACGGGGGTTGATGTAAAAGAATCGTGCGCGTTTTCGATGACGATAAGTAGATCAATAAATAAAAGTATCATACTCGAGAGGAAAGATTCCAGGAAATGTTTTAACATCTCATAGAGTGAGATTGTAAATACAAAGTCTCGCGATAACTTTCTTGGAAAAAAAAACAAAGTTAACTTTCAATCAAGCTCTCGCCTCATTCTCTCGCGGGAAAATAAGAATAATCAAGAAAGCTTCTGCTTTAAAGTCTCCCGAATTCCTCAGAAACAACTGATGATTCTCGCAATAAAGAAATCGCGTGCGCCAGAAGCTGCGAGAGAGCTTCCATTCAGTTTTTGCTCTCTGAATTTCTCCACGCAAGAGCTAACTTCAAAAGGAGGCCGCCGCAGCACTTCCCGGAAGCCAGATTAGATTCCTGACGAAGACACACTGCACCTTCTTGACCTAATGAATGCTTCAAAGGAAATATGAACGCGTGGTCGCTGCGGCAATGTCGAGAAAAGAATTCTCCGCTGATGAAGAAATTTCGGCGAAATTGGGCTTGCTTATGAATTTTTAGTCTCGGTTAGTAAATACCTTCAATAAACGAGCGGAATTCTTTTAACTAACAAAGAAATATTTTAACAATTTTTGGAAAAATGTAAGAAGACATTTATATATGTATACGTGTATGTATACAATGATAAGAAAATTGTAACTGTTCATGTATTTGCAAGATGGAATAAATCAGAGTTTCTTTTCTTACTTTCCTCATTTTAGTTTGAATTAAAAGAAAATCATGTAAATTATGTAAGTATTTACATAAATTATGTAAGTATTTACATAATTTAAATATTATTAACAAATCATGAAGAAATTGCAAATTACTCAAGTTTACTTCGATTTAATAGCTAACTATATAAAATTGATATAAAATTGATTATTAAAAAAGTTGAAGTTGCAAATAAATATTTAATAAAGCACATAAAATATTCTCTTTTTTCAAACGTGCAAAATAATTTCCTCGTTTATCTTCACAAATACGAACACTTGAAACTAATATTACATCGACAATATTGTGGAATAATAAATAAACAGAGGAGAAGAAAGTTACGCTGAGTTAAAACGAAATATGATGAACGATAGAACAATCTTTAAAAAGAATTTTATTCGGACAACTTGGAATTTTCTCGTTATTTTCTTTCTCAGAAATCTTTGTTTCTTATAATGCTTACGTCACATTCAGTTTCACGGAAAAATCAAGAATGAACTCAGAAATCATAATTACATAGAAGATGAAAGTAATAAGAACAAAACACTTTCTCTTATTTTATAAAAGTGCTCATTCCAAACATGCTGCATATCTTTTAAAAAACGATAAAACCAGATTGATTTTCGTAATAATTTATAATCTTTTTGATAAAGAAGAAAATATAAAATTCTTTGTATTTCTCGTCTCTTAGGTAAGTCAAATGAAAAAAATTTAATATTATTGGTAAAACAATTAAATCCTTTTGGAAGAAATTTGGAAGATATCAGCAAACGCTAGGTCAACGATCTAACATGGCGTAAATTACGTCTCATCATCTCCTTCAACAGAGGTGCTAACTTCAAAAGAGCCATTCTTGATGTCGAGAAAGTCCGATGAAGCGTGATTAAACCCCTCTCAACAAGAGAATATATCCTACCTCGCTGTACTCATATGACACGAAGAAGCTGAGAATATCTTTTCACTCAATCATGACTTTGCAAACTTAAATTCGATATATGTATGTAAAATATCACGAAAATGCACTCAAATATAATTATTTCAAAATCAAATAATTATACTCGCAAATCCTTTACACATTAATAAATATATAATAAAAAGAGTAATAAACACGCAAACCTTTTAGCTTTTTAAAAATTATATTTGCAAATAGAAGAGAAAGCTTTTAAACGTAAATGCACACATATCTAAATGGAGATTATTAATATTACAAAAGTTATATATTTTTTCATCTTTTAAGCACAGTCAATTGACGCATCGGTAAAATTAGATCTAATGTCTCTCTCACTTTTACATTTTATGATATTAATATATTTATAATATTAATTATAAATTTTAAAAAGCTATCTTAATTTTGTACTTTAATTAATTGTAAGTGATATAAATTTATTAATGTAAACTATTTTATGGCGAAACGCAATACCGGAAAGTGAATAAGTCGACAAATTCTTTAATCAGAGATTGAAGATCCCGATAGTTAAAACGAGACTTTTCGATGTAGACCCGAAGCAATCGTGAGATTGAGACGAGAAAGAAGTCGCGGAACCTCTATCCCTCTTTTTCGAAGGCGTTAACTTAAAAGGAGGATCATTCCTCGCCACCCCTCATATCGAAGGACTTCGACGAAGCCGGATTAGTTCTTCGGCGAATATCCCAACCTATTCTCAGATGACGAGAGGCGACGAGATAGGATGAAAAGAGGGAATCGCAGGTAAGGGAGTGGGATTATGATGGTTGCTGACACTCGAAACCAGAGTTGGAAAGAGTTCGCCTTGACTGTGGACTTACTAAGGGTGTCAAGTGTCTGAAAATGAGGCGCCAAAAGAGAGAAAAAAGGAGAGTCTACCATTTCATTAAAAAACGTATGGCATGTCATAAAAAGGATCATATAAATAGCATATTTACTAAATGTTTATTCAACGATTGAAAGGAAAATAAGGAAAATAAATCAGTGTTTCGTGTTGCAGTCAAATATATCCTAAGACGACGGACGACATCGTTTGTTGCAAGTTAAAGCAAACTTGTGTTTCCAAACTTGCTTTAACTTATAACGCACATATAATCACCTTCTAAATCTGAAAACACAGTGTCAGCAGAGGCATTTATTTCGCTTACAACGAAATTATATTAGACGCATGCGTCATGCGCAATGAAATATATTTTGAGTTCTACACATTTTTTGGAGCTTAATTCTTGTTCTTTAAAATAAACATATCATTTAGCAAAGTTCCATTAAGTTCGTATTCGCTATTGTTTTCACTAAAATTTATTTTTATAAAACAAATTGTAAAATATAAATTTATGTACTTTCTCTCTTTTCCATATAGGAAAATACATGTATGTTTTAAGGTACATGTTCCGCTAACGATTCTTGAAAATGCAATAATGCTCCGGAAGGATTCATTTCCTAAAGGACAAGTATTTTTTTTTTCTTTTTCCTTCCACGTTCCACTTTCGTCGCGGACCCATAGAAAATCAATTCGTTGGATTTATGTGGCCGGCGCGCGTGTCAGAAATGATGCAGTATAGCGCGAAACTGCGACCCGCTGGTATAAATATTTACGTTTCCGGCATTGCGGCCGTCGGATGGAGGTCAAGTTGCGACGAAATAAAGCACGGAAAATGGAGGAAAAGAAACAGAGCGCGATAAAGCTGGAAGAGCGGAAGGGAAAGCCCCGCGTAAAGAACGCGATAATGTTAGTTGTGAGGACTTTTTATTTCTGATTACTTGATGCACAAATGAGAAAAAAATACGAGATGAATGTTGGGTCTCTTCATGTCGGAACAAAGAACGATGCTTTCAGCATAAAATAGCTGATAACATGCGCGACTTTCGTGATAAAATATTTTGTTTGATCATGTATAGATTAAAGACTTATTAAAGATTTAATCGAGAAACTAAATTATATAATTGTTTTCTGATAATATTCTGATTTCAGTAAATAATAAAAATTCTCACAAAAAATCTATTCTTAATAATCGCGTCATCGTGTATATTCCTTCGGCGAGACTTCGGCTTCATTTCTCTCTCAGTTTATCTATGTACACATCCTCGTTTTTTCATCTAATGTAAAACAGAAATTATCACAAAGAAACTGTCTGACTCAAAATTTTCAAATGCGAAATTCGAGTTTTCATTTCAGAAGACAGAAAGACGACCAACCGGAGCGACGCGCCACCATTCCGAATTCGGCATCGGGGTTCTAATTTTGTGACGTCCTCGGATAGGAGCGAGGAAATTCGAGAGATTCCTTGGGAATCACGCGGAAACAATGAGGAAGCCCTTCTTCCCGGCGGAAACCCCTTCCTCCCTTTCCCGCAGGTAATCCCCGTCGCCTCGACGGTTCTTAAGGGTCGGTTATTCCGGTTTGGACAAGTTTGTCTGACTGGCGCCGACTGCTCCTACGGGAACGCCGTCTCCGAATTTCCTGCTCTCTCTCTCTCTCTCTCTCCATCTTGGTTTTGACGCCGAGTCCGCGGAAACCGCCGTTTGCTTGATTTTCTCGTTGTAACGACGCGAATCGCGGATATAACGACGCCGGGGAGGCGAGAATGTCTCTTACGGCGACGGCGACGATAACGAATTTCTCCCCGATAACGTTTTCGATTCCGCCGGATACGCCGGAAAGCAGCTGTTACAGCATTCAGAGAGATCGTAACGCGATAACGCTCGCGCTGCGCAAATTGCAGTTTCCCACGGTAGATTTAGGGGATGCTGCTGCCGCGCTCCTTGAATGACGAGATTGTATATTCCTTATGGAATTCCGACCCGAATTTTCCTCGGGGGATGTGTTGAGTGGAGTTGCGTCACGAAGATAACTGACTCTGAATTGGGCGTGAAGGAAAATCAAAATCTCGTGCAGGTGAATGATATTAGTCGGTTCAAGAGTATGTACATATATGTCTCGTACCGACATGCGAGTAAAGTAAATAAGCAGGATTAAGAAGTTAATTCTTAATGAAGACACTGTTTTCTCTCTGAAACCGCGAGACGCCGCGCCGTCTCAATCTTAGCTGATGCGATAAACGGTAATAAACATTACTCCAACGATATCATCGCGAACAATATACGCCATCCTTTTCCGTAAATAATTCGTTCACGCGAGACTCTTTATTCGAGGCGAGTCAACCTACTCGCTATACTCGCACTTCCATCGCCTCNAGCCACCGGCAAGGAAGCTGTGAAAAAGGTACGTGAGCCTAGAGGTTATTCAAGCGGCGGGTAGTCTGGAGAAACCAGAGAATCCTATTCCGCCATCCCTTTCGGGATAACTAAGTCTTCCCTTCCACCCATCAGACAACCTCTCTCGGATTCTTCTTTCTATCTTCCTGCGCTACACGTTCCACGCCGAAATACACGCGGCGGTCCCTCATGCAGGAGCATGCATTTGCCCCTAAATAATCGCGCCCACGCGCCCAGACCGCGTGTCAGCTGCCGAGAGAAAGAAAACGCGAAAAACAAGCTTCGCTGCGCCCTTTTCCCGCTGTGTTTTTACGTCACGACTGAACCGAAAAGCCGGCAGCGCTGCGAATTTTCGCAAAAATTCGGGCGTTGTCCTCCGCTCGACCTCGACGCACGATAGTTTCAGTCTGATAAATTTTTAAGATATGAACTCGTCTTACTTTCGGATTTCTCCTTCGACTCTCGCGATTGTTTTCAATATATTCTACAGTATATATATAATTTAGCTACACGAAACAACTGCAAAAAGAAAAATTTTTATTCTTATATTATTCTAATATAAGAGAGAAAAAAAGGATTTATCTTATTGTTAGCTATATGTAACAACTAATTGTCATATCTTGTTTCTAATCTTAATACATGTAATAATCGCATTCGTGACGTAAAATTCTTGACGTACTTAAGTCAGGGAAATAATAAATGAAATTTATTCATATATTTAAAACAAATTATTTCTTCCATCTGTTACATTTTCTCGAAAGCAATTTAGGGGAGTACTTTGAATTTGTCTAAAAAAATATTATAATTACGAAGCAACTTAGCCGTTACTTTACTCAGGTTCAGAATAAATGTATTTCTCCCGGTTATCAACTTTATCTATTAAAGACGTGATCAAGCAGTAAGGAAAATATTTAATATGGAAAGCTTCTTCCTTTTCCATTTGCAATCATAGTGAATGCAAAACAGGAAGTCTCGAAGATCTCTCTCAGTAACACTTTCAGAGGAATAATTAATGACTTCTTAGGGACTTGCTTTCCCTTCGGAATCTAACATTCAGTCAGCAAATTGGAATCTTACGGTCAAGCTGCGATTTATTAATCGTCCGCGCTTTCGATAAAATGCATAATTATTCCTCGAGTTTCATAAGCAGAAAGAGATATATTCGCTCTATCATAAATATTAAGAGAAATAATTTCCATTAAATATTATCATAAATAAAATGTTATTCATGTCATTACTAAATACTAATATTATTATTATTAATAATACCACCTATGATAATTTTGAATAATATCTATCGCATAATGGCAAACAATTTTCATTACAGTAAACAACTATTCTATATCTTTCTGTGAAACAGATATTTCGACAAATTCGTTCAATAAAACGCCGATTATACTCGACAGATATCACTTACTTTGTTAATTTCTGCTAGTTTCGCGTACTAAAGAAAATTTCCCGATAATCTTTAAACTTTGGTATAAATCACGACGATTCTCCCGCTGAAACTGTGTTTTTTATTTGGATTCTTGCTACAAACGTTTTATCCCCAGCAATATTGGCGACCGTATCGAAGTCAGCCACTTACCCCGATGAGTTTTCGGAGAATGCCAGCGGAAAACTTGTCGAAAGACGATTTATGCGTTATTGCGCGCGGCACAGGTGTAATTTCTTTCACAAGTTTCCCAAATGTCACCCTATCCACGTACTATACGTGCGGTCTCAATAAAGATACGCCGCGAAGCAGAAACAAGTAATCGAAAGGTGAAAACTTGGATCGTAACCTGCCACGATATATTATCAGGATATTTCGAATCTTATCGAAGCGCGCGCACACACACAGCACGTTTGCGGGTATAATCCGTATTCCTTTTCATTACCTCTTTATTGTATTATATCTGTGCGGCTTTGAGTGCAGATTTCAAGTTCAGAATGTTATAATGACTTTTTACGAGAGAGAGAGAGAGAGAGAGAGAGAGAGAGAGAGAGAGAGAAGGCGATATCTTTGCCGTGTAAACTTCAAGACCGCCAGCTCGGCAGGGCTTTCACCATTCTCGCGAAAATGTGAGGCCATCCTCGCGCGGAATTTTTACACGTCAAAAACGTAGCAACGCCGCTACTCCTGGCACTCGCGCGCCAGCCTCACTTATCCACCGATATTCACCGAGGTATCGCCCGGCAGTAGCGAGAATCCGTTCTTGCCGGGTCGTCGTAAAAACCGTTATGAAACTTAAAACAACGGGAGCCGTAAGATCTAAATTACGCGCCGGCGAACTTCACGGGCGGGGAAAACCCGTCCGATGAAAAAGCATCATCGAGCGCGTACTGAAAATTTTCCCCGCCGCGAGTTTTCAGCTACCTCGTCAAATCTCTCATTCCCCGTACCTCGTTTTTACCTTATTTCAGATCGTATTTTCTCTCTTTCCCCGTCTCTCTTTCTCCCGTACGCACGGGGAATAGGGATGAAAACGCTGAACTCGCCAACTTCCCGCAGAAATGCTCGTTTCCGGCGGACGGCTTATCGCCATTAGCCGACACTTCATCCTCTGCGGGGTGGCGAAGCACCCTCCTTTCTCATCACGAGTCGTCCTCCCCGCTGGCTGGGAGTGCGGAAAGAGTTGCGAAAATTTCTTCGTTAATTCCGGGAAAGTCGAGGACGACTCGAAGGAGCGTCCCGCGCGGCGACAGAAATAAAATTAGAAATTTTGCAGATTGTCGACGAGCCGCAATGACCGATTGCCAACGGCGAGGCGTACTCTCTTACAGTCTCTAGCAGTTTTCGCAAAGAATTCTATCTTCGCTTCGCTTCGCAATATTTCTGATTGTTTGATAATCTCGCGTTAATCAGAGATAATGAAATAATTATATATTATTAAAAACAATTTCAGAAATCATATCGTAGATTTTTTTATCAATTTTTTTAAAAAAGGGCATTACGACGGAACTGATTTGCACACACTAATAAGATTTCGTTTATGTGGATATAATACAATGTTTTTGCGATACAACAGCCCGATGTTATCGATTAGCAAAATTGTGTATACGATAATTAGGGAATGCATATGAAACGCATGCATATTCATGAAATGCATTTACATTGAACGATACGGCCGTTCGACAAATGTTGGATAGGAAGAGAAAGAGAGAAAGGGAGAGATTTCCATAAATCACTTTCGGAATTGATGATTTTTCATTTTTCATGTTTACATAAACGGGCAAATCATTGTTTCCTGAATAACGATTCACAAATATCAGCTAAATTTGCTTTCTAAATTTGGATACTAGAATACTAAAATGCAGAAGATTTAATTCGTTCGCTTGGTAAACGAAAATGTTAAAAACTTGAAAGATATTTAATCGTTTTACCATAATTTGAAAATGCTTAATCACTGTAAAAATTACTTAAAAATCTGAGCTAAATTTCCATATAATACACCGATTTCACTCGATTGTAATGCGTTAAGATGGTGAAGCAGCGCTGGATGAGCGCTGCTTCGCCGAGTCCTAAAGCGACTGCAAAAGCGCATGTTTCTTCGCGCGAAAGCGCGTTTGAATACGGTAAATCAATGATTTAGCGACAGCTTCCAATTCCGCAATCCCTCGTCTGTGATACCGCGCGGCTTGAGATAGTAAACACGCGGATCCATACATTACAGTGACACGATGCGTCTTGATACCAGCCGCAACGCAAATATAGAGATTCCGTGCCGTAATGCGTGGTAAACACACGCATTTGCATATCCGCCAATCCCAACGCGCGTCTATCGAAAGGCAGGTAAGTGGATTTACCTGAGCAAGGTGCGGTGAACTATGCGCCTAAAAATATCCCCGACGTCACGTTCATCCAGGCGTACGCATTCGCAAGAGCAAAATTCCTGTCAAGAAATTTTATCCACAATGTAGGCAGATGATGTATGCACTTCTGTGAAGCTAGCAGAACCATTTCGGCAGAATCAAATCAAACCAATCAGAATATTTAGTACTTATTTTGTACCACCAAAAATAAATTTGTATCCTGTGTCAATTTAAAAAAAAAAGTAGAGTAGACCGAGGCGAATTGGATCACAGGGCGGATAAAAATGATTTGTATTTTACATTATAGATATATTAATAAATGTAACAAATACGATCTCAATTCTTACTTTGATCCGATTCGCCTCGGTCTACCCTAGTTTTGTTAACTTAATGGTTCTACTAGTTTCTGAGAAGTGATGTATGCGAAATTAAACAGTTACTCGGTTATATTAGGACGCATCAGACTAATTCTGCCTCTAAACATTCCGCACGAAGATCAATCAATCCTGCAACTGAAATTTATTTTGGATTCTCAGAAACTCGGGACGTAATCACTTTAAGAAATTAAAGTTGCACGTTTTGGAATGCACTCCTAAGAAACTTCGGCGTCATTGCGTTAGAATGACAGATCTAACGAGGAAAGTTTGATTTAAGGAATACAAATTTCTTCGCAATGTCTGTGAAGTATGTCGCACCGTTATAGTATTTATTCTTATTGTTAGTCTACGGAAAATCGTCACTCATCTTCTGATTTTCTGTTATATAAAAAAACGTCAGGCGAGAGAGAGAGAGAGAGAGAGAGAGAGAGAGAGTTTTTGGGATCATTTAATGAATTTCCAGAAAATTCTGAAGCTACGGCGTCTGGGAGACAACGGTAGTGTCGTCAATTCTCTCGTTACGTCATTAATGTCGGTGACACAATGTGTCGTGAGTTCGTTACCGCGAGTGCGATCGCTCGCGACACTCTCCCCCGGTCCTCTCGTACGACCTCGTTACGGTGCTGCACTCCCATTAGAGGAAAATTGATAGTGACTATCTCTCTCTCCGGTGCCCACCCACCCTCCCACAAGGGCGATGCCTCCTCCGCCGTGCCACGTCGCGCCGCAATTCTACCGTCATCCTCCTAGCACCTACACGCGCGCCATATAAAGGCTCAAGCTGGAGAATTAACGAGACCGCGGAAGCGGGACATTAACGATCGGGACGATCATTGGGGCTGAATTATGTTCCGAATGATCGCGATGCCATTAGGAAGAGAACTATCGAATAGGCGGCAGCGATAAAGACGAGAGGAAGACTTCTCTTGCTGTTTGGATTCTGGGAGGGAACAGGGAGAGGACTCGAACGCGCGCAGAGTGCTTGAAAGTGCGCGCGGATACTATTGGAGGAAGCTCGAATGCTGAAAAGAAGAGGGCCGGAAACGCGAAGCTAATCTGTCATCGTTTTAATGGATTGCGAATCGAATGCTTGTTCGGTTCATATTTTTATTCTCTTATCTTAATTTTCTTATTTCCTCCTCTTTATGCTTCTTTGTGTAATGACGCGAAAAGAAGCATTTTTCAGAAATTGTTGTAAAAATATATCTCAATTCCATCTTTCTGTTTTAAATACCTACATATTTTTATACAACAACATAATAAAACTCTGTATAATGTATATTTTCATATACATACATGTATATAAATATGTGTGTATTGAAATGTATGTATTCAAATGCACTTTTTCTGCGTTAACATAAAATTATATCTATGCAGTTAGAATTTTGTGTTAAAATCTATGTAAATTTTAGATTGCTCAAAGTTTATTTTAAAAAGATACTGTATATAAATTTGGCGTTTTAATAAAATGAAAGAGCCAATTATATTATAATTAATTATTCATATTTCGTGTTTTCTCTTATATTCTCTTTATATCCTTGTTCGTTTTCCTATTTCTTTCTCTTTCTTCCGTATTTATAATTCAACTTTGGAAATTAACGAGATGGAGAGACAGTAACGATCGAGACGCTCACAGAAGATAAATTATGTTATCGTTAAGATGCCATTAAAAGAATAACGCATTGAATAACGATGTTCTAATAGATGATGGGATGAAGGATACTTATAAGGAAAAGGAGTGGCAGGAGAGAGGTCCTTTTATACACGCCAATCGATACGACGATAGTTTATGATATTAACGTCGCGATGATAATTCGCAGACAGACAATTTGAATAACTTGTTCAATCCATTATCATATCCATTAACTCCACGTTTGCAATAAATATTACTAATTTTGACTAATTTGAAGATATTATTGCGCGCGCTGTATAAATATTATTAATAATAAACACGATTGTGTTATGATTCAGATCAGTATGTATATCAAGCACATGCAAATAAAAATATTAGCTGAATAGATTATTGGAAATACGATGAATATTTATTAAGGTCTATTGATTCGAACGGTGGGTCCGCGAATATAAAATAATTTTATATTCGCAAATATAATACAATTCTGTGTGAGAATTGTGAAAGAACATACTATATTCAACAAAAATTGCGAACAAATGTTACGGATTATGGACAGAAGATTACGGATTCTATAACTCGTCAAAAAATATACATATATATATTTAACAATTGTATATGCATATACATATACTTAACTTCCACATATAAGGGCCAATCAAATAAAAGTGAGCGAAGGAAATTATTCGAAAAATCTTTATTTCAAAAAAAGTCTTCACCAGCATCGAGGCACTTACTCCACTAACAATGAATAACGAGCCTAGTAATTCCACGCTCATAAAAGTCCGTTGATTTTTGCCTCAGAATACATATATGTAACTACCTCCTGTATATCATCATCCAACACAAACCTGTAACCCTTCAGCTGCTTATTCAACGCACCGAAAATGTGACAGTCACAAGAGGAAAAATCCGCGCTATACGGAAGGTGCTCGACGAGAACTTGTCATTTAAACTTCCGATATGTATCACGAGTCATATTTACCGTAATAAAGTTGCACATTATCGTGCAATAAGATGATGTCTTTCATTAATTAATTTGTTCTTTTTAAGCGAATTTTAAGCTTTAGAATCATTAGGCTTGTTATTTAATGAGAACAATGCCTCGATAGAGACCTTTTCTTAAATACAGAGAAGAGTATATGAAATAATCTTCTTGGCTCAGTTTCACTTGACTGGCTTTTATACAATACATGGAAATATGTTAAAATGCATTTAGGTAATATATTTTTTAAAATTTCGATATAATCTATAAAATTCTAGATTAAATGTAAACAATGAATATAAAAACAAAAACTTTCAATTAAAATTCTTTAGTTTTTGAATGAAAATTCCCACGAATTAAAAATTTCGTTTGAAAGTTGTTTGTTATTTTTAATCTGCAATTCTACAAAACGCATCGAAAATTTTATCGAAAAGCATTATAACTAAAATCAATTTTGATTGTGGGAATCATGCGAAAAATGATCAATTTTATAAATGTAAAGTTAACGTATTATATCCTTTTGAATTCTCATTTTTTTTATATTTCATCGCCGAGGCTAGTTACGAAATGAACAAAAAAATTCTAAATTTTCTTGATGCCTTAAAATTCTACCAATTACATTAACATTTGGAAAATAATATACTAATTTCGCAGAAGCTGAATTACTACCAGCATTGTTAAATTGATAGCCTTTATACGGAATAACAACAATGTGATCCGAGCCAAACCAAAACTAATTAATTCAAAACCGCCATGTGCAAAGCCCACTTGGTGCTCTCGATATAAGTATAGCGTAATACTGCACCGAGGAATCGCGGTCGCGGTAACGTAACGACCCAGGATCTATGTTTCCTCGCGGCAAAGAGCGGTACTCGTAAATACAACGGAAACTCAATATCGCGTTACTATTAGCGTCGACCGCTGAAAACGGATCCTTGAAACTACTTCTGCGATTACAGTCGTCGGGGGAGTCGATAACTCCTACGTGGCGCACGATAACTATAAGTGGAACAATATCTATTACTCGCGCAGTTAACAGTTCGGGAACGCTGTTCATATGCTTAAGGATATTTAGCTCAGACCCCTTTACGGCCTCTTGATCACTTCGCTCGAATTATCGCTCGGCGGACAACGCGTGCCAATTCTCTCTCTCTCTCTCTCTTGCTCTCTCTCCTCCCCCCTCCTCTCATCTCTATTCGCAATTAATATTATCAACTCCTAGTACAACTCTCGCTTACTGCGATATGTAACTTGAATATATGATAAATTCAATTGCATTGACAATATCAAAAATATCGACAAGTTTGATTAAATTTAATTTAAAGTAAAACAAGAAAACAATAAAGTAGGAAAAAAATAAAAATTCAAAATTCACGAGCTGCAATATACGTAGATTTGTTCAAGAACTATTTCTAGAAATTTCTATAAAAAGATATTAAATAGCTCTTTCTTGAAAACATCCAATTACTTTCTGTACACTATCTTGCTATCTTTTCTAACTTTATATCAACATAAAATCACGACGATATCTTTTCAGCTTTTCTTATGAACTGCATGGGGGAAGTCTCTCGTTCCACTTACACAGCACATAATTTTCAGCTTATTTGAGTGGAGCGGTATAAAGCTAACCGTAAAAACGAGACTCTCGTTGCGAACGAAAGACCGGAAATTAATGTCCCTCTCCGCCGCTTCTTACACCGTCGAATAGTCTCGCGGATTCAAAGGAAGACGATAGTCGATATGTTTTTACATTTCCGTCAAGTTATACTTTACCCTAGATTATTGCTTTCACATTATTAATGTTTTCCTTACTTTAGTAAATAACGATATTTAATTGCGAGAAGATTTGAGATTCGTTATATGCAAATAACGAAGCAATTATAGTAAGTTTCCATGATAAATAGGATTTTTAATTGGCTGTCCAAGATTGATTAACTTAGTTGATTAATTTATTTTAATTTTCACCAGTTGTTACAGTCACGTTTCATGAATAATACTGCAGGTACGCTTTTTACGCTCACGAGCTAAATTGTGTAGCAGTAGAATCCAAATCAATGTCCGAGAGAAAGAGAGGAAGAGAGAGAGAGAGATTTTTCTCTTTTCTACTTCCATCTAACGCGTTACCAAAAGTCGCGACTATACTCTCCATTTCTAATTCCATCTCCCCTCTTCCCCCCCGGCTTAATCTTGTCTCCGCTCGTAACATTCTCGAACGCGGAATTTATCGATGCCATTGGTCACGACAAGCTCTTCGAAAGTTGCGCGACGTCAGTAGAAATTTATGTTTTGGAAACATTCGCTGCAGTCCAAATGACGAATAGTCCGACGATGCCGGTCGGTGACATGCAGAATGGCAACGATAAAGGCGAGGGGCAAAGGGACGAGGGAACATGGCACGACGATTTACTTAAAAGTTGGGACGATTAATTAATGCCGTGACAGGAGATTTCACCGTCTACCTCCCTTCCCTGCCTCGTTCTCTCGTCCTTCCTCGCCTTTCTGTTTAAACTCGGTCTTTGTTACTTGGCTCGAACTCGAGTCGGTATACCAGCGGCTCGAAGAGATGAACGTTTAGGTTCCGTTCATTTACTTGCAAATTTTTGTGTCGTGCCGTCGAATACGAACGAGGTACGAAAGTTGCGCGGGACAGCTCGACATGCCTCTACTCGCGCGATGTGTCTGTTGGGCATGCGGGAACTTCATTCCGCTGCCAGATGCGACGACTTTTCGTTTAGCAACTTTTCTGGCACGCTTGCCTTACTTCCCGCGTGTCTGTTAATCGTCGTGTCCCCGCTCGTTCTGATTACGCAATTTAAATTTTGACGTTTAAAGGAAAAGATAATTATAAGAAAAAATAAAGGCAGATTATGATTTCCTGTATACTTGTTCAAAACAATATACCTACGTATTTTAAATGTGTATGATAATTTATATTATTGTGTTTGTTTTTATCACAGTAAGATTAGGAAAACGCTACATTTTTAATAGTGCTATATTCCTTAATCTCAATGCAGTGCATATTTATATATTATATTTGTATTTATCTATCTGCTTATTAAACGAATATCAAAGACATAAAATTGATGCACGTAATGATTTAAATGAAAATTTCATAGTGTTTCGCAGTAAATATAATAGCGCCGTAAAAATGCAGGCTCGAGAAATCACAACCGCAGTGGCGTCGTGTTTCCGGGTAATAAATTATTTTTCCCCGGAAATCGACCGGAGCAAAGCGTCATAAATACTGACAAACAACAACGATAAATATGACGAACTTGACTATTAACGACGACGAACTTCACGAACGATTCAACCATGCCGACTTCGAGACCGCTGCAGCATCGCGATATTCATTAAAGTATAATTATTTCAGAACCACGGACGCAACGATAATACAAATTGCTTTGTAAATTCCCTAATTCCAACTAACTCGGCCTACGGGGAATCGTAAATGTAACGAAGCTTGTAATCATGCGCAAGTTAAATCGAGCAGATTTCGTTGGTCATCGCGTATAAATCGGCCGGAAACTATATGGAAAACAAATTCGCATCTTTCCATCTCGCGAATGAAATCGATTACAATGTTTTTTTTTTTTTATAATAAAAGTTCCGGATTATTACATCCATCATTTTATCTCTCAAAACGTAAATAACGGTTTTTGTACATCAATAACAAAACATCGAAAGGGGAAAATTAGCGAATAAAATGCATTCTGTAAGCATAAATACATTTGATGAATATACATTTCTCTAATTAAATTAGTTTATGTTATTTTAAATCATTGGAAGAGAGAGACATGACACACGGTCAATGTGAAAGAATATTTGATAGAGAATTCGTATGTATACGTTGAAACGTATATATTGAAAGCTCTTACAGTCTTCGTCCGCGCGTTTTCGAACTTGGAGAATATTGAATTGTTCTAACGTATTTTCTTGAACGTGAAAATTCACTCTATAGGAAAATTCGTATCCTG
This sequence comes from Tetramorium alpestre, assembly GCA_021460005.1. Taxonomy (NCBI): domain Eukaryota; kingdom Metazoa; phylum Arthropoda; class Insecta; order Hymenoptera; family Formicidae; genus Tetramorium; species Tetramorium alpestre. The sequence continues at coordinate 1,567,497 of JAJVSH010000021.1, read as the reverse complement.
ATGTAGATCGTTGAAAGACAAGATTTCTGAGTTCCTTTGCTTTGCGAAAACTTCCTTTTCCTTCCCTCATTTTTGAGATAGGATCGCGATATTGAACGTAAAATGAATAGAAATTTTTCGTTTATATTAAACCACCTAAAAAGATATTCCATATCTATTATAAAATCGAACCTACTAATTCGAGTTTTTTTTTTTGTAAAATTATCAAATCCTAAATATATGCTTTTGTATTATTCTTAATCTTATTTTTGATTTTTTTATAAAATGGATATAAACCACTTAAGCGTCACAATAATTGAAACAGTTGAAAAAGCGATAGGTTAAGACACTGCTTTATATTCATAACAGTATGTAATATATAAATATATAAATTTATGTACTAAAATTATATAATAAAGAATAAATTTAGGCAAAAGCATACATAGTAGGTTAAATTCTCTCTTAGCAGCATTTCTGAAAAGATCTTTATACTTTAATTTTTATAGTTTTCTTTGCTTGTCCAAGTTGGATCGTCGTATTGTTTTCTACATCAAATTGCCACAAAGCATTGATCTCAATGTTCTCACTTCACGCATAAAAATACGCCGTATGAAGGATATGAAAATCAGAATCGCCATCGAAAGTACTTCGCTCGAAGACAAAGGCTCCACGAAGTTCGAGATCGCGGCGCAAGGAAAACTTTTCCGTATCTTCAACTTCATAAACGTGAAAGTTATATCGAGCCGAGGAGTCTTTCACGAGCAAATCGCTTTTACGCAGTTTGCGAGAAGTCGTGCCGCACAAAGACGAAAAGGGCATAAACATACATATCGATTATTGAAATCAACGTACTTCCCGCGAGACTCGATATCGAAATGGAATGGCCATGTAAAAATGGTTTTTATGAAAAAATTCTTAACAATGGATTCTCTGCTATCAAAGGAGCAAGGATGACGTTGTTTTTTTTCTCACATCGCGGAAATCCTACTTAAGAACGGTGTGAAAAGCTAAGTTATTGCAATTTAAGTCGATTGGCCACCGAGCGGTGGAAGATGACGTACGGGCAACCAAAAAGGGACAGCTCTAGAGCGTCCCTCGAGCGTGCGCTAGAAGAGCTTTTTCCGTGCTTTGAACTTCGCAAACATATCCGGTGCATCCGGCCGAGACAAAAACGGAAGCACTAAAGTACCTGCAACTGCGCGATGTTGCTAACTTCGCTGCATTCAGAAACTCCTTACCCTTATAGCAGTTTTTGCTCGTTACTAAAAGGTGAATAATTACCCGATTCTGCGCGAGCGCAATTTCTAGCACCTTCCTATTATCCGCTAATGACGGTGCGTCTCAACTCAATCGCATACTTCTAGTCAACTAGACTCGCGTCATTCGATAGTTTCAGTCATTCAGGTTTTGCATATAAAACAATTAAAAGTTATACACATATTAATTCACTTATGTCACGTATTAATTACCAGCATATCAATAATAAATTATGCCATATTGATCTGTCAAACTGAAGAGATATTAATTTAATTTAATAAGAGTATCTTCATAATGATACTTATTTTTTAATCAAAGTTGTAAACATTATCTACGAACGTAGAACGAGAAGATGTTACATAATATAATTCCCATAAAAACTTTGTCTCGACGGTGATAATTTTCATTATATAATAACGGAGAGTTACTCAGAAACTCGACGGGTTAACCATCATTCGCGAAAGGAGAGAGAAAGAGAGAGAGAGAGAGAGAGAGAGAGAGAGAGAGAAACATCGAAATAAAGGAAGAGTGCTGAAGAGCAATTGCGTTTTCCCGCGTTTCTTCGCACTACAGAATGTTTATTGCTATGATACAGCCGCACGGTAGCTAAGTTAGGTGAGATCGTCCCCTTTGCCACCTTCAGAGGTATTTTCTTGAGGTGGTATTTCTCACTGTAGGGAGAGAGAATCTGCCGCCGCGTTGCAAGAAGTACAGGGGTGACGGCGGGTAGTTGGAAAATTCCATCCGGAAGTAACATTCTACTGGCCTATCTGAGCTCGTCGAAATTCTAAATGGGGCGTTCCATTTATTCAAACAGAATTTACGGCAAACCTTTGGAGTGCGCAAGGAGAGAGAGAGAGAGAGATACATTAATGTTGCACGAGGCAAGTATCTGTTTTATTATCTACAGATATATATACTTATTTGTATCAACGATTGAAAAGAAGCTACGGCTTTATCATGCAAAAGCACAAATTTTTGTCCATGGAGAAAACTGATTGCCTGTCAAAAGATTTTTATACATATATTTGTAATCATGAAATAATATAACATTTTTATATTTTTCTGTTTCGCCTTCATATTTCTCAGCTATAACGACCGTAGAATATAAATGAAGTCTAAAGATAAAATCAAAAAATTCTCTCTTTCTCTCTAACGTAAAATTAATTAAATTTAAATTTTGTTATTCACAGCGATCATTCTATTTCGGAACAAATTTGAGAATTAAACGATGTCCATTGGCCAGCATTTTAAAATAAGACCCAGTATTTTATTCGGGCAAAAATTCGAGAGAAACTTTTGAGGTCGCGCGCGAAAGCATTCGCATCGGAAAAATATAGCTTGTTGCTGGCAAGATATTTAAGGTAACCCCCGAACTTTATATCGTAGCTTGAGGAGTCTTCGACTTTGTATCGCCGTGGTCGTCCGTGTTATTTATGAGATAAGCAAATCTTTATTTATGGCGTAAACTTTTTTTCTATCGTCCGGTGCATTTTTCATACTTCAAATATAGATACACGCCTGTCCTCAGGGAAATTCTCCATCGCCAAGGAGGATCTTACACGAGGGCAACCGGGCCTTCGCTGTAGCTTGATACGAAAGATAGCATCCTGATGACGTCTATCTGCACGCTGGTCGAAAGTTTAAAGTTACGCTTTACATTTATTCCATGGCGATCTCGCCCGGTTCCTTTGGCATCGCCGATATCAAAAAGTGAGCGGAGAAGCTTGTCGTGGATAGGCGGCCGAAGCTTACCAACAAACTTTATATTGTGTCCCGCGAACAAAGTTTGCTCATGGCAAACTACATCGCGTCTTATTTATGAATAAATCTTTATTTATGCGCTGGATCACGCAGCAGTATAATGCCGCCATGGTCCCTGCATTTATCGTTGTCTTGTATTTACGTCACGTCTGAGATTAAAATAAATTGTTTGACAAAGCGAATAAAGTATGCCATTGCACCCCGAACTTATTTGTAACAATATCTTACGTTTAACACAATGAAAACTTAACAGCTCTTTCATAACTTCAAATTATGGGAAAATTATGAAATTAAATAATCCAAATCTATACTATATAATTTTTATAAATCTATACTATATAAAATTTAAAAAATGATATATCTAATAAAATTAAAATTAATTAATATTTATATTATATAAATTTTAATATTTGTAATAAATATACACATATTAAGAATATTCGTTATTTACTTTATGATAAGATTTATGCTTCATAAATACGGAAATGGCATTTTATAATTATTNGGGATAATAAAAGTACGTTTTTTCAAGAATATATTTATAGTCGCGAAGAAAGAAAATTGACATATGCATAAATAGTAACACAATTTTTGCGAACCGACCACAAGTGGTTTGCGCGTATGCATGATTTTACCGTTAACCGAAATCATATTTTCCCTAAGCTATTTTCTGAGGCCTCTATAAAGACAGGCGGACCCTCGAAAATTATGCTATCCCTATCGTCATTCAGCATGATCTCATTTTCTCAGCGAATAGGAAACGCGCGAGGGTTTCTGTACGAAGGGGAATGACTCGTTTTTTCCAACAGCTAGAAAGTAAGACAGACCGAGTTCTCCAAAAAGCAAGATCCGTGAAAGCGAAAGAATAGTATGAAAAAGAAAGTATGAGGGAAGAAAGAGCAATAGGAGAAAATTATGTTTGCTGCGGTAATCTTGTTTCGTATACATAAAGTATAGTGTGAAAAAGAGGGTGGAAAGTGAAAGTAACATGTTCCTCGGATTCTCTTATCTTCCTTGCGAGCCTTATATTGCGTTTATGAAAAAGCATCCTTAGAGCCTCTTTCAAAAATTTTTTTATTATTTTATTCAAATCTTTGTAGCATTAAATTAAATAATTCTTTAACATTCTACTGATGTTTTATCAGATTTCGTAAACGTATTCGAACAATTTTTATAACAAATTCACACATTTTTGCTAAATATAATTCACAATGTGCATTTGAAAAATAGAGAGAGAGAGAGAATGAGAAAGAATTTCGCAAATTCAATATTCCAGAAGATCACGTAAAAGTATAACTTTACGATCTGTTTCATGAAGAAAATGAACATTGTGAACGTAGTTTCTTTTGACTTTAGAAAATTTTTCATTTGATTTATTTACCTCTCCGGACTGGCGCGCCAATAATGCAACAAACAGCAACAGATAACAACATTGTATGGGAAAAAAACAAAAAAGAAACTAAGAAAATGAGTAAAGAAAAGGAAAGTGCTAATTAAACAACTGAAAAGATATAGAGTCTCATCATGCATATTGCGGTTTTTTTATTGAACGTGAAGCAAATGAAAGAAATGAAAATCACATGTTGAGGAGGGCATTGCAAAATTGCCTTTACACCGAATGGTGCGGAGCGGGGTGAATGAAAGCGTTAAAAGCGGTACGACGCAATAAAAAGTGCACAAGACAATAGACCGGGTGGAGTGCGTTTTTTTCTTATCAATACACCAGGTACGGCGGCGGCGGCGGCGGCGGCATGGTACAGCGCGGAATTGCTCGAACTTTTTTAGACTTTTCTGCCAGTGCACAATGGGCAGAGGGCAGCTCGGGGAATAGGCGGTTCGCGTGAATACTAAATTTTAAAAGTAAGCCAAGACGAGAGAAATTTATGGTACGCGCGAGTGTAAGTTTACAATTACACGGAAGAACGAGGGGACAGGAAATAGAGGAAAGGGGAGCAGAGAAAGGGGGAGAGAGCGGTACAACCCACCGTGTCTTAATCCCCTTTTTATCTCTGCACCTTTTACTCGGAGTATCTATGGCCCTTAGAGAGGGCAACGCGGAATCTCGAAGATCCTCCCCCATGAGGGATAATGTGCAGCGATCGTATATACAGATACTAGAATTAGGGATTAGATTAAGAAATGTGACTTCCTTCGAATGCGATTTGTTGATTAAATAACTTACACTTAAGTATCGACAGATTTCGGTATCAGATGTACATTAGCTTTTTTTTAAACTAAACATATTGTCATAATAAACATTTAAATTAATGTTAATGTGAATAATTGGATAAACTTAGAGAAAAAAAATTGAAGCATTTTAACATAAGCGAAAATAATTGAAAAATATTTTATAAACAAGTCATAAAAAAAATAAAAAAGAAGCATTATAATAATTAATTGTTAAATAATATTATTTTCACAAAGATAAATGTTTAATTTTACAATGGAGATTGTAAATAAATTAAAACAATTTAGCATAAAGAATTATAAAGAGAAGCTAAAACTCTTTTCTCATATTCTAGTTATGTAACATAATCATCCATATGTATCCATTGCATGTCTTTATATTGTAATAAAGACAGCTGCTAATGACAGCTGTAAGTAACATCAGACCGAGTGATGGACCACTAGCTGGCAGTCCTTAATGTCATTTAGCCAACACAGACTACTTCCAGCGCATTACAAGTTTATACGATACATATCGTCATTTGGCAACATCTGCGCGGACGGGCGTGTCGAGCTGCAAATTCACTCAACGCACACGCACACTTCAAATTAGTGTTCTACCCTATAAGCATAATCTAGACAACAAAATTAGTATTCAAATTACCATTCCACTAGACTGTACTATAAAATTACCATTTGGATTAGCTCGGCACGAATAGATCTAGAAGAAACTACTTGAACAACGAAAAAAATAACTAATGGAGAAGTGCCTGATATAAGCCTTTCGTCGAGAACGAATAGTCGCGAGAATATCGTATTAATATGAAAAAGTAAACAAAACATTTCTAAAACTGAATTATATCGCCATCGGTGAGTCGAAAAATTGTTCGCAATGTTCGCACGTTCATCAGCGACGGAGTTATCGTATGCGATTATCGGGAAAACTTCTTCCGGGATATTTAAAACGTATTTTGTGTCGACCGAAGGCGGGAAAGCGGCTGATAAAAGCCGGAATTAATGCGAAATGGAAAACTTGAAGGTACTTTAATTATGTTTCCCGGGTTTAAGCCAGCCCTTCGTGGTTACGCGCCGCGAAATCCCTCTGTCTTAAGGGGATTCTTATGAAACCTCTACAGTACTGACGACTAATTGTTGAGAAAGGCAAGTCAGGATCACGATTCGTCGCAGAAGATAAAGACTTATAATTCCATAAGCGCCTTTCTCTTTTTCATCGCGAAGCTTTCTACACGAGTTAAAATTGATTAGCTAATGATGAATATAATAAAATTACATAAATAAAAAATTAACCCGTAAATTACTTTATAATAGTTTGTAGTAATTTCTACGTAATATATGAATATTAAGAGGAATTTAAGAAATTAAAAAAGTAATATAGCTCTTTTATAAATATACAATACACGATAATAAATGTAATGTACACGATATTTTATAAACATACAATACACGATAATAAATAAATAAATGTTGCATACTTAAATAATATAACTTCATATATCAAATTTTTCCAACAGTTAAGAAGTTAAAAAAAATAGAGAGAGATTATTGTTTTCCATTTCTTCTTGAATAATCCTATTAATAACCATTCGTTAATTGGTTTGCCGCAAATCTGTTCGTTAAATATCTCTGGATGTTTCCAATTTGCATTACAGACATACAAATTTTACCGTTGGTAAAATGGTATGATCTCGAAAAACATCCGTGATTATCGTAATCCATTTGCATACGCTTAAAAGGCTCTCATGGCGAATCCGCGCAGTATAATATTATCAACAAGCTAAAAGCCTGAAATCAAGCTTTCGAATCAGAGTGGTCGGAACGAATTTTCCCGAACTAACCAACTCGTATCGGTTTATTAAAGCGCCGTAGGACATTTTCACGTACTGATTACACATCAATGGGGTTATTCACGACCTCCGTTTCCTTTTTTTTCCGCGGGACGTGTACGGGTTACCATCGGCGGAAAATTGGCCCGGCGCCAGATCGGGCTTAAAGCTTTTCTACCGTTCTCCACTGCAAATAATACGCTAGAAGCTCACGTCGAATCGTCGGCCGGATATACTTTTAAATTCGTTACACAACCCGTTAGAGAATATTTGCGATCATATTTCTTTCGAATCACGAGTATCGTGACGTACGCGATCGATACAAATAAGGGAGGACGATCGTGGTAGTCTGATAGAACGAATAATTGAATTTCCACATGAATGCTTCGTTTCACAAAGCTACGTATCATCTTGAAGTATTAAGATCTTTGAATTCTTTATATATTTAAAGAGAGATATATCTCTCTCGCATAATACAATATAATTTAATGTACTAGTCACAAGTATAGTATATTTATGACAACAGAAATTAATTCATTAATTAGTTCACAACGCACCATACATCATATAGGTGTATAAAGTGATGTATTAATATGTGTGTATATACATATATATATCGTAACTGCATATCTAATTTTCGTTAAATATTACTAAAACCGTATATTAATATATTATTTCTGAGAAACAAGTACTTGTACTTCGCTACTTACACTATATACCTTTACATTAAAGTAATATTCCCCCTAGTCAAATATAGCCATAATTTCGCATCGCGATACAATTGTTCTACATTCAAGTACAAAGAGCTTGTGTCATTCCCACGAAACTTGGTTGAATAGCTGAATGGCGTGAATACGAGGAAGGTCGACCGATGGAACGCTTTAAATATTTGCCCGTCAGTGAGTGTCCTGTGAACTAGCTCTCTTTATCCCTCTCTCTGTCTGCTTAAAAAAAAAATCCCTAGTCAAATCGATAAACCCATCGTCGATTTCACGGTAAGCCGCGAGTGAAAACGCGGTCGATCAGTCAGACGATCCAGCGAAGCGCTTCGATCATCGGACAAATGACAAATCCGACGCAATGTCGAGGGCGGGCGCGATAAAACCGGTTGTTTTTCGGGACAAGTTGCGCCTTTGCGCCATCCGAGAGGTTCTTTTTCCGTCCCTCTTGTCAACGCGACCGGGACAAGAACAAGAGGCGAAAAAAGAGTACGGGGTGGTGGAAAGGCGGAAAAGGTGTTAAGAACTACGGGCGGAACCGTTACGCTTCTTCCCTTTGACCTTCGAGCAAAATAAGAATAGTGCTCCACTGACTTTCCTTCCATTTAGACTCTACTAGCGACTGAAAGAAGATCGTCTTTTTGTTTCATTAATCTAAGCAAAGTAGTCGCCGCGGAAGGCGGCCGAGTGACTGCGCGAATCAATACGCGAACGTAGTTTATGTAATCGACGAAGAAACAGCGATATCGAAACGAAAATTTCAAAGCGTTCTCTCGAAAATACATTCTTTTTACATCATAAAATTAAATTCTCGAAAAATTCCCCCCGGAAGTATAAACTCAACTTTGAAACGCGCAGAATATTTATACTAATATTTATTTAGTTATTGGAATATGCAATTTATATTTTCCATTTTGCAATATATCCTAAATCATATATCGATAAAAATAAATGATATAAACGTACATTAATATTTTCAATTTTTAAAAATTTTGTCGTTACCTTCAATTTAAATATAATTTAAATTGATTTTAATTAACACCAATTTTTTTAGTATTCTAATATTTTTCGTTCTCATACATTTCTATTCAATTTTTTCTCAATGATCTTATTGATAATCCTCTTTGCTCTATTGTTTTTGGTTTCGAAATAATTGTTTGCTTCGTAGTATGTCATTTAAATTCTTGCTCTCTTGCAGTTGCCGAAAGATAATGGGAACGCTGGGGGCTCTTAGTTATCTCACGCGCGTGCTTACGAGTTAAGATCAAGCGATGCGAAGTCATAAATTAATATCACGGAAGCACCTTGCGCAACTACACGGGACTACACGTAATTCCGTGACTTATGCGGAGAGAATGCATACAGCGGAATCGTGCAACAAATGTGCAAACATGCAAATACCGATATCACTTTACTCGGTCTTTATAACCTGCAATGGAAAGCAGAAGCAGCTTGGCAAATGCAAGATATTAGGAAGTGGCAGTTTTTGCTGGTAAACCTTGAAATTCGAGAATATACAGTCTTCTTCTAAACTCTTTCTTCCTATCTTACAATCTTAAATACATGCGATCGACGATATAAGGAAAATTAGCGTTCCTCTTATTTAAATTAAAAGTAATTGAATTCATTTCAATTTTTATTTAACTTGATTCTTATTTTAATTCCCTTTTTTCTTTCTTTTAATCCTAATTAGTGATCTGTTTGAGACAGACTTCCAAATTGTAACACGATAATTTGTAAAATCTTTTACACATCGAGCACTACTTTGCTCATTATCCATATATGATCCTAATAATTAATTGAAAGGGGCAATCTTTGAATTGAAGACACTTATCGAGGTCGTCGATCAAAAGAATTCAGCCGCACGTCTCTCATCGCTTAACTTCAATAAAACTCAAAGCAAACTCGGACTTTAGAGCACGCTCGCAACGCGAAAGCCTTAAGCTATAGTTCACCTCGTTTATGCGGAAGTCCGGCACCGGTTCGAAGCGATGAAGTTCCCACGCCATGGCTTGAAATCGAACCCGACCCGTTATATCGAAAATAATCTCCGACCTTGCCGAGTGTGCGATCGTAAACCATCATTCCCGCTACGCTATCTTATGCGTAGAACTTTTGCAACCACTAACACAACTTTCTCATCGGTCCATCCATTTGTCGACTTTACAAATCAAACGATATAAAACATGGGAAGACCACTCGCTTTTTTTCATTTTTAGAATCATTTCCACGGTATGTGGTCGAGTTATTCATAATTATATGTATAGACTTGGTTTTTTTGTTCAGAGCATTTCATTTAACAATAAGATAAAAATATAAGTTCTAGAATGTCGTAACGAGAAACATTTGTAATAGCGTTTGTAATAATTAATGTAATACATTAATTGTAAGAAAGAGTGGCTCGTGATTCTGTAAGTCTATTTTTAGTACTTGTAATATGTACGGAGTAAATGTTTAAATTAGCGTATAAATAACTATAAATGATGTTCTTTTAAAACAAAGTTTCGTATGTAAGTTTTACACTAACCGACTTCCTTCATTACTCGGCAAAATTGAGACTTTGCTATTACTTGAACTTTACACATATACGTGTATGCGATATATGCGTTATACATCATCATAATGAAATGTCATGTTTGTATTAAAGTTTCGTATGAGCATATAGTCGATAAAAGATGTAATAAAATATTATATTTATATAAATCTTTTCTATCTTTTAAGAAGAAAAAATTGTAATATTATATTTCAGAGAGAGAGAGAGAGAAAGAGACATTTTCTTTCCTCTCTTTTCCATCTCTTTTTTCACGAACCTTTTCCCACGACTCTATTCCACGCCTCTCTATCGACTTTGCTTATAGCCTATTTAACGAAAACAATGACATTAACTGCTAACATCTGTTCTTTACAAATTATTGAACGTGCAGATAATGTTTCATTTAAGAACCTTTCGCAATCGTAAATTTACTCTTAATAAGTTGATTGTAAATGTCACGGAATCTTTTATTAAAAAATAATTAATCAATTATACACTGCATAGTTGATGAATAAATACGAATGAACGTCGAAAAATTATGTTTTATCATAATATACGGCACGTAAAATATAGTATTTTATAGTATATATAAAATGCTATGTATTACAATCGTATTATTTAGGTTCGTGAATCGTTATTATGTCAATTCTGCAATCAGCAACGCGAGTGACAACGTTCCTAACACGTAGGACAATTTCTAGATGCTCCACGAATGTTCATTAAAGTAATTTCACTGAGAGATGCAATGCGATAAACGCCTAAAATTCCAGAAAACAGTGCGTTCGGTATGTAGGTACGGCATGTCTGACCTTTATTTGACTATATCTACTTGGCAGTAGCGAAGACAAGCTTTCTCTCTTTTTAAGAACCTTTCTCCGTTTATGCAAACATTAGCGGCATATAATTATTATAAATTATGCAAACTCTTGGTTTAAATCGTAAAAATTATTTTAAAAAAAATTATACATATATTAAAAATTTTTTTTAATTACATATATTATATAATTTAAAAAATATTATTTTATACGTATATAGTTATTCGTATAAAATTACTAATTTAACCATTAAAATTTGAAAAAATATGAAAAAATAGTTCGTTCTGACGTTCACTATAAAGAGGGACATTATTCAATGAAAAAAGTTATTTTCTGAGTGGAGGCGTTAAGGATTTCAAGGTCAATTTAATTATTTATAATTGCCTGTTGTATAATTTGCAGATGAGTAACTTTCGACGATTACGCTTTTCCGTTATTTGCAAAATGACACCTTTGCTCAAGGAGATTGTCCAGCTTATAATTCATTCTTCAAAACTACGCAACGCTCCGTGATGTGTCAAAGTGATTTTTGCGTGCCATAATTTGCTATCGAACGATTATTTCGACATATTCGCGCTCGTTACGGACAGCAACGCGTATATCAACGTGTTGCGAGCATCTTGACAGAGTGCAGCGTTCGACCGTCATCTGTAGCAGATCGCCCGTCGATGCGTTCCGATTTGACTGCTCCGGCGTTTCTCAGGCCCGAATTCAAGAAAACCGGCAGCGTCAATTTCTCGCCGCAGGCGAAGTCGTTAACCCCGATTACGAATTTATCATCATCCGACGTAAAACCCGGACGAACCGAATGTGAGACATCGGAACGGATATTACGACGTCTGTTAACGTCACGGTAACGCAACTCACGCGAGCGAAACTCGCGCGCGCGTCAAAGAATCGCGTGTCTCCCCCCTTCCCCCTTTCCCCTTTCCCCCCCGGATGGATACCCGCCGCCACTCGAAACAGACGGAAGCGTATCGATATCGCCAGCGTGAAATTCGGAATCTCTCGACAGGCCACTCACGGATGTCGGCCAACCTGTCCGTAACGCGCGCGGCTCGCTGACGTCAACCCTTCCCGGTCTCTTTTTTTTTTTTTAACAATTTTAACTCACCTGCTGCGAAGTCGATCGAATCACTCCATAGTGTCACTGTCAGCGGCTGACTTGGGCCCCGTTTTGGGCGAGCGTCCCCTCTGGAGATGGCCTGGATACAAGACACAAACACCATCAACACGTACGCTCGTGCGCGCGGGCGATCCGGAAAAAGCGTGACCCGGCGGCGGAGCGGAGAGAGAGAGAGAGAGAGAGTGAACGAGAAACAAAAAAGGGAGGAAAAAAAACGAGAGAGCGAGGGGAGCGCGGAGCGACGGAGAGAGAGAGACACAGAGGGAGAGAGGAGACAGAGAGAATGTGAGAGCGCGACGAACGTAACACGTCCGGCTTCGCGTCCGCGCGTGCACTGACTTCTGCTCTGTCTGTTCAGGCGCGCCAGCCCGCAGTCCATCCACCTTGGGCCACTGTAGACTCGTCGCTAGGTTGCCATGGCGACCGGTCAACAGCACGCGCGCAGTCGGCGCGAGCGAGACGCCGTCACGCGGCTGTCGACGGGGGCGCGCGGACGGGTGGCGCGGTGGCGCGGGAGCGGGGCGAGAGTGAAATTTCCACGTTTTGTGGAAAATTCCTTTGAACAAGTGGAAACGTATAATGAAATCACGTCGCGACGAATCATTCGCCGCAAGAAAATATGTATTATACATTGAAAATATATTATGGCGGACAAAGCGCTCTCTCTCTCTCTCTCTCTCTCTCTCTCTCTCTCTCTCTCTCTCTCTCTCTCTCTCTCTCTCTCCCCTCCTTCCTTTTTTTTTCATCCTCCCTCTAGCAAAAATATATATCAAAATACAGTTAATACAGCTATATAATAATATCGGAAACTAAAATCGGAGCAGTGGACTGCTCCTGCGCATTGAACATGTAATGTAATAAAATATATCAATGTGTAATTGATTAAAATTATTAAAAACGTAAAGCCTATTTTAACGATTTATAATAAAATTGCGTCGCAATATTATTCGCTACGAGAAAATATTATATCAAATATTACCTATATATTTAAAATATATTATGGCACACAAAGCTACATCTTTCTCACCTCTCCTCCCTCTCTCCCGGGGAAAATATGTAACAAAATATATGAAAATATAATTAATACGTTTAATAATATCAGGAGAAACTAAAATCAGACCAGTAAAATGATGCTCTGTTGAACGTGTAGTAATATAAAATACACGTGTATATACATATAATTGATTAAAATTATTAGAAAACATAAAGCTTATTTTAACGATTTATAATAAAACCACGTCGCGATATTATTTGCTACAAAAAAAATTTACACCAAGTATTATACATTTAAATTTTTTAATATTGTGGCACTCTTTCTGTCTTTCTTTTACTCTAGCCTTCTCTCTCCTTCTCATCCCCCTTTCCATGAAAATGTTTAACAAGATATATCAAAATACAGTTAATACTGTTAAAAGTATTGGGAGAAATTAAAACAAAAACACTAGAATGCTGTTATGATCATGTAATATAATAAAATATATCAATGTGTGTAATTTTAGTTAAAATTATTGAAAGCACAAAGCTCACTTTAACGATTTATAATTCGTATCAGATTTTAAGGGATGAAATTCTATTCTAGTGTTATACGTACATACATGCGTGTAAGTATTTTAATAAAATACTATTTTAATAGAATATAATATAGGTATATATTATTGTATATGATTAATTCTTCGCACGCTTTCTCAGTGTTGCACAGCATATAAAATTAAAATTAAAATTCCATCATGAATTCTGATTTATCATGAATTATAGGTCCTCTGGAATAAACTTGAAATCGTTCATAATTAGAAAACGCACGTTAAAGAAAGTTGATTCTTTATATTAAATTGAATTAACCATAATAATTCTTAACGAAAGAAAAATAAGTTTGGATACGTTTGTGACTACGTAACTATTTCTTTCGGGGCAAAGTAATACGCGTCAATCAATAAAAAAGAAACATTAATATAGACATATTGTCATGTAACGATTTGTACAAATGTAAATTGAATACTTTCGTGTGTTTCCAGGGTACGTGTGTGTATCGCAATAATCAGCAGTTATTATTTTAGTATTCCCGTCGCGATCGGGTTTGCAATTCATTTTTTAGACCACATTTGCGTCTCTATTTTCCGCGCGTTTCAATCGGCACAAAGCAGGAAAATATAGAAAATCAATAATACGATTTAATAACTTTCTCATGCATCGCGCTAACAAAAAAATTCGGGTATTTCGACGTTTCACTGCATGTAGGTATCTAGAGAGTTAATAACGACCGCATGTTGAAAAGAACCGTCGAATCTCGGAGATGGCTGAGGCCATCGGACAAGCTGATGCTGCAGAAACGTATTCGCGAATACGTAAGCTTTCTATCAACGCGATAGATTTTCGGTGATCAATGCGACGGATCATCTTTATCATTTCAATCTTTCCTCCTATATATTTGTTTCGCGCATATGTGATAAATTTGAATTATTCGGCAAAATCAATAGAATAACTCAAAAATGTTCAAAGTGAATTATAGAAAATAAAATAATTTTATCTTCAACGATCGCAGCTGAAAAAAAATGAAAAAAATTAAATGAAAACGCAGCTGAATGCTAAAAGAACGAAATTAACGACCGAAAAAAAAGGCAAACACTCCGCATGTGCAAGAAATATTATTTACCTCGAAACCGTATTTCCGCGTAACTTAGCTCCGCTTTTATACCGATTCAATTATCCGTAATTTCCCAACTTCTCTCAATTTATTAATTAAAGAATTTGCATGCTGAAGAAAATCTCTCGCGACTGAATAAAACGCATAGATAAGACGGTAAACAAGAAAGATGGGCGGCAAGAAAGAACGGGGAGGAAATAAAGAACGAGGCGGGGAATTCCGGAGGCTGTGGATTATGCGCATCGTGGAAATTAATAAGAGGCACGATGTAAACGTGCACGGTTGAAATGCGCCTTCCACGAAGAAAAGATCGTTAATGCCGGGCTTGTTTTACTTTTTCGCTCTTTCTTTCTGTCCCTCTTTTTTTTTTTTAATGCCGCTCCAGGACGTCGATACGATGCGACTACGTGAATACGTGACTTCCAACTCGAGCATCTCATAAATACGAGCAAATTCCCTGAAGTGGAGAGGTGAGCGGCTCATTCGACGGTGAGAGCGCGGACGAAATGTCTGTGTGGCGAAGTTTCGAAAAAAGAAAAGAATACGCGAGGGGCGAGGAGAGGAGTGGAAATTGCGAAAATTAATTTACGCGCGGTCGTAAGTGAACCACTTGTTCCGTACGTTCGCCACGTACGCCGATAGTGGAACGGAGAACGGAGATTTATTTTCTGCCGTTATCGCGGGTATGCAAAACGATTCCGATGCAGAACCTGCGTTTTCGCAGATCTAATTACGCCCGTCTCAATAATTCACAAGAAGCACAAACAAATCTTGACCTCGCAATTCCACTTAATGGCTTGTTATTCAGCTGCCGCCTATCGCAAATTAGAGTCTACATATACAACAATCGTAAATTAATGTATAATAATTTTATCCCAATTTAATCTCGATTTAATCGCCTTGCTATAGTTCCGTAATAAAGCGGCTAATTATTGTCGCGTACATGAATATGATTATTATTTTAAATCTCTCGACGATCGATAATCACGAGTAAAAGCGCGAGTTATTAGACTTTATAGCAAAATTTACATGAATCATTAAAGCATCCTCGGCATAAAACGTTTAGATTCGCGTAGAAAAGGGTGGCGAGAAAATACGAAATTAGATTTACGAAACACGATTAGTCTTCGCGAGCTGATTTAGCACGTATCTCGGCTCTACGCGTTATGATAACGTAGCTGTAGAATTTCGCTGTTTACTGCAACGCAGCGCGCATCCAAACGTATCTGTAATCCCGTACTATTGTACTCCAATGTATGGATTACTCCCGATCTATTTTCGAAATTGGACTAAACCGCAACAACCACCCGGACATAAACGCGCAACCTTACATATAAGTATCGCCACGTGTTCGCTTCATTTTTATCCTATCGAGTGGAGCAAGTCTTTTATGCGAACGAGTACCAATATGGGAAGAAGGGAAAAATCTCGCTTTACAAATTTCTCTATAAAAGTATTTGTGGTACAAAAAAATCAAGTCTCTGTTAGTAATTTTTAACTGATATTAAATCATATTAACATTTATATTAACTTGCGCAATAATTATAATATTTTTATCTTCTAAAAAATTCTCAAAATGTACATCTTTGTGCTACTATTCATTTAGGGATTTTCTTTACGCAGGAAATTTATTAAGTGTTTTATTCAACATTACGCCGTTGCAAAGTAAAATGAAAATAAATTTTCATTAAGTACTGATCACGCTTCCTGCTCTGAGATTTCTCGTCAATTTAGCCTTCTTTTTCAGGGGAAGCAAAAGTGGCCTTCATTCAATCATGCGGCGAACAAAGACTCGGACTCGCGTCATGTTCTGTAGCTAGCATGCGAGATTGCGCATATTTTTAGCGCTCGCGGTGAAAGAAACACTAGGGAACGGGGCCACATAAATCTAGTTAAATCTGGAAAAA
Organism: Tetramorium alpestre; assembly: GCA_021460005.1. NCBI lineage: Eukaryota > Metazoa > Arthropoda > Insecta > Hymenoptera > Formicidae > Tetramorium > Tetramorium alpestre. The sequence continues at coordinate 1,550,746 of JAJVSH010000021.1, read as the reverse complement.
GCATAGCCGAAGCAATGAAGAAACATGCGCGCAAGCGTTACAACGACTTTTCCTGGTTTATGGATACGCCGGTAACAAAACTCCGCCAAGTCCATTCAAAATCTCTCTCTTTATGCTTTCGCACATCATTTGCCCGGGTTTTCATAACCCTCGACCCCCCTCCGGACGTTTTGCTCGTCGATATGGCTACCTCGGCCTTCCACTAAAGGTGAAATCGGGACGTACGAACTCAGCACGGCGAATTGCTTGCATCTGCCGCAATATTGGTGACTTAGAAAATGTCAGTAACTCAGTCAGATACGATTATTGAAAAATTTTAGACTGTGAAATAAGATAGAGTCTTAACTTTTGTCCAAGTTATATTCAGATGATCGTTTTCTTAGCAAGAATTTAATTTAAAGTTTAATTATCGAGCTATTTAATATTATGCATTAAAGGCTGAGAAGTAGGGGGCGATGGGATTATACCGTTAATCCCTGGCACAAAGAGTCTAAGATATAAATTAAAATATACCATTCTTCAGGTAGTTGGCAAAAGGAAATTTGATTTATTATAAATCAGCACATGAGACGTGTGACGTGGAACCGCGATGCGCAAATAATGCAGTCATTCGGCAATCGAGAAAAGGCAACGGCGCGAAATCCCGACGTGAAATCCTATCAGAGCGCACCCTTTATTCGAAAACACGATAGGAGTGCTCGTCTCGAGATGAAAGCGTAAATTCTGTTCGCATGACTAACACCATCACCGCGCTAGTGCAATTTGTATCCATAATTTTAATTTCGCGAAAAACGCGAATATCCTTTAGCGCGAGAGCTCGGGGAATCGCGCAGCGGTCAGTTTCCCGCTGTCGAATGGAAGAAAAAGAGAATCGCATTCACTGCGCCCGGACTCTTTCGCGCGTATTAGCGCCGCACCGGCGAAATGATAACGAATCGCTTTTGCGAAATTACAGCGCGCGCGATATGGTACTAGGGTTGGATAGTGATTTTTACGAGATCCAAAGCTAAATCTCCCCTTTCGAAGCACGAGACGCACGCTCGGGAGCTCCAACATCGCAATCCAAATACTCAATTTTTTCGGCGTGTAAAAATTTTATTAATAGTTTTTCAAAATAAAGTGTAACGTCACTTTCTGTTTCCAATTGTTTTTTTTCTCACATTATTATTAAATTATCGGTAATATTCAACAGAAAGCTTTAAAATTAATTATGCGTGAGACTACAAGTGTGCTTGCTGTCTCAAGAGCGTAAACCGTCCAGTTTCCTTTTCTTCCGCATAACGTATAACATGTCACAGTATTACAAAATATTTTTGAGCAAGATTATTCCCCAAGTCTTTGACAACGTTCGGAAGCCTACGGTTCATTAGTTTCCGCGTAGATGCGTCCCTGTAGCGCGGATACCAACGATCCCGGCGGCGGATGGACGAAAGGAAGAGTGAGAAGAAAAAGCTTTTCCCGCTGGCGGTGAATCGAGCACGCGTAAATTATCATTCATCCGGCGAACGTGACGCGCAAAAGAGGAGCGGCGCGCGCGGTGGCACGAAAAAGGACAAAAGGGATCGCGAGCAGCGGATGGNAAAGGAGGGTGGAACGAACGAACGGCGGGGGGGAGGAGGAGGGGAGAGGGTGGCATCCGGCCGATCTCGTTAATGGCGAGCCAGAGGCATCGAAGCTAACCCCGATTCGACACACATACGAAAAAGCTTTCCGGCTTGTCGTCCGCACGGATTTGTGTCAACTGCGACGCGAAGCGGCAGCCACGAACTTTACGAGAGTGCCGTCGGAGGAGGCGAAGGCATGGGCGGAGAGGTGGTGGTGGAGGAGCGAGGAGAGGGATGCGCCTGTCGATATTCACAAGCTCGCTAAATTACGAGAACTTCGTTTCTGCTCAAAATCTCTCCTTGAAGGTGCGAGCGCTTCCGCTTCTAGGATAGCGACGGTCCTCGGGAAATACCGCAGAATATTTCTGCTTCCACTCCCTGGACTGTCAATGCGGATCCGGCGTTTGCTTTATATATGAAAGACAATTCGCGACCGCGAGACGTTGCAGAAAGTTGTGATCAAGGTGGAATTCTATATCCAATAAAACAATTTTGATAATAAAAGGTTTTACTGAATCATTGAGACAATCAGGCATCTGAGGTAACAAAATAATAATATAACTATTATTGTATAAATACGATAGTATTATATTATTATATTACAATATTATTATATAAAAACGTATCCTTATACATTTTATCTGGATAGCATATACTCCTCTCGTGCGCAATGAAATTACATAAATAATTGCCAAAGATATGATATCTCTGACAATGAGCAGCAATACAGGACAATGTTATTTAGATTTCTCCGCTTATTCCAGCACGGTGCCGTTAGAGGCTTTAATACGATTTCCATCACGTTTACGATATCGTTTTTGGGCCGACCGGGCGCACCCCGTGTCCCCCGATTCATCGCTGGCAGTGTCGGAAACGCGATTATCGCGGTGCAATGCCGTAGGAGGTGCGCCGCCATTAAATCACAAGTACATTATGCGAGATTAGAGCCTCGAGAATGAATATCCAAAGCGAGACTGGCGCGGGTTCGTGCCTGCTGATACACCCCGCTATCTCGTTTAAACACCCACGAAGAACGCCGAGGATCCACCCCGTCACACCGTCGCTTCGACAGTGCTTCGGTTATCGTTGTTGCATTCGAGCCAACAGCGAGTTACGCGAGTTCGCGCACGGCGCGTAGGCGCGACATGCAGTACGTGGCCCTCACGTCACGTACAACGGGGGAAGGGCTCGCGTCGTAAGGTATCGCGATATCGGAAATAGAATCGGGAAATAGGAGCTGCGGGACTCAACGCCCGCTGCGTTCGTGCTATAAGCGACATTCGCGTATCCTCCTTAGTTAATACCTCACTCTGAATATTTTATAGCAACTTGCCAAGTGACTTGTGGGTTTCAGCCGTGCGTTAGCTGCCGAACGTCTGAATGCAGAGTTGGGAAGAGTCTCTGTCGCGCGAGGTTTCTTCGTGCGGTAATTAAACGGGACGGAATTTGCAAGGAAATTACCAGGAATCGGAAGGTCCGAGGGGGACGGGGGGAGGAGGGAATGAAAGATGCGCAGGTAGAAAGGTAGCGGAGAGACTCGGCTGGAAGTCGCGAGGAAGAAAAAGTTAATTTCCCGCTTTCCTTTCTCGCGGCATTATCTTCCTATTTATCTGTCTCTTTCCGCGACTTGTGTCCGAGCGGGCGCGGCCGACGTGCGCGCCGTGCGGGATGAAAAACTGCGCCATTTAATAACGCGGCCTGTCCTTTTCGCGAAAATAATTGCTCGCGCCGCTTCCTTCTCCTCGACAATTATCCACCCTCCGCTCCCCCTTTTTTTCTCCAATCCCGCGCCGCGCCCTTTCCAATTTCATCTGCGAACGTCCGTCGCTCGCGGTACGGCACGGCCGGCTTTTATTCGCGATTTCGCGTTCGAGTAACGAGACTCTGGGCTACGTTCCACGATCGGAAATGATCCATAGGAAAAAAAGAGCGGCGCGCTCGCTATTGGCCGCGCTTAATGCGATTCCATGCACGATATATAATTTGCGATCCAGCGTGATCGCCATAGCGTCGTCCTCGAGCGCGGCATGGACTCAATTTAATTCCCGGAATGTACCATTTTACCGTTTTTCTGAACGTTTTTGCTTATGAAAATAATAGCGAATATTTGTCGCATCTCGTTAAGAGAGAGAGAAAGATCTCTTTTTTTTTCATAAATTGACTTTTATCCGATTACTCCAAACGGTCACTGCTCAAAGCGGAAATATTTACCTACATGCGTTTCAAAGAACGGACACAGCTTTGCGAATATTTAAACAGTTACTGTGGGTTTTTACGCTATTTTATACTTTACGCTGCCGCGCGCTATTTTGTCGTAATACAGTTCGTGTACTGATTTAATCGCATCTACCATTCTATCTGAATATTGCCTATCATTCGTGTAGCAAAATAATATGTGAAATAAACATTATGACTTCCCTGTCGCTTTAGCGCTCTTAACCCGACAGTGCACCGGACGCCACCTTAATTCGAGCCTGAAGAGCAGTAACGGAATCCGATTTACGGACGGAAAATAAGGCCGAGTGTGAAAAGCTTTTAGTACTTCCTACGTCGGCAAATATGCGACTTATCCCGTGCCCCTGAGCGCGCACAAAATTTTCCTCACGTTAGGATTACTATAATGGAATCCCGAAATTGCCTGGTTACCAGTGCGCTAAAGTGATATGATTTGGAATAATTCGCAGCGTCCAGAAATTAATAATTTAATTAAATGAAATACGCGTGACAGCCTATAAAAGTATTCTAGTAATATTCTAAAATTCTCTTTCTATTATCGGGATAACATTCCAACAACTATTTACGATTTATTTGAAATTCCTGCTGGAACTCGTACATATTATGTTCTGTTAAAACTTTAAAAAATGTAAAAGCAGAATTATTATGCGCTTGTCTTAATTAAAAAGTAATATTATAATAAAAAACTTTCTATATAATATAGATATGCTATTGATTAAAAGACGTTATTTATTAATACTCAAATTATGCAGCTTTGACAGTGTTAATTAAACGATCGGTATTCGATACTCTTTTTTTATTCATATAAATAGCTAGTTTATTAAAATTTTAATATCGGATGTTACGGATGTGGTAATAGCTTTCTGAGAGATACGCGAATAATTAAAAAATCATGGAACATTGGAATGTCATAGATATCGGTTCGCGAATGCCTTACTTCTATAATTGGGTCAAGATAAATCGTATTGATTCTTTTTATTTTTATGGCATCCGATAAATTAATGCTATCCATGAAACGAAGGTGTGTATTATATCTCGAGATTATGATGAAACCGCAAATTCCATTATCCATTGCAGCAATTTAATCAGTAATCTAATTTACGAGTGTTCAAGAGCAAACAGATAATACCTTGGTATTCTCCATAGATCTCTATGCATAGAAAATCGCATCTCGGGAATATACATATGAGAGTAAATCAAAATTTTCACATACTTTTCTCATCACCAATATTGAAAGTTTATGCTTACAATTCACATATACGTATATTACATTGTATAGAATTCTTTTTTTATGTCCATCACATTTGTCGCATCGAAATATCAGCTAATATGTAACAGATGTATTTTTTATCTTTATCCTTTTACCGGAATTACCGAATACATTCCAAGAGAAATCAATTTATTTTTTTTATATACATATACAATTCTTGTGAATCACTGAACTGACAGCTGATTATGTTTTAATCAAAATTTGCTTGTAGCTCTTTTAAGGGCATGAAATATTTTCATTCCAACAAAAAAATTTTACTGGATAATAATGATCCATCAGTTATGAAAATAAATTTCCTAAATACAAATTTTATTGCAATATATCAATAGAATAATAATTTCAAAAATAAATAATTTTTAGAGTGGCAAATTGCACGCTACATAATTTTCGTGCATCTATCTTTCTTCTTCTCAAAGCAGCGAAAACATCGCCTTCCGTTTAAATCTTGGGAATATGGTCTTGCGTGAAAACGCGTAAATTCTAAATTTCATATAATCTAATTTCATCTATATATTAAAATTACTGATCTTTACTTTTATTCATTTATTTGGAACGTATTTTACTCAACAGTAAAACAAATGAGTTCACTGAGATATATGTATATCCACGCGAAAAAAACCGGATACTTGATCTCTTTGCCGAAAGTTTTAATGAATCATTAAAAATAACAACATCTCGTTTTTGCTTTCAAACTCTTTCTTGATTTCATATTTTTTTCAGCGTATTTTATAATTGTGTATTTAAAAATGTACGCCTAGAATTTCCAAGATCTTCCCTTCGATTAACTTGAAACATATTTCAATTATCTTCCTACAATAATGTTCCCCAAGATTTGTAATTCTAGGGACTAATTTGATATGTGTCGGCGTTACGCCTATTATAACTTTCTTCTTCTGTCTCCATTAAGAAAAAGGAAGGCGAATCTAGGGCAGCAAGTGCTGCCTAGAAAATAGAACCGGAGAATGACGAAAAAGAGAACTGTACGGTTAAAGCTAATTAACGTTGGAGAATCGGCTGTAAGTATCTTAATTTCTATTGTTGCGTCAGCGCGAATATTCCTGAATGCCGCGCATGAATCTCGTGCGCTCGTACACGCTCCCGTCGACTCGCGCTGAGTACTGAAATCTGTATGGAGCTTTCAAAGAGAAAGAGAGAAAGGAGAGCGCGTCTTTTTGCTCGGCACGCAACAGTCGCGGCTGTTTCGTACGTACGAGAGCGGTAACGGAACACGATTTACGGGTCGAAAATAGAGCCGCGAGTGAAAAGCTTTTAGTCGTTCGTACGTCGGCAAATATGTGACTAACCCAGAGCTCCCGGCTACGCGCGGGTCAGAGCCGCGCTTTCATCCACCTGTGTAATCGCTCCCTTTTCCTACCCTGTTCCCCGTCTCGCGCGTGGTTCATGATCCACTTGCTTTTTCGTTTCCTCGCAACAACTCACCATCGCCGTCCGACCGAGAAATCGCAGTCTTGAATACGTATTTACCGGTATATATAGGAACAAAATTAAAGCGCCGCTGGTGCAAAGATCGTCGGGCAATCGTTGCAAACAGCGATGCACGCGATATGGAAAAGTTTCGTAAAAGAACACAGTTTTCGTATATTTCTTAACATTCTCTAAATAAAAATAATACTTTTTAAAATGAGAAAATTGGAACACATATATGTATATAACATTTATATTAAAAAAATCGGCGAAATGTTTCTTTCGTATCACGTAATTGAAGAATTACGCAAATAGAGACAGTTTCAGAATTTAATTCAAACAGCATGCTGAAAATAACGCATAATATCTTTTTTTTACTTTTTTTCGTCTTAGTAAAATTGAAGATTTATACGGAGAAGAACTACACTATTCTAAGCAACACTCAAGACGAACGCATTTGATTTGCATGTCGTCTTGCATTCACTCTGAAAACGGCAAACGGCGCATACGCTGCGCTACGGTAATATTCAAACAGATATTTTCAACTTCTACGGGCAGCTGTTTTATCCGCAGTGCAACAGCCAGCGGAGATAGGTATGTATGTATCTCTATGTGCAAGTCGGTCTGATGTACCGCCACTGTTTTCCCTTCTGCGATTCTCTTTGATCGCGCGCGATGACATTGTTCTAGAAATAATAAAATTTTCCGGCCTTTACCCGTTCTTCTGCGCGCGTAATTTCTGCCGCTCGCTAACAGAACGAAATCTGCACGACAGCGAGCAGAAAAAAAAATCCTTTTATTTTCGCGATAAATAACAAGATATCGGTATTCCGCTAAAATTGATATTCCGCCCGCGCAATTTCTTCGTTGTGCCCAAGCGCGGAAAATCGCCATCATAATCGATCGGCAACATCGGAATTCTATAACATGTTGCATATGGAATCAAGATGAGAGGATGCGACGTCCAATTTAGATTATGAACTCGCAACCCCGTCAGTAGCAATAAACCGACAAACGATATAAAATCAATATAATACGAAATTGGAAAATGCGAGGTAAATTTCTGTCAAAGATGAGTCGCATCGGGACACATCATAAAAACGTGTCAATAATTATTTTCGATTGAAATGTCACTAACCCTGATGCGTAACGCGAGATAAAGAACGAAATTAATAATAAAAATGATGGTACATACAGCTAATAACGACGGAATTTGTAAAAATTATTTAATCGCGTATCCCATCGTGGCGCACGCATTTTGACGATATCTGTTATTCAATTTGCAAGCCGATTTATTTTAATCTCCTTTCGCTATTCCATTCTCTCTTTTTTCATTCGTCACACAGGCGACGGCGCAGTTTCTAGTCGGATAAAACAGCATTTCGGTATTTGGATAGAGACCTTTCAATCGGCTCGCTTCCGTGCTCAATTTCCATGCTACTGTCATCCAGAATCATGGCTTTCTGGATTAGCTTGTAATACAGGAAGGAATACTGAGAGAACGAGAGCATCCAAAGAGATCAATGAAGAAACGATAATAGAAGAGAGAAAATGCCAAAAAGGAAGTGAAAGAGATTCTACTTTTGGAGGAAATTTCTATAATAGAAAAAAGTAAATAACCAACGCGATTAATTACGATCAACAAGATTAATTACTAAATACACATGAGGTCAAATATATTGAGAGAACAATGAATTAATTTTGTACCAAACGAACAAGACAAATATAAAACTATTTCCAAGAAATATTGTTCTGAGTGTTCCAATATACCGATGTATTAATTGAGAGAAACATAGAAAAGTAAAGAGGCGAAGGAAGAGAAAAAGGGAAATGAAAAAAATATACCCCGAGCGCCCAGATGAGTTCGATTTATTTCGAACGATGCGATCATCGATATTCCTGAAGTCGATTAAATGGCTACGGATCAAAAATCGCTTTGAAAGAAAAAAGAGTCAAAAGAGCACGACACATTTTTTTTAACAATTCGTCGGCGAATGCATATCAAATGGCCTATCCTTTTTCAAACTTTTACAGTACATACTGCCATAAAAATATAATCCCATAGTAGAAAAGTTATAATAATATTTGCCTGAGATATATTGAGCCTAAGCTATTCTCATCTAAAAAGATATTAATTAAAAATAATACAGAAGATACAATTTAAAAGAAAGAAAAAAAATTTTTTCTACGCAAAAAATAATTTTGAATGCAATAAATGTGTGTTTTTTGCAATTTTTAGGAATGATGTTTGATTACGGTTAAATATGAACAATATTTGATAAAATGAAAATGCTTCAAGCGTTTAAAATTATGTAGAGCTTGATGTTCCGACAGTTTTCCTTTTTATTATTCATCCCATTTGCATGAGTCTGAAAAATATTATTATTTCAGAAAAACACAGATCGAGCGTTATCTTTCGCTCGAAGCGTATCACTTCATTCCTACACCATTGATTTTTACGTTCAACGTTAAACTGCCTGTTTTTGCGCACTTCGCGAAGGCTAAAACGTCCGAGATAACAAAGGTGCTATGTGAAAATGTTTAACCATAATATTTAATTGTAAAAAATAAAAACGCCACTGTTCGGTAATGTTCAGTTCGTAGTGGAAGATGGCTCTAACATAAGGTTTCCTACATCGCATCCCGTATAATTTGTTCATCCGGGCGAATGTTTATTTATTAAATATAGCCGCGCACGTGCTATTGTGCAACGCGCCAAACGTATAATAAAGGTGGACCAGATCGAGAACTTAACTGAAAAGAGGAGGGCGTGCGACCAGCATTGCGCCGGCCGCGCGGCGAACTCTCCGCGGAAAATTATGACGTCTGCCCGTGGTGGTGAAGGCTCCGTTCACCAGCAGCACGAGGTCCTTTTGTGACCGCCTATTGTGCGTTCCTGAAAACGTACGCGTCGTTCCATGTTGTCGGCCAACACGCCGCCGACACGTTGATCACTTTCCGGTTCCTCCTCTCTTTCACCACTCCACCCCCGCGCTTACGATAATCGCGCTTAGAGTACCCAGCTCCAACTTTGCGCGCCAGCTTCGGCAGCTGGAAGTTTCCGATCGATGCTTCCTTCTATTCGCATGGCGCGCGCGGACCGCTATCTTCCTTTTGCGCGCGAGCGCGAATCCTTTCAAAAACCGCGCTGGCGGTTTAATGTACTCTTTCGTCGCCGTCGACGGAATAAAAATTTCAATTGCACTTCTGTAAATTTAATTCTCAACCACACACGCGCCGCGACGGACGTCGTTACGGCGACGATTTGTTGCTGTGTGTGTAAAAGCACGCCGCCCGCAACGATCCACTCCGCGACGCGAATCTGAGAAAAGAGAGACGAAATATTGCCGCGGCGGCATGAAAAATTGCCCCGGCACGTTGGCAAGTATTTCGAAAGATTCAATTTCCCCCGCGAGCTGGATTTTTCCTCGGGACGTTCTTACGGTAATTGGGCGTCCTGATAAAACATTCAACTCGGTCTTAATCCAATTTCCATCCTTCCGCACTTTATCGTTAATAAATATTATACGACGAGGGTGGAGACGAGGAGAGACGCGGGACAAGATGCAATTGATTTATCTCGTGCGTTTCCGTGCTCTGCAAACAGAATCGCCCTCAACCCGTGAAAGCTGAATAACCCGAGAGATTCTATCAATTATATGATTGATCGTATTATCGATTTCTCGTATTGCATAAAGCGAGATTCGCAAATCTAAGATATGTAACGATGGACGCAATGCTAGAAATAATGGTACGAAATTTGAACTTAGAGAGAAAGAGAGAGAGAGAGAATAATTATTTTTCAAAAAACATTGACACAATAATATCCCAGAAATATTTGAGCTTCATCGCTACTTATTGTTAATTAATTATTTCTTTGTAATGATATTTGTTAATATATATAGTTCATAAAGAAATAATAAACATTCTGTTAATTACATTAATTTGTTACATTTAAATTAGCTCGATGTTAATTACATTTATTATTTTTTAATTAAGAATATAATCAAACAGGAGAATGATAAATAAGTCACTGATATAATTTTATTTTCTATGAAAAATCATTCTATGAAAAATGAGGGGGAAACAAACGAGGGTATGTTAATAAAAAAATCTAAAATTGTTGTAATATTCATATTTTGGGTTTTTAATTGTTGTGGAATTTAATTGCCGATGAATAAAAAAATGGAAAATTAATATTATTTTCTCTTATATACATATATCTTCCCTTTTATAATAATAGCGCATCTTTACTATAAAATTTTGAAATATGAAAATAATGTCATGATAAGCAACTTGAAATTTTGATAGTACTACGCCCAGTCTTTCAAACTTTCAGTATGTTTCATTCGAATCGCAATTAAACTATGCGCAAAATCCGACTGAAGTAGGAGTGCTCCATAAATTCAATGCGTTATGCACGTAATCCACACGTCAGTATTAGTATTTCGAATTAATGTATTGGACGGCCAATCGCGGAAATCGCGTACTCTGCATTCGTTTCTCTTTCTTTCTTCCATTTCTTCTTTCGCATATGCGCGTCCCCGATTTCGCTCGAATCTCCGGGGACTTTCCGGCAACAGGAACATTTTAATCCGACGAATTTTCCAGCAGGGACAAATCTAATCGTACGAATTGGACGAGAAAGTGTTCATATATCTTCCCTTATCCCAGACTTCGTAATCGTTTCCGAATTACGCCGAACAAACCGGGACACGCTGTGTGTTTCCACCCTATTTACATGTCTCCCGGGATTCCCAAGCCCGAGACTAAACAAGCCTGCTTCGCCTTTCTTTCGATCAGTAAATACCACGACGTGAATTGTGAGTTGTGAAACTCCTCTCCGAGGTCGACACGCTCACCCCTGATCCTTAATTCCGCACGTTCGACGCTTTTCCAGCCCTACCTGCGTCTCCGTAAAAATATTCATCGTCTATTTGCATAGTTGGATTTTCTACGATAAGAATTCTCCGTCAAAATTGACAAAAATCTTAAGTTAGAGCTTTGAATGCACGATCTCCCTTTAAATGTTAAAGCTATACTTTTATTCGTACGAAGAAAGTTCAAAATATTCTCTCGGGCATAAAACTTGCACGCGCGCATCGCGAAGATTCTTTACGAAAAATTTCTACATAGTGAGATTCTTCGACTAATTTCAAGTTGACTTTTCCTTAACGAAAGCTTGATTGCCCGTCTTTTTTTTTGCAAGTTTTCGGTATTCGATATTAATTATCTCTACAAAGTAACGAAGTTTCAACTTGTGATTCTCTTTAAATGAAGTACACTTGAGATTAACCGAAGAATAAAGTTTTGTCATCTATGAACTCTCAAGTTTCCGGAGAGCACCCTATTGTAATTTCGAGATTCGATTTGCCCAAAACTCTTTAATATTGAAATCTGAATAACTGCGTGCGACTGTCAATACCATTTCGTTAGAGCAACCATTTTTTCGTTAATTTATTCTCTAATATCTATCTCCGGCCAATCTTTAATACCCAATTCGATCTGCGCAGAAACGCTTATAAAGACCGCCAGAAACTCACGAAACAACCGAGTCCGAGCAGTTACTTCTTGGCGGTTTAATGGCCACTTCAATTGAGTTTGCGGCCTTTTCCCCTTCTTGTCTTCAACTTTAAAAAAAAAAAAAGAAAGAGACGAGATAAACGGAACGAAAGGAAAGATCCAATTTACCCGTAATCGCGTCACCGCTTTGGAGGCGATTAATCTCCCCTTGCTCCTTTTCCCTTTCACCTTACTTTTCCATTTCGCGGCGATATTGTATTATGATGTTTTCATGCTGGCTTCCCAACGTATTAATGGAAAAAAGGTACGAGTTAAATGTCGGCAAAGCAATTCGCTAATGCAAACACGTAGCTCGTTAGCAATCCAATATCACTACAAAAATCGAACTCCGAAATTAGCTTATCGGAAATGAAACAATATGTAATTTTTATTTTTACATGTACATAAAATTTAAGAAATATCATCGCGATAATTTTTATTTGAACAAATATATAAAAATCAAATGCTGATTTCCCAAGACGATATTTTTTATTTTATAGATACATTATAAAACTACTTTCTGTAAGTAACATGTTTTAACAAATATGCGATTTAGAATCTAGAGATTGCTTTTTTTTGTAATACGATTAAAGTATTTTTAGAGGAAAGTTTATTTCGCAAGCTTTTGAGGCGATACACACTTATATCTCGCGTATAAGGATAGTTCTGAATAGAGGGATGTGGGGCGACGCGATGAATAGAGAAAGGATGAAATTTAGGTCAGCCTCGAGGAGGGATATCGGTTATGGCTAGGCTGTCGACCGACAGATATTAAAGACTCGTTGACTGGAATCTCTCGGAGACTCTCAATGTCTCTTAATTAACGTCGTTGAGAGAGTGCGCATCTCTTTGCCATTTTACCACCTCACTAACAAACTACGGGAATTTTTGCGGTTGTGCAAAACAACAAAGAATTGGCGGGCATAGGGCAAACAAGATTTACAGCGCAATATTTCTTTCGTTGCATTAAAAATGCAACTCTTTCTACGCAAATGTAATAGCAATGCCTTTTTTGACCTAATTCAATGTCTTTTATGTCCCTCCCGCAAATGCGAGATATAAGTGATAAAATTCAAAATACAATGGATTTTTAAAAACTGACATATTCGAAGAACATGTTTCAATACTTTTTGAAATTACTCACTTTCTCGTTGGAAAATGTGAGATTAATTTAAATTGATTTTTATCACTAAAGATGGCTCGGAAGTGAAATGTCCGATCTACAATTATGTATTCTATAAATTATTAACTTACGCATCAATCGCGTTAAACTCTCAAAGCTTTCTTTCTACTTATCGCTCATTAGTTTCATTATTGAGAGTCCCTTGTTATTTATTCAATTATCAAAAAAATATTATTCGAAAATATAAAATGGATTTTTGAATCCTATTGTCTAAATATATAATATTTTCAAGCATTCGATAGAAATGTAAAATTTGCTGGTTACTAACAAAGCACTATTATTCGGGTACCTGTTGGACATGATATTTTGCTTACAAACATATCTCGTTGCGCTAATTAGATGCAGTTGAGGGTAAAACATAGTACATATTTCAACACAATGGAAACGCAACCGACTCATTTGAGACCTACAATCCTTCGTCATACTACGAAATGAGGAGGAATGTTATTTTGAAATAATTAAGACCGTAAAAAAAAACGCTTTGCACGTTTTTCTTTCAGCTGCATTACAAATTCTGAATGATGTCGTCAAGCCTTTGCGAGAAATCCAACGGAAAAGCATATAAAAACTGTATAAAAAAATTAAGCGAAGACATTACGTGTCTTTCCTACACGCATAATTATTATTTAAAAAAATTTTATATAGATACATTCTTCTCGTGAAGTATAACAAAAAGAACAAAGTTGCTATGTTAATTAGTAATTAACTATTGACACATTTATATTGGCAATAAAATGTTTTTCACATATGTTTCCATTCTTTAAATATTTAAAATTATTTACTTTCTTTTTGTATGAAAGCAATAACATTATTCGTAACTCAATATTCAACATTACGGCTCTAATATCATAATCGTGAACAGCTAATTATTACAGCATTATTTTGTTGAAGCAATATTTGTTCATTTTCAGGAATATATAATTATTAAAATAATAAATTCATATTGTTTTATGTAACAATATCGATTTTGCTCAAATAAAAGAGTGTTCATCAATTTCATAATTATTCACATTAATAAACTATTGTCCGACTGGTATTTAGCAACGTAAAAAGTATAAATGTTTATTGTCTGTATTTTAACAGTTAAACGTTGTTTGCCGAAATAATATACGTGATATTTAAGAGAGACGCAATGCAAAGCACATTTCGCACGCAGCTGTCGCATTTACGTCTAGTATCAGTCTCATGAGTTCCAGATGCAGGATCTCTGCAGTAAAGCATGAGCTGCTAATTTCGCGGAATTTCGTAATTACATTTTTTCTTCCCCTCCGCGGCAACCAACACCCTTTCATCTCGCGCGAAAGTGCTTAAATTACGCCGATTTCACACTTGAGCTGCCGCAGATACACGCGGCCGCGTACGTACATACGTTCCGCTAAAGTCGACCTTTGACTCTTTCCCCGAGCGACTAACGACCAATTGGCAATCCGGTCGAACTAGTTGGAAACTAGTTCCTACCGAGCTGACGTCGTTATTCCGGCTTCCACTGGATCCTGCCTCGGCTTTTTCGCCCCTTTTTGCTACCTCGCATACTCTGTAGACATCGTTCTTGCCCTCGCCCGCATCGCGTCGAAAGTCAATTCGCCATTTCTCACAAGAAGCATTAAAAATTATTTCATATTAATCGCAAATAAAAATTAATCGAAACCGGGCACTTTTTAAAACCATTTAAAACCATTGTCCATGGATGAGGATTAATATCAAAAACAGAGATAAGCATATAACATGTTATAATTAAGAAATCATTGACTGAAGATAGAAAACGATTTTTAGATTATAAGCACACTCTTAAAATTGTCGCAAATTGATTTTTTCCCATTTTCATAATCGCTCTGATTAACAAACTTGTACTTATTTTTACTTTTAATAATTTTAGTTTGTAAACGATAGCTATTAAAAAAACCGTGTCCGTTTTCGAGTAATTTTTCTTAGTGCTTATTATGAAATTTTGTAATTAAAGCAAGATAATTTTTTAACTCAGCAACGTCAATTTTCAGACGGTACAAGTTTTAATCTCGCCATTGCCTACTGTTTGTTCGTAAAGAAATACTGAAAGTTTCATCTCTAATTTCATCGTCGTATCGCTTTGTACTCGACTCGCTACGAAATTGGCCTTCTGTAAAATACGCTTCAATACTTTCGTGCTAGTTCGCGCTTTTTAAATCCGACGGAGCTTTTCTATACATTACTCTCCGGTAGTAGGAAGAGGAATATACCGATCAATTTGATACCTTTATTTCCTACCGTGAAAGTTGATTGAGTTGCTGCGGGTTGATTGAATTTTTTTCACGTGATCGAATGGAATCAACGATTGTCCGGGGGATTTAGTTTTCAGTATCAAGTACTTGAAATTCGCGACCAAGCGAATAATAAGGCTTAATGCATAACGCTGACGTAACAAGTTACGGTAACATGCGATTTTGATACAACAAACAAAACAAATGCTATAAAGTAATCTTTAAAAATCGATAAAAATGAAGGTTTACATGCCAACTTTCATGTATAATTATTTGAAAAAATTCAGATTTCTTTTTATATTTTGCTTCATCTCATTAATTTAATAAATGCTAATTATTCGACCAATTACTCATTACGATAACGAAAAAAGGCAGTACGCTTTACGAAGAAAAGATTTCAAAAGAAGAAGAAAAAGAAGCAACAACTTCCAAGTTATGATCGATGAACCAAGTTATAAATCTTCGTTTTTACCTTCGTATTCGGTATTCCGAAGGATTCAAGTTTCCACGATGACATTCGTGCGATCGGGAGAATAAAAATTTTATTCCGTCGTAAGACACTCTTGCAGTGCGCCAAATTAGATAGGCGGGTGAAAGGATTTCTCGGGTGTAGCCGACAGCGAACTGCACCTCTTGCAGCATGGAATTCACTATCGCGTGACGAACTATCGAACTTACGACAGACGCTTATCGCCAGAATAGGAGAAAGTCAAAATTGACTTCCGAGATATCGCGGATGCCAATGAAAAGTCGGCGACGGGTACGAAGGGATGATATCATCGGTTAACGCCCGGTCGCTGCTAATTCGTCGATATTACTTCGGCACTTCACCGAGAAGTTCGTTGAGAAGGAAAAAGGGGATGAAGGAACGAGTAAACGCGCCCCGGTACCTATGCGAGTTTGAGTCACGGCTGGATACGAGAGGACTTGCCGCTCTCCTCGAAGTTATCGGGCTCCGCTTCGAAGAGAAAAGAAAAAAAAAACGCGGCGAAGAAGTGGGATTACAGTGCACCCATTTCCGGTGAAGACTTCGCGATTCACGTACTAGAACAATACTAGTTGAGAAAGTTGGCAATTTTCAAAATTTAATCATCCTTCTAAATCGAAAAATTTACCAGGAAAAAAGCTTACCGAATATAAGACATATACTAATAATATATAAAATAATGTATAAAACTATTTCTCATTTTAATTATCAAACTCTTTCTTTAAATCGGTCCTTTAGATTATATGTCTATATACTTTAATAAAGTTTCTTTGAAGAGATAAAAAAACAAGCGAATTAAATTTTTAAACTTGCTTTTCTCAAAAAATCATTATTAAGTAGGTGTGCTTGTTGTTTTGTTTTTTTTTTCAAAGATACATATTTGGTCGTTCTCTAATGTATATTTATATTTATATTAATTCGTTAGATATATTGTATTATATTGATACAAGATATCTCGAGAAGTTATTCGCGACAGATCTGAAATACGGCAAACGCGTGGAAAGAAGGAAGGAATTGGTGAAAAATAGTGGAAAGAAAAACGAGAATGAACTAATAAAAACGTCGGCGTTCTCCGCAAGCTCAATTTCTACGGAATGCGAGCGAAGCACGATCCACTTTTCTACTTTATTCTTCGACGTTCGGTCGTTTAACCCCTTAGCGCTACGCTGTAAGAAGATTCCACCGTGTGCTACCGGGGATTGTATCGTACTTGAATTCACACGCCGTCATAACACACCTTAATAAATGGCGAATATCCGGTAATGGATTTCAAATTTGCGTGAAAGCCAATATGACGAACGTAAAGACTGACTTGCTTTATTAGTTTTCGATTTTACTGTCACTTGATCGTTTAATGTAAAAACGATCACCCAGCAGATTCCGTAATTTAATTCTCGTGATCGTTCCCGAAATTGATTATTATATTATATTATAGAAATTGGCTCTCTTCGGAAATGTAAATTATATATATCAATAAATTTCAAAATACATTAGCTAATAACCACAAACAGCATAATTTTTATTGAAAACATTATTTAACATTTAAATTTAATATTTTATTAATAATTTAATAATTTAATGTTATAATAATTGGATAAATAATAAAACATTTTTAATAATGAAATTAACAAGTAAAAGGGGGCTTTAAGAATTCAATGTGGTTAATTAATGCGTAAATTAATATTATATCAACTTCAATAACTAATGAGATACGTAATTATAAATCGGACGTTTTGACTCTGCTTTGAGTCTTTTCAGCGATGTAATTAAATCAAAATCAAAATGATCTCACGTTTTCCGGCAATCGATCTATGTAAAATATTATATTTTTTTGTAATATTCTTATATTTTTAATACATATACCTGCATATTTTACACACCTAATTACACATCTAATACCACTTTCATAGATTTGTCTTATACATAAATATATGTATAACATAATTTGTCGTTCATCGATAAGATTTCAAGGAGTATTAAAATTATTTCGCACATAAATAAATATTAACAATTAATACCGAGAAAATAATGATGAATTACTCACCCTTGAGTTGCTTCGCCACTTCGTTCGATGCCTCCCGTTCATCGTCTGGAGCCTCCTCTGTCCTCCTCCTTTCTTGATTTTTCATCCATCGTTCTTGTCACTTCACAGTGCTCACTCAACGCTCACTCGCGATATTAATTACACATGACTTTGCGCACTTTGTTAATTATACATACGGCAATAGAAAATTAGAATTAACGCGAGAAAGTTCGTACCGTCACATCGTTTAAACAAGCAATACGGACGAACGTCGAACGACAAACGACGAAAACTAAAAAGTTTTATATGATAATCCATGTTTAAAGTTTAAGGAATAATGAGACACATACGGAGAAAATGACCTGCTACCTACACACTCGAATGCATCGCGCAAATGATAACAAAGCGACCTTCAGCAAACATAGCGCTGAAACACGCGTACGGCACAAAAACAAACACCAAGGCCACGCACCAACCGATTTACATATTGTCTCACTTCGGAATATTTAACACTATGTAAAATAAATGCTTTAAACTGTTCCATTCCTTTTTTACATTTAGATTTTGCCTCATATCTCGAGTTACTTGTCAGACACTGTCGATATATGATAGTTCTTCGCTGTTGGAATCATTTGATCTGGCGATTCATGTATTATTTCCTGTAATTAAAAGACAATTATATTTACACTTAGAACAAAAAATTCAGAATGTGATATATAAGTTAAGCGTCATTAAAATAAATTATTATATTTAAAATTGTATATAACATTTTAATATTAAGGCAATTTAATTTAAGGCAAATATTATAAATGAACGTTAAGCAATATGTTGTTTAATCTTTATAATATTGATAATTTCAGCAATAGACTACAATGCAGATATCGTAAAAATATTCTTCATTTGTAAGATACCGTAAAAATATTCTTCATTTGTAAAAACATTTTGATATAACAATAAGTTTCATTGAGACGACTGCATGAACAAGTGACATACATGCTAAACAATCAAGCCAGCTTTTTATATCTGAATCCGAATAGATTTTCGTATGTGCGATAAAAGTTAAAAACATATCGTTAAAAAATGTTATATCAACATTTGCGTGACAATCGTTTAAATTAATAACATAAGAGTTGATTATAAAAGAAACATATATATTATGTTACATATTGCTTTTTAATATACTGGTTACATATAGAAAAGCACAAAAAGTAGAATTATGTATCTTCAGTTGTATTTTCAGCCTTCGTTTCCATATTATCTCCTGAAGATTTTATAAAATTCAGTGAGATGTAAAACGTATAAACGTATCTGATGTAAAAATATCAGAAATATAAATTCGACAGGAGCATTTTATTTCATCACTTCTCGTTATTAAATTGTTGGCTTGTGATATATTACTATATTGCAATTTTATTCATGATGTAATACAATAGAATTGGCATTGTTGTCTGTCGTTTATCATACTTTCCAATATTTGTTAAAATTTTAGAACACTAGATTATAACATACGACTGAATCAGTCCAATATGATTCAATGATGTAGATAATAAATAAAGAGGAAAATCGAGAGATGATGGCAATATGGCCAGACATTGTTCATGATATCACAGATATGATTGAGATTTCATTTCAGATATTACTCTACATGGATGAAAAAAGTAAATCATTATTAATTAAAATACGGTACAATAGCCAATTGTATAGTATTCAGCCAATATGTAACACGAAAAATGAATAAAAATTCATTTGATAGATTGATCGATCTATTCTAGAATAAATTCTTTCAGTATGGTTAGATGTAATAGAATTAAAATGTAATATAAAATTTTGCAATACTTATAAAAACTTTTTCTATTTATTTATTCATGATATATTTTATGATTTGCGACTGCAAATAATAATTTATTTATATACTTAGGAAGAAAGAGAGGGTCGGGAGGAAGAGAAAACAAATTTTGTGTGAATAAAAATAAAAACGTTTTAGATCTTCCAGCTTCGACCAATTAACATTTTACTAGATATTTCACATTAACTTTGCTCGACGTCTTCCTCGCGCATCGTCGTAAATCGTTAAATTAAACTTTAATAAATTTCGAAGATACAGCAGTAAAAGCGTTTTCTGCTCATCAAACGAGCAACAGTAATTAGAAGGATTCTGTAAATAAATAAGTACATCTCATACATTTATGTGTCATGCTGCTTGAAAAATACAATACGAAAGAAAATTTGCTTTGCCTTCCTATTTAATATTGTGCATATTTGCATATGTAAAGAATTATTTCAACAAACAACGATACAAAACGAAGAAACGGTAAATTAAAAAAAAAACATCGATCCAGTATGATGAAATGCGAGATGGAGAATATTTACTTCTGACTTTTCTAGCAACATCGTTTATGCTCTTGATACTTGGATTTCCCTATGTACCTCAAAAATAATTAAAAAACCGAGACGGTAAAAAGAAAAATTATATTTGTACTACAAACTAATTCTCTCTGAAATATAGAAAGATACGACAAAAATAGGACGTTGCAATTTTTTAAGAAAGATTATTATTTAATTATACTTTTTAACTTGATCTTAAATTGTTTTCTTATTCATTAACATATATACATAGTTTATCTGTTTTTGTGTGTTCACGAAGAATTTTTTGTAAATTCTTGTCAAGATAAAAATGCAAGTTAATATACATAGGTATAAATATAGAATAAAGAGATATAATAAAATAATACGAAAAGTTAAAAACAATCTCTCTATACTTTGATTATTTCGAGAATAATAAATTTCATTTTAACTATAAAATTTGACAAATTAAAGCAAAATAACAAATCTAATCTTAAAGATAGATGAACAAGGCGAAGTGAAAAATAAAGAATGCGACTCAGTGGGAAAATATTAATTTGTGCTGTATTATCTTTTCTTTTTCTCATTAAAATAATCCATTTTTAATCAGGAAACTATCCAATCGCGATTATTAATTTGAGGAATAACTTGATTTTTACAGTTAACAAAAAATCAAAGCTATAACAGACGGAAATATCATACGATACTCCTATAAAATCGTCACGGATCGTTAAAGCAAATCTAATTCGATGAACATTCCCAGGAATGGATTGTCAAACGTCTCGTCTAATCCAAGGGGAAAATGTCTACCTCCGTAAATGGCCATCTACTCCCGTTCTAACAGGATTTCACATCTTCACGACGAATACCGACGTGGCGTCATGCATACGGACATCCTGTATTGTCTCTCGCTCTACCGTCCCTCAACCCTTCGAAATTGCTCTTATACACCCTCAGTTATTACTTAACTATGTCGCGACGGCTGGAATGGAACATGAACGATGTACATCGCAATCTAAGCCAGAATTCCACCTCCGATCTGACACATATTTAATTCAATCGATACCGCGTCGAAATTGTCTGCAGAATTTGCAATTACATCAGAAACGATCAATACGGAACACTGGTAAAATGTAATTTCCTCAACGCACTGCTTGACATTGGTAGCAATCGCTTTTACCACATATTCACTTCTTCTTCAACTATAGCGTTCGTAAAAATATTTTTTTTGTTTTATAATATTCATATGCAAATTACTTTAATTAATATCAAAATCAACGAATATCAACCGATAAAACTGCGGGTGTCCTAAAACTTCCGGATATCCTCTTAATGGCAGATTCCTTAGAAAATTTCAAAACGAAAATCCTAATACAAAAATGTCGAGGGTACAATAGTTTTTAAATGGGAAGCGATTATATTTTACGAATGATAGGGCTGAAATTTCGCGCGCTCAGGCACGGCGAAATAACAAATGCTAAAAGTGCTCCTGTGAACATAAGGAACATTTTTAGCACTTGCTATTTCGCCGTGCCTGAGCGCGCGAAATTTCAGCCCTGTCATTCGTAAAATATAATCGCTTCCCATTTAAAAACTATTGTACCCTCGACATTTTTGTATTAGACTTTTCGTCTTGAAATTTTCTAAAGAATCTGTCATTAAGAGGATATCCGGGAGTTTTAGGACACCCTATATAGTACTAAAGTAACTTTATTTCATAAAAATAGAGCCAAACTTGGAAGCGATAAACGAAAGGAATGAATCGTTCACATTACAGACCACGCAGTACTTTGAAACGATATGCTGAGAAGTGAGAGAACAATATTAGAACTTTCTTTCACATTTGTTTTGATAAGGAAACACGAAACGATTCAGGAGAGAGAGAGAGAGAGAGAGAGACATGGTGTGTCCTGTCATTATCGGAAAATATGATAATACTGGTGTCGCGAGGGAAATCGCGGAAACCAGTATCACGATCGTGCGGCAAATTGAATGAAAGGAAACGTAAGATGGTCAATTCTTTTTCTTATGCATGCAAATGCGTATTGATCACAATTCCGAGGAATATAATTGCAAAAAATGATTTCCCTAACGCCCTATCTCTTTTATTATTAACTGCATATACATGGCACGTGTTATTAGAACTTTTTTATAATATACAATTTAATATAATAGGTATACATATAATTTAAATATACAAATCATATATTATTATTATGTGATGAGAGANTTTATTATCACATTTTTTCCCAGTCTGCATTCTTTGATTTTTTTAATTAAAAAAAAATGCTGAACGGAGGAGATATAACAGAATAAAAATGAAAAATATTTGTGAGAGAGCTGATAATAAAAAAAAAATTTATTTCATGGCTTCGATTGAATCTTCCGGTCAATGCGCATAAAATATGCTCAACGTAGCTTTTGCGAAATAATTTAATAAGTTTTTACTCAAGAATTACGATTACAATTCTATTTTAATTCCATTTACATTGATATACTTAAGGACTCACACAATAATTTTTTATTATGTCAAAAAAGAATTCAATCGTTCTGTTATCGATTTACTTTTGCGCTAATTAACTGCTTTTTGGCGAATTAATGTCACTTGAGCATTGTTGAGCACTAAAAAAACTTATGTATTATATATTTTCATTTAATATTTACCTGTTTATTCGATATACTTCTATTATCTATTTATTTGCATTTAATTAAATATTTTGTTTTTTAAATAAAAACAATTTTATTCTTAATAAGTAAGAAATATTTAATAAAACTGATTCGATCATGGTCGCACAATTTGCCTCAAAATCCTATTTGTTCAAAAGCTTTTATAAAGTTAATCGTGTTACGAGATTTGTTCCGAGAGCTCGCGGTGGAAGTATGAAAATGAAGCAACTGCATCCAAACGAACACCATTCATCGAGCTGGATGCTCATCCACAATTGAATTCGTCTTACTCTCTGATATTCATTCCTAACGCGTAATCTTCGAATTATCGTAAAACATATCAAATTGATATTATAAATCAATATCAAGCAGCAATATTATTTTGGAATAAAAAAGATTTTTATAAAATATATACATATAAATATATATATAAATTACGATATAATATAAGAATGAGAAGAAAATTATTTCATTCATTAAAACATTGAATAAATATCAATAAAATATTTTAATTGATTTACCTTCATAGATTTTCTTTTTTTATGTGTTTTCCACTAAAAAAGTATCTTATACTATTTTTTTTACGAATCGATTTAAATTCTTTTAAACTTTTTAGTATTATCACTATCATCAAGAATTCACGAATCCGGTATTTTTTTTTAAGTAACTAGAACATAACATTGCGCGCGCCATACATTTTTTTAAATATTAAATATAATATAAATAAAAAATACAACTAA